>WEIU01025133.1:4642-49034 GCA_013389925.1 Aegithalos caudatus
CTCTAGAATTTAATTCTGATTTTAGTGCAATCCCTCTTAAACCCTATCAAAACCAACTAACTATAGAATCTGATGGTTTCAGTGTCGTTGTTTTGAGCATACTAAGACATGGATGTGTGTAGCCAATGCATCAAGGAGAGCTGGAGAGGCCAGGCTGGTGGCAGGACCAGCTGTAACAGAGGTCACTGGTCAAAGGTCCATGCAGGAGACCTGGCTGACCACGGTCTGTGTATGACACAGCCCAGTCTGGGCTGGGGGCTCAAGTGAGGCTGGTCAGGGAAAACAGTCCCCACATCCCCAGAGCCCCCAGATGTCTTTATTTCTCCTACCATGTTTGCTACTGACATTATTTAAGAAGAGGCTTTGTTAAACAAACACTCTCAAAAGAATGGGCCAACATTTCAGCTGCTATGGAATTTGAGAAAGCTCTGCTTCATTTGAACTTTTCTGTAGTAATCATCATTTCTGCAATCATCAAAGCCAAGTAACAATGCTATGTGAACAGCAGGTTAAGCCTTTGTCTCTTTAGAGAATCTAAGAAAGGCTTGTCACAGTTTGCTGTGGTCTCTCTAGCTGATTAAACAAAGCTTCCTAGTGTGGGTCCTGAAACTTTAAAAAAACCCAAAAATCTTAAAATGATTCACTGAAAGGATAATAGATACAATGTTAATTGCAGCATGACTATATTTGCTACAATTACACCAAGAAGGATTATCATTCAAACGCAAAATATGAGGCATGTATAACTGCAGAGTCATGACATATTGTGCATATCATGGCCCAAGCTACTGAATAGTATTTGACATTTGTCTGCCCATATCTTTATCTCTTTCCCTTTGCTTGTGCTCCTGTTTTATCATATCCCAGCTCTGTCTTTCAGTGTCCAGGATGAATCATCAGTGCAGAAAAATACTGATGTAGTTTTGATTTCTGTAGCAAAATACTCCATATCTAGGAAGAAACTGTATGACAATGAATGCAACATCTAAGGAAGTATTGTATTTCTAAACGTTATATATAAGTATATGTGTGGGAGGTGGCTTTGAAATTTAGACTACTCCAGCAGAACAAAAATGTCTGAGTAATGCTAAGTGCATTAATTATGTTTCTTTTTTTGATTTGGTCTTTTTTTTTTTTTTTTTTTTTTCTNGTTTTGTTATCACTGTTCTTATCCTGCAGGGAAATTACTACTAAGGAACTGACTTCCATCATGGTTGCAAAATTGATTATGTTCTACCTCTGGAACCATTTAAATTAGTTGTGCTGGGGGCCTGAAATAAAATGTTATTATAGCAGAAGAAATTCTCAAGGCTTCATGTCCTAAGCTAATAACAAGTCCTGTCAAACTAAAGCCTATCCAACATTTTTAGTCTAAACTAATACTCCAGTTTCAGTTTCAGAAAAGATTTGCCATTTGAACAAAATTGGTTAGGTTGTTAGGATATTTTTAAGCAAAAATAGGGACCAGCAAGGTTTCTTTCAAGAGGCAAAATCAATGGAATAAATGACATTAACTTGGGCAACTATAGTCTGGTGCTCACGACAGTATTAAAAATTTTTGCAATAAAAAGCCATCGGCCTGGAACAGCTCAGCTTTCTAAGCTGATAACATTTTAGTGAGAAAATAACTTTAATAATCCCCCTGAACATCATATGCATGCACAAATTATTAGATTAGACTGTCCTAGTTATTTGGTTATTACAAGTCTTCTGCAGGAATCACACCCAAGCCACAGGAAAACACCAATTAAAAAACTCCTAAGCCTAAAGATAGCATAATTATCAGAGGGAAATCAGTGATTAAACAATAATATTTAAAATAAATGGCAGTGTTGAAAGGCTTTTCCAAAATGTGTTTTAATAATATTTGTCTCTGTTAAGCCTTGGAGATAAATAGACAAACCAGTATAAAAAATGGGAACTTCTCTTCCAATTAAAAAAACTCTTCACAACAAAAAGGGGGGCAGAATGAACCAGGGAACCCTATGGCTTTGCAGTTTCTGAACTGAACCCCATATTAACTTAATTGGATTCTTCTCCCCTATATATCTATCCTCCCCTTCCTCCCCCTTTGAATGCATGACCTGGTTTTTTAAATCGATTTGGTCAGGTACCCTTTATCATAATTCCCTCTTCAGTGGACAGAATGGATACTTCCAGAGAGCCAATTCATCCCTATGGCAAATCAGATGGGTTGAAGTCTCCCCTTGAGCTCCCAGTTCAGATGGTGAGCTGAATCCTCCTCCCATCATTCACATAGCTGAGGACCTTTCCTCAGACAGCAGCTTGAGCAGAGAGCAAATAATTTACCAACAAAATAAACTCACTCTAGCCAGTGAGTGACAATATATAACAGCCAACTAAGGCGTAGCTCCTTTTCTCCTCTTCATTGAAACAAAATTCAGGAACTTTTCTTCCTTTTCTGTGTAGCAGAACACTTCCCGTTTGAGCTTTAAAACCCCTTCTCATTCCATCCTTTCTTGTCGCCTACTATTCATATTGTGGGAGGTTGAAGAGATGCACTAATATCCTATCAGGCTTGAAAAGGCATTTAAGGTGTATTTCTCTCTTCCTTGCTGAGTGCCAGTACCACAAATCTTCCAACAGAAAGACTGGCATGATTTTGTTTTACTATTCCCACAGTTACTGAGGCATTTCTTTAAAGGACCTGAGGCTGTCCATATGTGCTTGGTGGACTCTGAATAAACTCCTGTGCACCGTCCTTACATGCTCTTATTGTAGCTCCCAAATCATGTTTGACCCAGGCTGGAGCTAGATACCTCCCTGCACATAGAAGGGGGATTCTGGGCATGAGCAGAGCTCAGCTGCCCAGAAAATGTTCAAGTCAAACAGTGAAGGACCTACTGAATTTAAATTATCTCTAGAGTTAAGCAGCAGCTGAACGAGGGCAAAGTGTTTGGACTTAAGAACTTAGATCTTTTCTCTATCTGTGATCAAAGGGACTGGATAGAGAGGAAAGATGAAATAAACACTCCCCCCTAATTTTTATCCCTTTGTACAGCTACTGGGTGAAAAATAAAAGAGTAAATACTTACGAGAAATGGATTGTTAAGGCCAAGAGAGGAACATGACTTGAGTCAAGTTGAAAGAAAGAACATTCTATGATGCAGCAAATTACTTTACAGGCCATTGGACCTAATGTAGTTTTGAGAACTCACCTGCCCTGTAAAAGTGGGTTATTTTCCTCAGGAAAGAGATTGTAATGTTTTATTGTAGCAATGGAAAATCAGTGCCAATGCACCTGCTGCATGGCAACACCAGTGCCAAGAGGAATGTTGACTTTCAACCTTTCTGAAGATATATTGAGGAGTACTCAAAAAATAACAGCCCTCAGGTAAGAATGCAGAGAGCTTCCTAAGAGCTCAGCAGATCCTCTGTGGAGACCAGGAATGGCTGCTGTCAAATAAGCAGGGCAGCTCTGACAGTATTCACTAAGGATAAGAAGCTTTTGCTTGAGGATGCTTTGTGCACCCCTTCCTCTGGTTAGAGCTTATTAATATTGACTGAATGGCACTGATGGATTTTGATGCAATGTGCATGAAAAGGAATGTGGTGAGCATATTTGTCGGAGAACCAGGCCCTGCTTGTGGCTTTTTCTAAGCTTTTCTGCAGCTAGTTGGCAGCTGGGGTGTTAGATAGATGTGGGCTTGTTAGAAAGAGGAAGCTCTGCAGGCTCTGCTCCTTTGCTCCCCTCCCACCTTAACACCACTTAAGGTAATTTGCAACTCGGGCATGTCCTGTGTGAGCAGGACTGAGGGGCTGTGATGCCCTTCCTCCTTTCTTCCCTCACAGTTCAGGCTGGGGCTGGGCTGCTCTGGCACACAGAGTGTTAAAAAAGGCAACCTTTAAATTTTAATTTCCGTACTTTAAAGTGTTTTTGTGTAGGAGTTTTCTGCACTTAAGCTTCCTGATATGCAATCGATCAAAGTCATGGTTGCTGAAATAATATTAGGTTCAATGTACGCTTTGGGCCGAGTAAGTGCTGCAAAATTGACAAATATGTTTACAAAATAAACATTGTATTGACAACTTAAGCAAAAATCTCACTTGCAACTGCATATGCTGGAACATCTTCTTTGCCCTCCCCTCACCTTATCAATGAGTATGCCCTACTCTGAAAAAACCTAAATCCATTTTAATTTCTCTTCACTGCTTTTTATTATGTCCAAACCCAAGCTGACAGCAACAGCTAAGGAGGAGTGGGCACTATTATTGCACATATTTTCCCTGCCTATCTCCCATTCTCCTGATGTGTCTGACAGTGGTGCAGATATGCATTTTTTGCAAAATGGCACTTGTAGAATGTTGGTGATGCAGTCACCTCAGGAAAATTCTTGTGGGTTTAGATGGTTCTGTGGAACAGTCAGCAATGTGGATTCAGAAAGAATGATCTGAACTCTAAAACATGGATTCAGATTTTGTTCAGAGCTCTGCCACTGTCTCCTCCTGCAAACCTGTGCTATGTACTTACCATATCCACACCTTAATTTCCCTATTTGTAAAATGGAGCTAAGAATATTTCCCTACATTGAACACACTCATTGAGAAGCAGGTGGATTAGCTTTTTTAAGACTTGCCATTAAGATCTTTCAGAGGAAAGAGGCAGATAAATACTCCTTTTTAAAAAAACTTGTAATTTGAAATACTCGTAATTTTAAATAGTCCCTAACCTTTGAGTCTCATTAGATGCAATCTACGCTCTGCTAACTTGTGATGTTTCATGCAAAACAGTTCTCTAATTGTTCTTTTGTTTGTTTTACTTTCTATCTCCACCACAACTGCAAGTGATTAAATGCCAGTTCATGTGAGAAGCATGTAACAGAGTTCACCAGCCAAACAAGTACTTCCCCACAGGCTCTAAGCAATGATGGAGCAAGTGTAACTGAAATTTTCTGACATCTATTAATAACTTATCAAACTGAAAGAGACCTCTTAAATATAATATGAAGTGTGTCTCTTTGTATTTCTAGCTACATGTGACTCTCCTCATAAACTTGATAGTGGGGCTAGAGTTATTAAGAGGTAGGATTTTTCAAAACATTTGTTTATTTATTTATACTGAAGGTGAATACTGGGTAACATGGCAATACAATACAGGCTTCTGTACGGGACCAGCAGACTCTTCTTTTGATCTAAATGGAGTCAAATCTGTTTAATATGTGCTGAATCATGATGAAAATGGAGGTTGTCATGACCATGTGGATATAAACGGTGTAGGTGTGAATTCATACATTTAAGTTAGTAGCAGGAACAGACCAATGTTGTAAGAATATTTATTGCTGGAAAGAAACCTGGTGGTGAGCTACTATTACCCTGGATTTACCAGTAAGGCAAATGCCCATAGAATGATTCAGGAAAGATACATGTTCATGTCCAATTATGCAGATAGAATTCCTGGCTTAGGCAGTTCATTAAAATCTCCTGAAAGAGTTATAGTTTGACCCTGATCTTCATAACTTAAAATTCTGACCAATGTGTTTTCTGAGCTTCCTTAGAGCTTTTAGAAAGAGAGAGAGACTGGGGGTGGGGTGGGGGGGTTAACATGACTCACTTCAAAGCTTTGTTCTTCTCCAGCTAGTTATGGAACTGGCAGGGGGAAAGCTATATAGGTTGTTATTTATATATAGGCTGTTTTCTTCTCTTGCGTAGGCTGACTCAGTTTTGCAGCTTCTTTTAAGTTACACGAGTCAGCTGAGCATGCCACAATTGCCTGAGAGTCAGAAAAGCTGTTCCATTTTTCCCTTGCTCTCCCACCTCTGACATGTGCTATGCCCAGCCTGGGGAACTTGGGCTCGTGCAGTAACTGTGCCAGGTGTCCCCACCATCAGAGGGACAGCAGAGAACTGGCTCTGGGCCACCAGGTCTGTGACTTTGCAAGAGGGACAATCCCAAGCCAGAGCTTTAAAGGGGTTGTGCCTTCATCTTCTTCTCACAATGAGATGCCACAAGGGATTAAAAGTTTTAGCTGAACTTAAAAATTACCCATGTTTCATCAGAACATGAATAAAACAAGAAAAGTTAAATTTTTATTATTTTTTAAAAAAAGAACTTAAGTCAGAGCAACTAGATAAGACTAAGCAGGAGTGCAAAAGTTCATGTACAGCCCTACTCCCACCTACTGTGTCCTCAATTACAGCCATCCCGATGATTTTAAGTGGCAGAAAATTCAGTTTGGTTCCCTCTGGGCTTTCAGGAAATTATTCTGGCCATCATCTCTGAGAGTTTCTCCATACAGTTTCTCCAGATCCCATATCATTAAGGCTTTTGAACCTTCTCTGTTTGAGCAGAATTGGCAGTTCCCCAAGGATGCAGGAGTCTCTCCTCCCTGTAGGTGGTTCAGACTCATCTATTTACGGTTTTACAGACACAGTATATGAACCAAACTGGGAGCAAACACACAAATACATGTACAAAGAGAAGTAAAGGTATCATCAATTATAATGCCATTCTTGTAGGAAGGATGTAACCCAACACATCATATGCAAGAGCCTATAAATTTGCAAATAGCAATAAGAAAACCAGAAGTTGTCTAGTTCTTACTTCCTGCACAGATGAGCAATCTTCACTGTGAATCTTCACAGAGCAGTGGTGATATCCTCAGTAGCTCCCTCCAGGATTGTTAGCTCCTTCTTGGTTGCCTCCAGCCTTTTCAGAAGGTGAATGTTCACCTGTCAGTATCCTGAAGTCATTCTGGCACCAAGATTTTGCTTGCCATGGAGCTATAGAGTTCAACAAGCCTTGAGCATGTGGCATCAGACTGGCATGAAAACCATTCCCTTTACTTGTGCTGCAGTGCTTTAAATTTTGAGTGCCACCCATCAGTCTTTCTGAGAGGTGCCTGTGCTGTCCTTCAAAGAGCTCTCCACCTGTACTCCAGACTGCTTCTGTCAGTGGTACTGAGTACTGTGGGTGCTGCTGGTGCTCAGTGCTGGGTGGTTCCTTGTAGAGTCTCTGTCTACTTTACCTACAGCTGCAGACTGCAGAACAAATACAGCCACCATGGTTTTAGAAAAAGGATGAGGAAAAAAGAGCAGTTTATAGGAGTAAACATTGGCTGTTAGGCTAAACAATCAAATAAACCTCAGAAAACAATTTCCCTGTTATGAAAGTCGAATACTTTGGCTAAAAGTTAAGTTGAGAAGGGAATATAGATGTGCTCTATACATGAGACTGCATGGCTAAAAGGCCTGTGCACAAATATCTTTCAGTGAGAAGCAATTGTGTTCTTAGTTATTGCTTTGATTATATATTTGCACCAAGTTCCTATTGTGACTCAAAATGATTTCCCTCAGCCTGAGTGAAATGTGTGATGACACTGTTTTGAACAAAGATCTTGGTATAAGAGTCCTGGAGACAGTTTAACATTACAGTGTGATTCAGAAACTTCTTGGATTTATACCTCAGGTGAAAATGAAATTATGTGAAAAACGTAATAGCTGCAAACAAAACCTTAGTACAAGGCTCTGCTTGGAAGCAAAGGTTCAGGATTTGGGACAACCAATTTTTACTCTAAATCAACAGTTTTCTTTTTGTCTTTTGAATTGCCAAGGAGACAGCTGTGGACCAAGTTATTACAATAATCAAAATCTGCATCAGAAAATGAGCATGAAAGGTGACTGTCTCTTCTGTGCTTAAGTAGCCTTGTGGGTCCTTTCAGGTGTTTCTGCTGGTTCCACATGAACACAAAAGGGAGCCTGCAATGATGTGTTCCTCTGCATGCTTTTCCTGCCTTTTTTTTTTTTTTTTTTTTTTTTTTTTTTTCCAGGACTGGTCTTCCAAAAGGAGATTAAAAGCATAATTTACTTAACAGTGTCAATTGGTCAGACATCTCTGGCTGCAAAGGACAGGGAGATCTTGATTTGGAAGTACTACAGAAAGAGGGTAAAAATATCATTACCTTTCAGTGAAAGTGAATAGGAGAAACAGGGAAGAAGGTTCATGTCAGTAGTTTCAGACTGTGCAGGTCTGCACACCACAAAGCTTGGTGCTCCAGGAGCCCTCAGGCCCAGAACTTTTACCAAAAGAGCTGGTGCAGGCTGATGGTCTGTAGTTGATTAGTGGGACCCAAGAGTGGGTCAGGCAGGTCCTTGTTTGGAAGAGTCCATGGAAAAGTATGGATTACCTGGCTTTCTCCACTATCCCAAGTGAGGTGAAAAACAGAGGTCTGGGCATGCAACCTGTGTTTCACCACAGGCAGTGTTGATCCCAGGTCCTGAGCCTACAGGCTCAAGCTAATTTAAGTGTGTGATAGGTACTTTTACATTAATGTAGCAGCATTGATCCCTCTAGAATATGGAAACTGATTCAGTTAAATTAAAAAAGGAAATATTTGCATGAATCTTGTTAAATGCTGCTGTTCATTCCCCTTTATTTGAATTCCATTTCCTTTCCTCTAACCTGCCCTCTTTATCCCATTTTCTTTCTTTATGTTTATTAATATTCATACCATCAATTTCTTTCAACATACATTCTCACCTTTGCCATATTCTATTATTGTCATTGTACATCCTCTTTCAATTCTGCATTTCCTTAAGTGCTTTACTGTACATGAAATGTGACTCACTCACACAGTTGGAATTGGACCATGCTATCCTGCCAGAGCCTATGTTTTCTTTGACATCAGCTCAGCTTCAAGATCTGATTTTACAGATGTTTTTATTTTTCATTTTTAAATATTTTTTTCTCAGAGACAGAAAGAGAGAACACAAAAAGATAAAAGAATTTTCATGGGCTGTATATACAGATCCATTTATTATACCATTATTGTCAGTTATAAATCGCTTAAATTATCCAAATATAAAGCATTTTTCCCCTTCCAGTTTAATCAAATGAAAGAAGCAATTCAGAATCCAGAGCCAGAAGATATGCTAAGATAAGAATGATAAGTGGCTCAGTAATAGTAACTGATCAACTAATAGTCAAGAAAGAAGCATATGGAGTTACTGACTAATGTAATGACCCATCCCAGTTTCAGTTTTTTAGTCTGTTCTTATATTTATTTTTGATAATGCAATTCTCTCTGACCAAAGGTTTACTCTGATTTACCCATCTCTAGAGAGACTGGCAGTCATAAAAATAAACAAATTCCTTTTCCCACCCGATTACATTGCTGAAAGTCCTAGGAAATCCAGAATTTAGGAGTATAATCTTAGAGAAGGATTAAAATTAACTCTCTTCCCACAAAGAGCAGAGACCAAAAGCGGAAGAAAAAAGCCATATTGCCCTAGGTATCCTTTTATAATTTTAGGTTTTTGTTGTTTGGTTCAGTGAGTTGGATTACTTTTAGTGGTTCACTTAGCTGTGGCTACAACAGGAAATGCAGCACAGAGAAGATGCTGTAGAATGTTCGGAAGTCACATGAGATTTAACTCAATTTTTATGCTATCCAATGAAGAAACAATACCTGACCATATATGTATAGGTGCACATGTTCTTTGTATCAATCACAGTAGTTATTCTGCCATATACCACTTCTGAGATCCTTACCTGCTTTACTTGGAAGGAAGAGATTTGTTCCTATTGCTGCAAAAATGAAATCCTGACTTGTTATTTGATAACAGTCATGCACTGAGTCAGTTAACTCTTCAAAGGTCAGTGAATAATGCAATTTGTTGCAATTCTTCCTAACTGGATGACAGATGTAATAACTGAACCTGCATGGTTGTGGCTGAGCTGAATGAAGATTACTTTTCACCTGAGGCAACTAAAGGACTTTTGGATCTACAAACAAAAAGAGTTTTCTAAAGCTGAGTTAACAAAAAAAAAAAAAAAACCAAAAAAAAACAAACAAAAAAAAAAATCAGAAAAGTATAATCACAGCAGGAAAGCTGGCCTTACAGAAGTAGGTACTCTGGCTGTGCTCAGATACAAAGCACATTGAATTCTGATTTCAAGTGAATCTTAAATATAAGTGCTTCTTTTGTCAATATCAGCATTTTACTCTCTTTATGAATTTAAGGACATTGTTCAAAGATCAGGTCAGTGGTTCTTGCTAGCAAATATGCAATCTTTCTCAGTTTTTTCTCCCTAGTGATTGTTTTTATCTAACCTCTCTGAAAAATTTACCACTTTGAGTCCAGATATACAAGTGAGCATTTAATGACATAAAAAAAAAAAAAAGATTATCTGTTGATTTCACTGGGAAGGAAGAGCCAAAATCTTCTCATTGTAAATGACTGACATTGTCATCTATCTGCAAGGGCTCACAGGATGTGTTTTTACCCATGTCTTAATGCAGCCACATATAGTTCTCAATTTGCACTGAGCTCAGCTCATGTGTGGGGGTGTTTCTGTGTGATAAATGTCTTTCAATTACTTAGCAATAAGAAGCTGCTTCCTTATAGCAGAGACATCAATCCTTATTTGTCACCTTTGTAAACTGATCACCATGGTTGCACCAATCTGTTGATTACTTTCTTTGGTTAATACACAAGAAACATCACAAGTATCGGTATTACTTATTTTATTTCTGCCAATATGAGCTTGCTTTATTTACAAGCCAAATGAAGAGCAGTGAGATGTGCTGAGATGGTAAGACTGTAGTAACCCCTGGGGGCTAGCACAGAGAGTCCTAAGGTTTTTGTGGGGCAGGAATATTTCTTCTCCCTTTGACTATAGAAAGCTTTATTACACACACACGCACACACAGAATCATTAGGTTGGAAGAGACCTCCAGGACCACCAAATCCAACCTAACTCTTTCTGCCTGGACACTGTCCAGCCGCACCCTCCCCAGCCTATAATGTTGCATGGGGTTATTGTGGCCAAAATGCAGGACTCGGCACTTGGACTGATTAGACTTCATCTTATTGGACTCAGCCCATCCATCCAGCCATTCCAGGCCTCTCTGCAGAGCCCTCCTATCTTCCAACAGATCTATACATGCTCCCAGCTTAGTGTCATCTGCAAATTTGCCAATGAAAGGCTCAATACCCTCATCCATGTTGTCAATAAAAATATTGAACAGAGCTGGCCCCAGCACAGACCCCTGAGGGACACCCCTGGTGACTGTCCCCAGCTGGATGCAGCACCATTCACCACCACTACCTGTTCCTAACCCAGCAAAGAGTGCTCCTGTCCAGGCTGTAGGCTGCCAGCTTTTCCAGGAGTGTGGGAGACAGTGTCAAAGATCTTGCTGCAGTCCAAATAGACAACATTCACAGCCTACCTGCATCCACCAGGCAGGTTACCTGGTCATGAAAGGAGACCAGGTTGGTCAAACATGACCTAAAGTTTCCATGATGGCTGGGTCTGATACCCGACCATCTTGTAAGTGCTGCATAATAGCTCTCAGTATAAACTGCTCCATTATCTTACCTGGTACTTAGGTCAGACTAACTGACCTATAATTACCAGGATCCTCCTTTCTACCCTTTATTGAAAGTCTGATTGGTTTTCAAGGGAGAAAACAATAATTAATCAAATGGTTGTAAGTGCTTGTTCAAGACCAATTTTTTGAATATAGAAGAAGACTAACCATACAAGGTGAGACCAAGGAAAAGAACATAGATGTGCAGAATACAAGTGATGAGAAGCTGATATTTGGTGTTGCAGGTTTATTCCTGTGACAGCTCAAGAACAGACTTTGGCTGTCCCTGACTTCTCTGAAGTCTGACCGAACAGGACTGGCTCTGCCCATGGCATTGGGCGGCGTGAGGCACCCCTTGGTCCCCAACACTACTGCAGAGCATGCACTTGTTGGCCACCTCAGCCATAATATTTTTATCAAGGGGGCAGAGAGAGGCAACTGAATAGTTTCAAGAGCCACAAATTACCATTTACACACAGTGTTAAAGATGTGTCTGAGCTGGTGGGAAAGGTGGTGTCCCCAGCCTGTTCCTCCCCAGTGTTTTTCAGGATCAGGGCAATGAAGAAAGCCAGCAGTTCCCTGGTTCATGCCAAAGTCATAATAAATAATGAGCAGAGGAAATTTCATTTTCCCCCTATTTTTTTAATAGTTTCAGTCTGTTTCCACAGGGGGCTAAGGCTCTGTTCAATGTTAGTTCCACTCTAACGTAGTTTACAAGGCATGAATTCAACACAGTTCTCAGGTGGGGCCCCCAAAACCTCCTGTTTCCAAATAATTTATCATTTAACTTCTATACTGTCCTGATTTGGAAAGAGAGGTGTCTGCCAGGGAAAGCTGGAGCTTCCCTTGGAATAGAGAATGTAAACCCCCTCCCTCCAAATTATTATAATTTTCCAATTAGGGGCTTTCAGGCAAAGATATGGGAATAGGAATAACAGTTCTTTACTAGGTATATTAAAAATACAAATGTAGTAGTACAAAAAAACAAGAAAAAAAAAATCCCAGAAACCCTGACAGAGTCAGAATACAATCTGACACCTTGTTGGTCAGGGTGTTGGGAGCAGTCCAATGAATCCTCCTGGAGTAACAAATGTGGTTCTGTTGGAGCAGAGATGATCCTGTAGAAGGGTCCAGTGGTGCTGAGATGAGTCCAGTCCTCCTCTGAAATCCAGTAGAAAACAGGATGTCCTGGTGTTTCGGAGTCTCAGTTTTTATCTAGGTAGGAATGATTGGCTCCCCCTTTGGGTGGAGCATCTCACAATGGGATGATGCAATGTCTCATGTCATGGGTGAGCCTTAATGGCCAATTATCAGCAGATATCTCCTGGAGAGAGGATGGGTTGTGGAAGAGATAAGGAACACTGCCTCACCTGGTTTTAACAACTGGACCCTTATGAGAAGGCACCTGCCCCCTCCCCGCTGGAGTTATGAGGAACTGGCTATACACGAGATAAAGAGAACATCTCCCCAACCAGTTTCAACAGATGGAAAATAGAATACATGCTTTTGGTTACATATTGAAACCCAAGATATATACCACATTAACTATTTCTGCAGTGGTCTGAGCTAGGCTTGAACTCCTGAGATATGAGATATTTTCAGACATGATTGCCATCTTAGAAGTGTTACAAACATGCAGTTGACTATCAGTGTGTAAAAGTGGGCTTTTGACCCCAGTTATAATTTCAATTAGAGTTACTTGATGCTCAGTAGCAGAGGTCAGCTTCTACCTGCATCATCAATGCACAAGAAAATCTCACCATTTGCTCTCAAGCTGAGCACCAGCACCATTATCGTCCAAATCACAAGCCTTTGTTTTCTCAGTTGTAACCTGGTCTAGAAAAAGTGCCTTAAGTTATCACTCAGACTTGTTTTTCTTTGTCTGCAAAAGAGTCATACTATTTTTAGAGAAGTTGAGGGCTTTTGAATCACAGGATCACAAAATGGGTAAGATTGGAAGGGGCCACAGTGGGTCATCTGGTCTAAGCTCCCTGCTCAAGCAGGATGAAGTGGAAATGCTACATCCTGTCTTAAATTTACTGTACAGAAAGAATGAATTGTCAGGAATAGGAAATACAAGGCAACTACACCATATGATTGCACAAAATGACACATGATGAGTATGCCAATACTTCACATGGCCTTGGGAAAAACTATTAGCTTCACCAATCTGCTAACTGATTTTGTATTCGTGGTATTACGTTTTTCAAAGGTGGAAATACACCATTTGAGAAGAAAGATCAAAATGTATCAATAGACACTGCCCATGCTAAAAAGAAAGATCTTGTTGCTTTTCTAAGGTAGCATTACCTGGAAGACAAGTTTACTTCTTTTTTTTGTTGTTGTTCTTGATGTTTCAAATAGAATATAGTTAGATCATTTAAAGAAATGTCAGTCCCTGGTGTGCAGTTATTGCTCTGTCCTCCCCTTTTCACACCCAGCAGGATGTACTATAACACAGTCCTGTGTCATCTGAACAGGCGTCATGTCCTGCAGAGAGTTGGATAATTCCTGCAGTTTCTTGGGGTCCAGCCCTGCTCTGAAGCTGGGGAGCACCTTGCTTTCTCTCTCAGTGGGAGTCAGATGGAACTGACACAGAGGTAGCTGTGACCACTCACAAACTAGGCCTGTATTTTTGGCATCTTGGCCTGGTTAGCACAATAAAAATAGCTGTTAGCCCTACTACTGAATTTTGTTACATGCCTCTGATCATCTCTTCTGGCCCCTGCCCAAGGGGCCTCTCTGAACGTCTTTGGAAATACCTTAACTTGCTGGTCTTCTTCAAAGACTTGAAGAAAATTTCCGTTTATCTTTGAAGAAAAAACAAACCATAATTTTTTTCCCATACATTTCCTGGCTTGAATGCAGTCAGCATTTATTTCTGCATCAGCAGTGAGTGGGTGGTTAAGCATCTCATGACTTGGCAGAACCAGCAATAGAAATGGAGCAAAAATTTTTGGATGAATAGTTTATTCACTAAAAAAAGGCAATTTTGGGTGGCTGGAACAACTTGTGAATCCCTGCTGAGCTAGGTGAATACTTTCGTATGGAATCTGAATAATAGAGGGAGGGTAGAAGAGATTTTTTTCACCCTATTTAAATTAAATCTTTCTTGCTTGTTTCTTGTTTTGTTTTGAAAATTGCCCACTTTTTATTTAAAGTAACTTTTGTTTCAGTTTTGATTTAAAATTATACTTTGTTCTATTTCCACCTTTCCATTCTGAAAAATTCTTTGAAACCTTTTTCTCCAAGAGTTTATTTTAATGCATGGGAGAAGTTAATTTCAAGTTGTAAGATTTCATGATAACTGAAAATTTTATTCTTAAAAATCCTTGCCTAGAATATGGCATTGCGTAAAAGAGAGGGTTGTGGATTCATATCATAAGTTAAATCTATTTTTTCATAAGATTCTATCTACCAAAATAAGTGAATATATGTTTTTTTAACACAAACTGAATACCTTTCACTGCATATTGAAGTAATTTTCAGAGTGCAAAACCCTAGGAGTGGATAGATGTGTCTTTATTTCCATTTTACACTTGTTTGACAGAACCAGAGAGTTAAAGCAGTTGTCTGAATTCTCATGAGACTGGCATTGTAGGAAAAACAGAGCTCACATTTGGGTTGATTCAAAAATGTCAACAAATGACAGCTGCTGAGCTGCAGGACCTGTGACCAGGGGGTTTTCCCCTGGATTCTCTCCACAAAAGCATTCTTCATTCTGGTGGTGACACACGGCAATGTGCTGAAAGGAGCCCGAGAGCTGTGGGAGAGTCACAGTGACAAAACAAAAAGAATTTGAGAAGTGGAAAGTTTAATCCCCCCCAAGTCCTTCCCAAATAGTGTCATTGTCCTTGTGCTTTCATTTCCAGGAACTTCACTGGGGGCATTGATGCTACAGCAGTGCTATATGGAGAACAAACAGGCCTTTTTTTTATATAAGTGGGTATGGCCAAATAATAAATGAGGAAAATTATGGAGGGAAAGAAGTAGCTTTGTCACATTTACTATACTTAGCCTTACCATACTTGGCTCTTGATGCAGACAGCTATAATTCTGAAAAAGTTCCCTCAATAGCTGGCCCTAAAACATTTACAAAGCATCTGAATAATTGATATAATTTATGGGTTTATTGGTGGAAGCCATTAAATCCCCTCCTCCCAAACAGCATTAGGGAGGAAGCCTGGCAACATGCAGTAAAAAAATGGAGCAGCTATATAAAGAAAGAAAAGGACAAGAAAATCTTATTGAGCTTTCTGAACATGATAATACTGAAAAAGGCAAAGTTCCCAAACATTCTCTTCTAAAAGTATTTTATAGTAAATGAAGCCAGTGTGCTGTCAGTGATGTTACAGGCTTTTCAGAGGAAGTTTTACAAGGTCTACCTCTGAAAAAACAACCCCACTTATTTTTCATTTTATACATGCTGGTTTAATAATGTCAACTTGGAATTTGTATTGTTACTGGATTCTGTGCTGCGAGTGAAATTATGGGAAAGGTGGAAAATGCTTAGGTAACAGTCTCTATTACATAAGTGGGGTAATTTCTGTTATTCTGCTCTGTTCTGATTAGGATTACATCAAGGTATTGGCTAACAGATAATTTATAGGCTTTATCTAGCCAAAGTTATTGTATATCAAACATATACGTATACCTGAAATAGCCTTCCAAAACTCCAGTTTTGGTCAAAAAAAGGAGACTGGCATTTTTAGGGTACAGTTTATTTGACTATAGTCTAGATATCTATGTTCCACTTGGAAGAATTTTGTCCTAAAATTGCTTGTTTCTTAGCATTAGTTGAAAAAAATCCCCACATGTACATAGTGGTTTTTTTTAGTTAGGTGAGAAGAAACTTCCAACAAAAAATCAGTCTGAACTGTCCTACATGTACCCATCAGTGACTATGGAGCATGAAGCATGGACATGGTTGTTGAGGAAGCTGGAGATACAGTACTATTTGATGAGTCCTTATCAAAGCAGATGCTATAAGCCTTTAAGCTGAACAAACACATGAGTTTTCATGCTATACTATGATCTGGAGGAAAAACCCCTAGCTGATAACACTGGCTTTGAGTTTGATGGAAGAACCTGTCTGAGAAATGTATATGTCTAGGCTATCATTTACTCAGTTTTGCAGACTCCAGCTTCTACAAGCATGTCAGAAAATTCCATAGGTTTTTAGGCTTTGAGCAGCACAATTCTGTTTATATCAGAGATTTGTAGGTAAACTACATAAATTAATTTGAAAACAAAGGTGTCACCTTTTACACATTGCAGGATTTTACATTTATTTATTTTTAATATTGTGCTGGAAACAATTCTTTTCTGTTTTATCATTTAAAGCTGTGCCATGGTGTGGCACCGGCCAAACAATAGAACAAACAATGTATCTGCCAAGGATATCGTGATTCTCTGATTCCAGCCCAGTGGCTGGAGTTAAAATAATCCAGCTGGCTCAGCAGCTATGTAGATTCCATTTATGGTAGCACAGTGTAAGTGGCAGGACAGCTAACTCAGGGCTTCCTTTATCATTTAGCCCTCCCTGCTTTAGGCCCACCAGGACAGAATTTACACAGTCAGAAATGCTGATTCTTCTGACTTCAGCTCCCTGCATTGTGCTGTCTCTGACAGCACAGTCCAGCTGTTTATTCATGTCTAATACATCTCCTAAGGGCATTTGTAGAGGAAACAAGCTGCCCCTTCAAGGAAAGCAACAAACAATCTAATCTCAGCTGCATTTTACACAAATTACAGTAACTTGATTCCTACTGTGCCTCAGCCTGTGGCACAGAGAGTCTGGGACATTGTCGAGTTTTCTCTGGTTTTCACAGCTGCTCAGTAAAGACGTAACTTGTACAATTTTTTATACGTGGGAGAGTGAACTACATACCTGCTGTGTATCTAATTGAAAAGCACAGATTCATGGTGTCACCTCAGCCTGCTACATGTCAGCCTATGCAAGCTGTATGGTGGCATTTCCACATGGAGCTGTACTATTGCTACTGAAAGGCATGCTTCTCTGATGCAGGCTAAATAACAGTGCTTGGGTCCTGTAAGATGTCCTTCTCAGTGTTCAGGATCTGCAGGATGAAGATCTGTATCTTTTCTGTCGTGCTTTAAAGGCTAGTTCCTCTGCTCATATTGCTTGCTGAAGCACATAGTGCAGTATATTCCATTTGACATTAACAAAAGATCTTCTATGGCCTTTGAAAAAATGATACTATTCATGCACATGGCAAATAGGAGAAAAACTTGTTTGGACCTAGAGGTGCAATTTACACCTAGAGGTGTGATTCCTTCCATCATGCAATGGTTGTCCAGCCAGAAGAGTTAGGTCGTTTTGAATAGTACACAAAGGGTAGAGGTGGAGTTTTGCAAGGTGGAAATTTGGTCTCCTAAATATGAGTGTCAGGAACACAACATCCTTTTCTGCTGCCTTTTTAGACCACCATATGTTTTGACTGCATTGAAATGCTTCACCTGCAGGTTATTATTCAAATGTTTATAATATTTAAGGGTTTAGGTACAGCCCATTTAACCTATCTTGATTCAGCTGTATGGGGGTGCCATGGCTCTCTGTAAAACTGAGGTGACCTTGAGTATCTGAGACATCTCCAGGGGGCTGGTTAATGTGTGATACTGAAGATTTGTGCTCTGCTGAATTAGCTAATGGACAGTAGGAACATAATATGTCAATTTGTGATAATATTATTTAGAGAACTGAGTAAAGCCCCGGGTGCCTCTGCTTATAGAAATGTTCTTAGCTCCTCCTTAGAGACATGAAGAAGAAGAAACTCTGTTTGGGTGTGATTATTCTCATTGTAGAGAAGACATGTAAAGCAGTTCAAATGCCTTGCATCCTAGATATGCCCATTCTTCTCCATTACTTGATTTATTTATGTCAAAGTAGTTTATGCAACTAGCTCACATGTACATTGTAGACATTAAGTCAGATCATTGTAATTCCACTCAGGAGGTAATACCTGATAAACAACAGAGACAACCTGCTGTTACCTAATCATAACATCTCTACTTAAAAACTGCAAGACTACAAAGAAAGGCAAAGACCAAACACACCTATGGAGAATGTACCTTTGATATGCATAGTGTGTAGCTCATTAATTGGCTGCTGTTTGGCCCAATGTGAGTAATATGATAAAAATCTTGTGACATTGCAGTGCTGTAATATATCTGATTTTATTGTGGACCAGTCAATTCAAATCAGAACAGATTTTTACTAGAAGGGAGGCAGCTGGTATTTGGGTATTTTTAGTAAATAATATCTATGAAGATTTATTTTTTTTATATAAAGATGTTGGGTAAAGGTCAAACAACTAGGATGGAATATTTAATTGGAAAAGTTGTATCAGCCCATACAATAGAATATCCTGACTTTACTTTGAGGTTGTGGATAGCAAACATAGCTAATTAAGCAATATGGTAATTGGTTCATAAAAAACTAAGAAGGTGAATATATCTTGTATTTGAATTCTTTTTTCCAGACTTTGATTGGAACTATAAGAACACTTGAATTTTGTTAAAATAATCCTGATCTTTCCCTAAAGGCAATAGCTCGTTTGTGCATTCTTTTTGGGCACTCATTTTCATTAATAGTTGAATTATGTATTTGTTATCAGCCAATAAACTAACAAATCAAAAAACAGAACAAGAAAAACCCACCTCATAGAACTCATGCTGTGCAAAAATGTAATTTTTTTTTCACATTGATATCTTCAGCTTAGGAATCAGTTTGAGATATAACATGCTGTGTCCTATTTTATTCTAGGTCTCCTATGTAAAAGCTATTGATATTTGGATGGCTGTGTGTCTTCTCTTTGTCTTTGCTGCTTTGCTGGAATATGCAGCAGTCAACTTCGTTTCACGGCAGCACAAAGAGTTTCTGAGGCTTCGGAGGAGGCAAAGAAGACAAAACAAGGTACAGCTGCTCCTTACCTGGGGTGACTGAATGTGCCCTGACAGCCCTGCTCATGTGCTAATGATTTCTCACCTCACTTCTTGCCCTTGCAGGAGAGTCTTTTTCTAAAGTTTCCTTTTGAGTGATTTACTCCTTGCTAAAGAGCTGATAATTAGCTGCTGGGTTTATTTACAGTTTTTGAAGTTATCGACAAATGTCAGTAATGGGTCACCAGTTCCAAGAATTTTCTTCTCTTCATGCAATTGCTGAGGGTGCTGGGCCTCTAGAATAATGTGCTACTATGGATGCAATGGAACTGTTGGATGCAGTGAAACAGAGAGAGGAACAATATTATCCAGATGTGCTGTCATCAGAACATGCCAGTGACCTCTCTATTCTAGTGCTGCCCTAGCTGGCTATGCTAAAATGGGAGATTTCCTAGGATAGCCCATTGCAATGATTAGCAGTTCTGCCCTCACTTTTAGACCACCAGCATCTGGTGTCTCTCCTACATGAAACCAGGAAAAATGGCCATTTTAAAAAAGGTGAAGGATTAGGAGAATTTCCTCTCTGGATTCTGTCATTTTAAAGTCTGTGACTGATGCAAACTTCAAATTTTTAGCAAAAGACCTCTGTGTGAGTGTCATCACATAATTTTATGCCAGCGACTGAAATGTAGAAGAGGGGATTGTTTGTAACCTAGATGTCAGTCTAGAAATATTTTTAGGAAGTCTGTCCTAGGTTAGTTTGGGGTTTTTTTACAGTAAATGTGAAGACAAGAGTAGATGTTGAGTTTTATTCAAGTCATGGTCATTCCCATGTCTAGGGAATGCGGAACTATAAACTATACATATACATTTTATAGGTGAAGTAAATATTTGCTTGAGCTGTATAAGTGCTTCAAGCCACAAATAATGGTTTCCTTTACAAGAGGGATGACAACAATGGCACAGGGCATTTGTGTTTTGACAGGTCTGTCAAATAAATGTTCTGTAGCTAATGTAATATTTGATGGATACTCTGGTAAGAAATCCAGTGCCGTTCTCTAGTTTAATATTATTGTCAGATGAATTGAGATTCCACTGAAGATTAGATTACAGGAGAGAACAGAGATACTTTCCTGTCTACTGGCACACAGGCCACACATACTGCCACTGGAAGCCTTTGTTTTCAAACCCAGCATGGCAGCAGCAGAAGCTTCTATATGGCATTTGTAATTTCATTTTTGGATGCAAGGTCTTTTTTAGAGGTGAACAAGTAGGTAAGCAGCCATCCTTGGTAAGTAACAGTATGCAGCAACTTTACTCAAGGTTGTGAGATCTTGGTCTGTGGAAGTGGTCATTCTTCTGCTTGAAAAACTATTATTTTGGTGACTGTGAAAAGAAAGTTATTTAAAACCAAATCATCAGAAGACTTTTGTTTATCCTAAGCTAGTAGGTGCACAGATTCTTTGCAAAATAGGTAACGACATAATTAAATACAAGGAAATATGCAGCACAGTAAGAGACACCTATCCATTTGCATAGGCTTGCATTTTTCCTATGAATCTGGTTGCATGAATTTCCAAATAGTTCCAATGTTACTAAGGCAGTTCCTTTAGGAGGTGTTTTCTGCATCTCTATACTTGTTTTTGTCTCTCACGATTTTCTCAGTTTATTTTGCCTTGAAAGTGATTCTCACTGTTTTGCATGATGGTCTTCGCTAACCGAGCCATTCTTCTCTTTGCCTGTTGTGTGTGTGTGTCATGCTGCTGCTATCTATGCTGACACTCTGGGGACAGGCACAGACTGTGACTGTTGGGAATGAGAGCGTTGAGTCCGTGCGGCGCGTGAATGGCTTGCGGAGCAAAGCGTCGTCAGCTTACGGGACAGTGAATCAGATCGGCAATTCAAGTTTCAGGGTAAAACTGTAGTGAGAAAGAGAAAGCAAGAGAGCTTTAGTTCGTGCAATGATGTCATAAATCAGCAAAATGGACCATTTTGATGGCATCACTAGTAGTCTCTTGCATTCTCTTTGCTAAATGCCCCCACAAAATACACAGTACTGTCCCCAGCATGAACAGCAGTTTCATCTTGTACATTCTTATGGCCCATCCTTGTGCTTGCTTTTTACTGTGGCTGGGCTGTGCCGCCCTATTCAAAACCTCTTAAGGAAAGTGCATGTGTATTCAGCAGCTTGGGCCTGTGTAAAGGTAGATTGGATGGGGTGGGGAGAGAGTGCCATAGGAAATGCCTTGAGACAAAAAATCCTTGTGTCATCTTTCAGATGAGCGTATTCCAACAGAATGTACGGTATGTATAACAAAATGTGTTTTTATTGCTGTGGTATTTTTTCCTGAACTGTCAACCTGCTGCCTTCCTTGCTGTGGTGTCCTGAGCCCTGCTTAGTGGAGTATGAATAGCTATGAATGAAAAAAGTATTTCCTTGTTTTTTTTATTTGCTTGGAGAAGAGCCATGAAGCTGAAATCTTTTACACAGTGTAACGTAGCAGATCAGAAGCAATATGATAGCAGCTGATACATCCAGATTAGGGGTGAGTTGTGGAGGTAATAAAATCAATGATGGAGAAAGAAATGAGCTTAATGTGCAGCTCACTGCTTGCTACTAGTGGCTGAGGAATGAAATGTGTTCATTTAAATAAAATGGGACTGGGATTTTAATCTTTCAGGACTTGATTTCCCAGAACAAAAATATTGTCTGAGACACTCTTGAGCTGTAAAGGGCCTCTAACTTTGATCAAGCTCTGTAAAGTCATGTTATTATAAGATGCAGATGATTTCAATGAATTTTGTACACTGTAAAGGGAATTAGTAGCTTCCAAAATCAAAGCAAACCCCACAGTTCATATTACAAAGCAAAATTCAGATAGAGGGTTTACAATGCAATAAACCATCCATTTTCAGAGCTACAATATCAAGGAGTGGAAGAGAGCCTTAATTTCTGGACACTTTCTATTGTAGAAATAACAATATTTACACATATACAAAAACTGAACATAAAAAATTAAACATCAGGGTCTCTCTAGGAGATATGACCAGTATTAGTATGCTGCCACTGAAAAGCTGATGCCCTACAGCTACGAAAGCCGTCCAAGTAAGTACTCAGTGCTGCTATCTCACCAATCACAAAAAGCTGGTAGTCCAGCTAAAGTTTGTGTAAGGTGGTTATCCCTCCTTTAGGGAAGTTTGCAGGAGCCTCTCTTCTCCTTTAGAATATTGTGCATTACACAGACAGCCAGGGCAGTACACAGAGGGGCTGTGTCGCTGCAGTGCTTTTGCTGCAGAGCCCTAAGAGCTGGAGCTGCTCTGGCACTGTTTTCCCCTGGAGAACTCCCATCACATAAGCAATGCACACTTGAGAGGTCAACAGAGGAGATGTAGCAAGGCAGAGGTTTCTGGAGCAATGCTACACCATGGTTGCAGTTTGAGTTTTCTGCTCAAGAGAAGGACGTTTGTGCACAGAAGAGAACATAGGAACAGAGCCTGTGGTGCCACAAGGAGCCTCACAAGCAGGGAACTTGACTTGTTGAAGGGTTGCTCACTAAACCAAAGTTTACATTGAATGCAAATGTAAAATTTGTAGTCAAGAGGAGACAGTGTAAGAGTGTGGTTGAGTTGAGTAGATCTATATTGCATCACTCAGTGCCAATCTAGGGAGAGAAAAAAGGTGCTGAATCACACCTCACCATGATTCCTGGATTTGCAACTTGATCTACAGAACAAGAAAATACCTCTTCTCAGTTTTGTAAGCCTGTAAATCTGTCACTGCTTTTGTTATTGTCTGTGCTGGGTCTTGTTCTTAATGCTGCAACCCTCAGAACAGTGCATAAAGCAGACAACTTAAGAGACCATCAAATCTCTTAAGTCAAACATCAGATTATTAATGTTTTTTCTAGGAAAAGTCTGGGTTTTATTGTTGATCATCCAGAAATTTATCCAGCTTTATCAGGACCTGCTGGCATCTTTCACATGCACAAAATCCCTATATCCTCAGGTATCAGTGCTTCACTCTGTCTTTTTTCCCCATACAGTTTCTCTTGGAGGAAGCATTCAAAGTTCATCCTAAAGGTTCATGTAGTTTTTCTGCTCAAGTTAAATGCACCCATCAGTAGCAATACATGATTGCTGAGAGAAATGGTTGCCTATTTCTTGTATATCGTTGTGTATAGAGTACAGGCTGCAGAAGCCAGGAGTCTAATGGTACTGAGGATGTAGTGAAACTGTGAAGTTTCATTATATTAAAATCTAAATTTTTATTATGCTAGCTCATTTGAAAGAAAATAACTTATTTTTAAAATATGATTTTTAATAATCAAATATGATTTCTTAGTTTTCAAAATGATGGGATTCCAGGGAAGCAGAACTGTTTAGACAGGTTCAATCATCCCTTTTTGAAAACAATCATTATTATGTTATATGATCAGTAGTCAAAATGAGTCACAGTACACTAGTATTTATATCATCATCTCAAAGATGACTTCCTAAATTATATGTGTAATGGTTCCACTGTGACCAAGACTAGGGGTTAAGTTTGGGACCATCAGTGTTAAAAGAAATATGTTATAGCTTGAATGAAAAACTGTGCAGCTGGAAGATGTGACAGATTTAATCCCATGTGCAGGGAACACAGAGCAATACAAATAACAATGCTGCAGCCAAGGGGGTTCATATGCATGCAGATTAGCAAAGGGAGGCACAAATGATGTTTTCAAATGAAAGAGCTGGGACCGGGACTAAGTGATTACAGAAGCAAAAGATAACTCCTCTAAGCAAAGCTGGAAACACCTGGGCGAATGCTCCAGGGAATTGCTGGCCTTTGGATGGAGCTGTCAGTGGTGAAGAAAGTACCACAAGTGCTAAAACAAACTTACTGAGACAATACAGTATTTCTATCTTTCAAAAGGAGAAATATGCACTGAGTAACACCAGCTTTAATAAGCCATCTCCATTATTTTAATCATATCAAATCCACCTCTCAGATCACCCAAATATTTTCCTAACATTTTCTAGACTTGCCAGTTGAAAAAAAAAAAAATCAGTGCCTTCAGCTTGACTTTGCCTTTAAAGCACTTGGCACTACTGTTCCTGGTGGGAATGTTTGCCTGCTATCATCCGTGTGCACCGCATTTGGCGGGAGGATGCGTACGCTCCGCGTTATGTAAGGTGCCGCATCATGTGAATAATGGAAGTGCTCAAGGAAAGCCCTTTTGCTGAGCTATTTTTGGTACTCACTGAGAGAGCTCAAACACATGAGTTTCATTGTGAAAAATAGGAATCCGAATCTGAATGGCTTTTTCTCTCTCTCTTTCTCATCTTGCTTACTTAATGGATTAAAGCGCGGTAGCTTCTGCTGTAGATAAACACCCTCAAGATACTCTGATTGCTTTTATTTCTCCAGGGCAATTGCATTAGTACTTTAATGTAACTGTGCAGAAAAAAATCCAGTAGAAGATAAATACACCAAAATGATAATTTAGCTTGAAGTTATAGTCCCACATAAAACTGCAGTGAATATTTAGCTGTAGTTAAACAATAGACACAATTCACTGCATCATGTTGCCATGTCACTTTGTGGCTTCATCTGAATGTCCTTGTCTGTCTTTTTGTTGTGAGCATGAATAGGCTAGAAATGGTCCTAGTTAATATCATTGGAAGTATCTGTATTGTCTATAAAATGGACATACCACATGTATTTTAAACATTTAAAAAACCCATCGTCTCAAATTCGAAAATTATCTTAGTCTAGCTCTAGGCACAAATGTAGAGACATGAGTCCCCAAAGAAAGAGCAACCTGTAGGAAAAAAAAAAAAGCAGTTCAGCCATGGGGGTGGTATCCAAGCAATGGATCAAAAAATTCTAATAAGAGTAGTCGGACCAGGTGGAGAGACTAAGCTTACTGGAAATGTAGATTTTTCAGTGAAAAGCAAACATAGACAAAGAAACAGTGGAAGAGAAAAATCAGGTTTTATAGTGTCCTGTTAACAAGGGTAATTGAAAGTGAAATGGAAGCTTTTCCCTCCCTTATTGGAGGAGGGACGGTTAAAAATTCTAAACAAATTACTGTGCTTTGTGTGTTTTACTGCCTCAGACACAAAAAGATGATGGACGATGTGGGCTGGATTTTTCACCCCAAACCAAGAAACAGAAGAGAAAATGGATAGTTGTATTTCAAGGGAGAGATTCTGAAAACCAAATAAAAACCATTAAATATTCTGTAATAAAAGGCAGACTAATTTATGGAACATGTCATACCTGTTCCTGAGAAAGTCCAAAATATCTAAACAATAATTGAAGTGGGTAGTACAGTGCACAAGCTGGAGTAATGGTACCAGAGTAGAACAAAAAACAGGAAAACAAAATCAGGAGAAAAAATTAGAATTTCTGGGGGAAAAAGAACCCCAAACAAACAGCACCAAACCAAACCAAAAAGAAACCACAGCAAACAAACAAACAAACAAACACACAGAAAATGAGAATAGAGAAACCGTGGCTAGTCTAGAAAGGGTGGAAACCAGAGAAGTGGATAACTGGTGGGGAGTAGGTAAGGCTGCAGAATGATGAATCTTTATACCCACTGAACTGATCAGTGGTAACACAAGTGGTAACTCTGTGGGACAGGGGACAGACATTGAAATTGTAGGGACCATGCATGGCACCAAAGCAGCAGGCAGAACATGATACAGTATGACTCACGTTGTCCAGCTTGCAAATGCTTAAGCAAATTATTCCTTATGGTTAAATGAGATAGGAACAGGACACAAGCTACAGAACAGCAATATTTAAGTATTTCCAGTCTGGAGTGATGAAGTGACTGTGTGTTGTACCACATGGGATAGGTAGGACTGGAAAAGTCAGGACCACTGGATAAAGTTTTTCTTGTTTGCTCAGTAGTGGGACTTTGCCTTAGGAACTCTGATTCCTCCCTTGTACCTACCCAGCATGCCATGGCTGAAAGGATCAGCTCTGAATTGGCATGCTTCAGGGACTGAAGTTTGCACTTCACTCGAGTGAGTTTGTCCTGGTAGTTACTCATGAACAGCAGGAGACACACCAAAAATGAACTCAGTGGTTTTCCAGCTCATGAAAGGTACTCTCCAGCTGGGTGCAAATGTCTTATTTCTTATTATACCTAGGGGAGAGTGCAAACTGAAAATAGGGCAGAGGAAGTTAGAAAGAGACAGGAAATGGTGTTCTTATTTTTGAAGCTTTAAAGCAACAAGTAGCTTTTCAAGAACCGTCTGCCACAGCCACCAGCTTTTGTTTTCCAGATTAATTTAGAAAAGGGTGATTCTTTCATTGGATGTGCTCTGGCCCATCTCATTTCATGAAAAAAAAATGGCAGTAAAATTATTGTCAAATATATTCTAATGATAAAAAGTATAAGGAAAATAGACTTCAGAAGGAGTATGTTTAACCTAAGCTGCCCCTACTCAAGACAGTAGAGAGTGAAAAGCCATCACAACCCCAAGATACAGGCTTAGGCAGCACAGGAGACAACTTTGCTCCAAACTGGTTCCTTTGTTCTTTCATTGTAGGTAGCTCATCTTGACTCTTTCCATGCCCAGAGTCAGGACCCAGTAAGGCTTTGGTCTCAGGGTTCCTCACTGCTATGATGGTCAGGTCCTCTTTCCAATGGAGGAAGTGAAGATACCAGGAGAGGAACACTTTCTGATCCATCATTGCCAGGGATCTGTCGTGATGCTTCATATCAGTTCTGAGTTCTGTCCCAAGCCTCATTTTCAACAGCAAACTATTTCAGTGTTGGTAAATACAAATTAGTATTTCTACAAGAGAGTGAAGGGGTTGAGCAGTTAGAAGCAAGCATAATGCAGGGTGAGAATGCCAGCACTCTGTATCCATGTATTCCTACCCTCACTAGCAGCCGTGCTCGCCCTGTGGATCTCCAGAGCATACTACACCAGTTGTATCAAATTACATGGTAAATTGGTGAGATGGGCAAGTGTTCAGTAGGATCCATGAAATGCATATTTACATCTGACCCAATTAATCCCATTCTCCACAGGGAATAGAAGCTGCTATTTGAATGTAATTAATTGTGAAGCATTCTGTAATGATGTTGTCCAAATGACATTGTTCAAAACCAAACTGTGTTAACTGGGCTGCTGAAAGCTCATTCTCTCTCAAGTCTGAAAAACTTCATGGGTTTCAGTAAAATCCGGTTTTTACAGTACTTTTAAAAAAGTGGTGTTGAAACCATTTATTTTTCCACCTTTTTTTTTTTTNTTTTTTTTTTTTTTTTTTTTTTTTTTTTTTTTTTTTTTTTTTTTTTTTTTTTTTTTTTTTCCCTAGGGCAAAACAGCCTTGTTTATAGTCATTCCTGTTTAAGTTGACAGCTTTTCTTGTGGCAAACTGATCGCTCAGAGCCTGATTCTGACACCTGTGGCTTGATTTAATGATCAGATGTGTTTATTTCTCTTGATCCACTGCTGGGGAAAGATGCTATTTAATGTAATATGATAATTTTTACTTGGGTATTTCTCTTGTGGCCTGATATTTTAATTTGTTTGTTTGTTTGTTTGCAGCTTTTTGTTGGTGTTTTTTGTGGGTTTTGTTTTTGTTAGTTTTGGAGGTTTTTTTGGGGGGATAACACTAATCTTGCACTCCATGTTACTTGGAGTAGATGGATAGGTGAGGAAGGAGATTTTCTTTTCTACAACATGAGGAGGGGGCCAGGGAGAGTTACACTGGAAGGGATAAACACTTTGAAACCCTACATATTCTGAGTACTTGTTGGTGAGTATTGCCAGAGTCCTCACAAACACTCATTTAGAGTTGGGAGCACCTGAAAACTCCATGCAAAGCCCAACCATAAGTCACTAAAAATTTACTTTCTTCCACTCTGTGAACTCCCAACAGTATCTCAGAGCTGCCCACTGGTTCTCCCCACACTGTACGTCTTTACTACAGCAGGATCAATGTCATGAAGGACTTACTATTGAAAATTCAGTTTTCCAGCGGCTACTTGAATATATCTGACATACTGAGCATGTCAGACTGTTTTTAGCTCCTGGGGAAACAGATTGGAAAGGTCAAAAAATGCTGCTGTGTTTGCCAATACATATGAGGTGCCAGAAGTCCAGAATCCTACCTGTGAATATCTGCATTGATCCTGTAACTTCTCTCTGAGCAAGGACATAACTCTTAAAGTCATTTAATTTCTAACTTGTATATGTAATTTTTCATGCAGATACTATGTGTGCATTTGTACATGCAAATAATCCACCTGCATAAGTGCAAGTTTTTTACCAAGCATGCAAGTCTTTTTTCTCTGCAGTAACATTACAAGACTCTTAGGAGACATGACACCTTTGTTTTCATGCTTCACCTCACTGTCTTCAAGTGGTTCTCCATGTGTGATCTAATATAACCCTTTCTGCTAGTCATGTGGAAGTGCTCTGCCTGTGACTGACTCATTCGTTTTCCCGTTAAGCCTTCCTAAACGTGCTGGGGGTGGAGCCTTGCTTTCAGTGTCTTTGTGATCTTCATCTGTCAAAAAAACAACTACTTCAGAATACAGATCACAAGCTCTGCATGTTAGAGATTATCTGAGTTGCACAAATGTGAGATCTTGCTCACCATTCTAGGAAAGAAAATTGTGCATTTCCTCTTCAGGATGTAAAGTCTTACAGGCAGCAGCATTGCCACACTCTAGCACAAACTTTCCAAGAAATTTATCTATCTGCTGTCCATTAATTTATGCCAGGTTTCTTTTTGACTTCCTCAGTGGAATCAGACAACAAATCTACTCATTTGCCCCATCAGCAGAATTTTCATCTTGCAGGGTTTTTCGTTTACTCATCTGGCAAGAGAAATTCTAGTAAGTCTAATTAAATATGATGCCACTACAAGCTTGTGAGATAGAGAGAACTTGTGCATCACAGGATGCTCTTTTAGGATACTTAGCCCTTGGTATCTTCTGTCTGGAAGTCCTTCAAAGTCCTAATGCTCTTTTTTCACCATTACACACCCAGTTAGAAGAATTAAGGGGTATTTGTCTGGTGCAAGTGTTTCATTGCATGTCCAGAATGGGTATCCACCAATAAGTAGATAATCAAGTCTTCTGAAAATCATTATGTGCTCTTGTTCAGTAATTTTCTTGCCCTACTAATAGACTATAAGTATTTTACTTATAACCTTCCAGTGGCTCTTACAGAAGACAATGGCCTTTCTTTCAAGATTTGCAAGCTCTTGCCTCATTTTTCCAGAGGAATAGAGGCAAATTATGCTATTTGACTGAAATTTCCTTGTTTGACCATAATGACAGCTAATCTTCCATCAGATAGATCCCTCCTGGGGTACAAACAAATACTTCCAAGGCATAGGCATTTATTTTGGAACACACACATGTATGTATGTGTGTGTCCAAGACAAAAAAAGCAGAAGAGGAATAACTTATTTTAGATATTATTCTCCCTACATTAGCTTTACTCTGTATTTCCCACATATTTCTTTTGTACCTGTCTACTCAGTAATTGCCAGTTTTCCCATATATTGGCATATCCTGCCATGCCTGGGCTTCAGCTTTCCTGAATCTATTAATTCTGGTTCTCCTTTTGAGCTTTTTATATTTGGGTATCATGCTTCTTACTCCAGGTAGCCTCACCAGTATTTCTAGCTGTGAATTCTCTAGAAAAATTAAAGAGGATTAAGGGTTTTTTGAATTTATCTGCTACTTTCAAAATTATTGCTCCATATAGCTTCTTTTTTAATTACTTCTAATTTCTTTCCTATCAAGCATGATCTGAGATGCTCGTCCTTGTTTGCAAAGCTGTTTTTTGGTTTTTCAACCTACTCACTGTGTTTTTCATGTAGCATTTGTTTTCAGCTTTACCTTTCTAGCTAGCAACAGTCTAATTTCTGATCATGGACCCCATAAAACTGGATTCCTACTAGAAATAAGATATATCTCTATTACAGATTATTTTTCAAATGCCTGTAAACAATTGTTTTAGTATTGCCTATGGAAAGGCATAATACTGAATTTAGATTCTTATTTTCAGGTTTACGTCTTAGGAAAAACAAAATTGTCACCTTTTCAAGCTAAACATGCAGCATTATAGTCATAAAGCAAAGAGATTTGGTAGGAACATTTATTTGGGTCATTATCCAGACTTTTGAGTTAAATAGCCAGTGTAGCTTTGAAATTCATGAGGCAGTTGTTCAGCAACTGGCCACATCTCTGTGCTGTGGGAAGCTCCATCTGGGGATGACAAACTCCAAGAAGGCTGTCCTGTGCTGGGCCAGGGCTCTGCCTTGCACAGGAAGCTCCATGTGGCAGCAATATGTCCTTGATGCGTCCTCCTGGGCTCCAGGACTTTGCAGCTCAAGGACTTTCTAAACCAGAGGTGGTATTTTTGTGATGAGCAGCCTTTGCTATTTATGGATAGAGCAGTCAGTTCAATGTGATGATTTATGAATTATTAAAATACTGTTCTAAAACTTGCTATGAGTTGTTCATATTGGGTCTGCAGCACTTGTGGGACTAGGAGTATATATGGCCACTGGAGCCAACAGGAGTGCACACCAGGAGGGAAAAGGGTATTGGAAATGGAGGAAGATATTGTGTGAGGTGAATCCAAAAATAGAAATAACCAAAGCTGTGTATTAGATGAAAGCAAACAGGATGACTAATGGTTTTGCAAACTGTAGCACATATTTGCAGTGTTTGGTGAGTATTTGACATGAGCAAAGTAACCCTGAGTTCAGTGACTGTGCCTGCAAGGAGGGCAGTGTTGAAAGAGAAAGTAGGGGAGGTAGTTGTGCTAGTTTTCTTTTCTTACCTGATGTATTTCTGTTTGCACAATTACCTGAACAACAGCAGGAACAAAATCAGCACATTTAGGAATTTAGAATAAGAAAATTTCATCCTGCCATTTCAGGTTTCTCAGATAGTTGTTGGGGGGTGACTGGTGGTCCTTAGCCCACGCAAAGAAGAAAAAGCAATGGGGAAAACAAGATTTTTTGCCCCCATAATTAAAAACATTTAAGAAAGGAAATCATTAAACAATCAGACAGTGCTGCTATTCCAAACCCTCACCTTGGCTTTAGATTTTATGTAAAAGCAATTGATTATCTAGCTTTTGCAGTTCTCTTTTAAAGAGTCTTTGAGCATTGTCATTTTGCTCCTTATCTTCAAAATGTCCTAGATTTGTCTGACATGAACTCTGGTAGAGTCAGTTTTGTATTTTTTTGCTAATGGCTTGGTCTTTTATTATTCTGCCCTTATTGTTACCTGTGCTGGATGTTCATGCAACGGAGACACAAAATATGCTTTTGTCATAGGGACCAAACAGGAATGTGAAGAAAAAGTAATAAAAAGTCCAGAGAGAGTAGCTTTTTTTCAGGCACAGAAAATGTTGTCTTGCTTCCTAAATGTAAATACTTCTTTTTTCAAAGGATGTTTTTCCCCAAATACATGACAGCTCTTTTAAGGTGCTCTGGTGCTGTATGCTGCTGTTCTTTGACTTCTAGATATTGGGGATGCCTGTTTATGTTGCCTGTCTCTTATTTGCTCTTTGATCTTTGTTCACTTTCCCTTGCGGCTTATATCGTGTTATTTTGTTGTAAAAAATAATCTATTTGAATTTTACTTTTTGATGCATGGAGACTGATGCTTTTGTTACACTTCTCCGCTTTCCTCTTTTTTTTGGTGAGTTCTCTTGTGGGTATTTATGTAGCTGGGGTTGAATATCAGACTTATATCATGACAACAGATCTTTTTCATCAGATGCTATGTTTGAATCTAACACCTGCTATTTCATGAATATTTTTGAAGCCCGTGTGAGGCTTAGTGATGTTTTTATTGCATGTGGCATCTCGATCAGTGTTCTCAGAATATCACTTTTTTTTCCCTGTCACTGCTGTATGTTTCTTACTGCCACACCTGACTCTTGTGAGTTTGTCAAATATTTGCCTCCTTTGGCTGTGGAACAAGAACCCCATTCTCCCATGGCGAGGTCTCATTCATCTGAGAGGAGATAGAAATGTATTTAGCCAAAATCACCGTACCCCAGGGGTACAGGGGCCCAAAGGGTAACCAGTATGACATGGTGGGATGTAAATTTTGACCTTGCTTTTACTGTAAGTCTTCCCTTCTTGCCTTCTATCTCAAAGTGAAGATGTCTTAGGAATTTGTACCATAAGAATCTGGGAATCTTTTCTGCTTGCAGCTTTCAAACCTTCAAAGAAAAGAAGCTTAGACTTTAACCTCTTTGCATTTTTAAAGCATTACAATTTAGAGGGAGCTGTTTGGCCTGGACAGTTATTGATTTCAATTCTGTTCTTCAAACTACAAACAGAATTGTAGGATGGTAGGGAACAGGACCAGAAAAGCACTTGAGGGACAGCTGGCAGAGCCAGCACCAGGCAGTACACTGGATAGTTTACAGTTGCTGAAAATATTAATCATTGCTGTTAAACATTTTTCTGTAATGTCCCCAATATATCAGGAGTGAGTTTAAAATAGATTTGTCAGGGATTGCTCCTCAGGGAGAGTGTGAGCTGAATTATATCTTTTTGTGGATGTGCTGACCCATAGCTGAGTATTTTTGATTTACAACCTGTAATTCTTTTTGACTTGCAAGTACTTCTGGAACAAAGGTGACTAAAAAAGTCTCTGAACAATTATTTACCATTCTGGACAGGAATAGTGGTAGGCTCTTTCTGTCCCAAGAGTGTTTGGTTCCCTGTCCTTCTGCAGCAACACAGATTACAGCTGCAGATATGCTGCTGAAATACAGCTACACAAGTTGGCATCTTGTAACCCATGCCAATCTTCTACTGAGATGTCTGCTTTTTGTGTCTGGGATCTCATTCTTTCTCAGTTGCCCTTCACCCCTTTTAGAGGCTGCCCCTGACTTTAACTTCTGTCTGGACTGAGGAAGCGATTTCTCAACATGTAGATGAGGAGCCAAGATTAATTCAATACCTATTTTGACAGAGATATATAGTCCATAAATGCATTACACAGTCTAAAAACCACCTGCCTGAGCAATTAGCTCAGTAATCAGACATTTTGAAACAGTGGCAGAAGAGCAGAGCTATGGATTCTGATACACAATGATTTATGTTATTTAATAGAAAAGCATGTAGAATTTTAATTACAATCAGGAGATTTTACATTTGCTGCAAGTACTCATGTGGGTTGCTAATGTGACAACCGTGGCATGATGAGGAGGGACCAGACAGGGCAAGACTTGAAAACTGGGAGATAGGAATACAGAGACTATTTCATTTCAGGCCTGCAAAAGAACACATTTCTGAAATGAATATGTGACAAGAGGGAAGTATTGGATTTCTGTGTGAGGAGCTGACAAGTCAGACAAACAGCAGCCATATATTATCTGTGACGGTGAAAAGATCACATCACTTATAACCTTTGAAGCAACAGGAAAACTGAACACAGCATCATTTTATAATGATCTAAGAGAGAACTGTCTCTTTTTTTTCCCCTCCCTGGTTATATATAGCTGTTAGAGAGAGCCCTGCTGAGCGGAAAATGGAGCATATGATCAAGGGCAGTCCAGTGAGTCAATTTACTGACTAATACTGTAGATTATCATGTCAAATATATAGCACCAGCAGTATGAACAATAATGAAGCCTAGTTTATTTCTTTCCTGTAAATTGAAATGAAGATGTGATTGGAATCGTCACACCTTGGACATATGAGCCAAATTCTCTTAATCATACAAAACAAATTGCTTTATTCTTTATAGTGACTTTTATTTAAGGATCCATTCCAAAATTGGCAAGCTGAAACCATCTATTTAAATGTGTCAAACACGTTTAAAATATCCTCTAGACCACTGTCCCCTCAGGTGCTGATTCAATGGTCTCACACTTTGAAATATCTGCTCCCTTCAGACCCAAAGAGGGGATAACTCAGCCTTTCATCCTGTGGGAAGAAATCGTTCAGCACAGCACCATGCAGAGACACTCTAAATGAACTCCAGTGTGATCAGTAAAATATCCAGCCATGAACCAGCAGGGCAAAACCCTCGTGGAAACCCCAAATGGCCATTGAAGGGAGCCTTTCCTTGCCCGGTTTTCTATTTTCCTACATCTCAGAGTGTCAGTGGGCAATTATGAGGGGGATATTGCCAATACTGTGTAGTGTTCTTGGGTCAAACTGAGCACTGCCTGAAGAGACGTTACAGTTAAGCAACTTGGTAAAAATTCGACTCCAAACAGAAGGAGTTAATTTTAATTTAGCTGTACAATACCAGACTTGTGTTTTACTGGTTTCAAAGCTCCAGGTGAAAGTCTGATTGCCTTTGGGTCTGTCAAAATTTGAGTGTGAGTAAAAACTTAGGGAATTAAAATTTGAATTGCAAATCACTGCTATTCCTTTGGGGTGAAGAATCATAACCAATGTTATTGATTTCTAAAGTCCTTTGTCTAGGAATAGAGATGAGTAACTGAAGAGACATTTACTAACTGTTTGCTAACAGTAAGTCACCGAGCCCAAATATTGCATGTCTGTTAAATATAATTTCCTGAAACTGGTGAGTAAACTTTTACAGAAATTACCAGTGTGTTATAAATTTAGCACATATAAGGAAAAGCAGATGGTACTGCTGTGATTGGACATGTCATTGTAGTATTCTGGAGCATGCCAAGTCTTTAATCTATTACTATTTGCATATACTACCACATTACTCAGTTTTCAGTAGACTAGAACATGTGCTGTGCACAAACAACAACTCTTTTTTTCTGAGCTTTAAACTTAGAATAAAAACGAAATTCCATTTGCTGGTTTTGCAGCACTCGTGATCCTTTTCCAAATCCTCCAAAAGGTTCATGTTTCATGTTCTGGGTGCTCAGAACACAGTCACAGATTTCTGCATAGGCCCATGAGTTTGGTGATTCCAGCTTTCCATGCCAGCAATGGGACAAGCTGTGTGTCATTCACAGTAGATCAAATGAGAAGCATCATATTTCAAAATGCTTTGTCATACTGAAAACTCTTTGGGCAATTATAAACACTGTGGATATCCAAAAGCAGAAGGTTTTAATGCAAAAAAATAAAGAAAAAATCAACAAAAGAAACTAAACCTAATTTCTGACTATTCTTAAAAAATAGAGTAACACCTCTCAGTCTAGAGGTTGTCTTGGCAAGGTGGAGTTCCACTTTTATGGCTTGCCTTTTCTTTGGAGGAAGATAATTCAGCTGCAGAGGGCAGAAAGGGCCAGAGCACATAGGACTTAAGGAAGGAAATTAATTTTTCAAGTAGAAGATATAGGCCACATATAAAGAAAATAGTGAGGATGAAAGCATCAAAGAAGAGGTAGGTAAAAACAGGTCTGGGAATTAGTGAGGCAAAAAGTGTTGGAGAAAAAGAGTTAAAAAGAGAAGAGACAGTTGCAGAAATAAGTAGACAGGGAAGCAAAAGACGAAGAGTAGATATCAACTTGTCTGTGTTTCATATTAGGGATTCTAAGACCCCATTCATGTTTCCAGCTCAGAGGACAACAAATCAGTTTAATGCCCACCCGTTCTGACTGCACGGTGTGTGTGAAACCCTACTGTGCAGTACTTAGGTTGTCACCAAACACTTCTTCTTGTCTGATCTGGGCAGAATGGCCCTGCCCGGTACTCATGAAGCACTTGGATATTCAGTGAAGTAGAAACCTGTGCTGCCAGGTCTCCCTGTCTCTCGTGGTGCTCCTGCTTTGCTTTGTTCTTTGGCTTATTGGCATCTTTTCTGAATACAACCTTCCCCTGGTATCATCCCTTTCAAAAGTAGAACCTCAAGGTCAGGAGGCTGTAGGCACTCACAGTGAGTCCTGACCTCTTCCATGTACCTCATGACAGGCTTCTCCAGAGCTCTGGCACTGCAAACCCCAGTTTAGAATGAAACAGGACATAAGAGATGAAACATGCAACATGCACATCTCAGGAAGGCTGCTGGCACAGCAACCCTATTTTTGTGTGTGTGTTATCCTTGTGCGCTCTCTTTTAGGTAAATTAATTGGGAATTTCTTCTCCCATTTTTCTTGATATTCTTGAGTTCAGATAAGCATCTGAGATATTCTCCCAAAAATGTCTTTTCCAGTTCCATAGCCATGCTTCCACGTTTCATCTGTCTGTACCTCTCAGTACTGACTTCTCTTATAAACAGTTAAATCTCTTGTTTCGGGTTATCCTTTTATCAGTTTTGCCAAGTAATAAAAGGCCTTCACCAGGAGATCTGTTGCTTAGTTACTGGCCTGGGCAGATGGTCCTCTTGGAGAAATGCCAGCACCCCACCTAAGAGCCTGTTTATGGGCAGAGAGGATTGGGAAGGTTTAGTGACCATTGCCTGTGTGTTCTGCCTTGGTCCTTAGAACTAGTGCAGGGAAAAGCTAGTGTAAAGTTAGCATTTTGAGAAGTTATTAAAAATTAATAATTAATAAATTCTCTGGAGAGTGCTCTTAATCTTAAAATAGAATAAAAACATTCTCACTAGGTGAACTTGCCAGTAACTAATGCCTTCAGGGAATACATTAGAGGATTAGATTAAGTAGATGCCCACACTTATATGTAGGTACATATACCTCCATGGATGGATGCATGCAGACTCTGTGTGTGTGTGTGTAATGCAATAAAAGAAAAGAATCAAACTCATTTAAAATGAAATATTATGTAATTTCAAGTGTATGCATACTTACAATGACCTTCTAGAATTTGTGGACTTATTACTTATCAGATGAGAAAAAAACACCTCAACAATTCTATGTAAAGATTGTACTGTCTAGGTGCTATAGCATTGAGTGTCATTGATTTTTACCTCATGAAGAATGTTTATTTTCCTGAGAATAAATAATACCAGAGTTTTATAGAGCAACTCTCACAGAGGCAAATAAAAAATGAAAATACAGAAGTCTATATGTGTAGTAAATTTCTAATACATTCAAACAGTCAAGATGTTTCTAAGATGCAACAATTTAATTTTGGAAACAAGTTTGAAGGGCAGATAGCTGGAAAATAGATATTTTTTAACCCAATGATGCTTTGGACCTATGCAAGAATAGCTAGAGAAATCCAGATTGAGATCTTGACTAACAACGAGAAATAAATGATATGGAAAGCCAGAAAGGGTAACTTGTGTAACAGAAGATAAGGAAATAAAATCAACCCTGAAACATTATTTATTGGAAGCCTGGAATTAAGAACTGATAACAAGAAAAGAAAGGCTTGTCCCCTCAGGAACAAAAAACACTCAAAACAAAAAACAATGAAACAAAAACCCCCCCCCCCCCCCCCCCCCCCCCAGCCTCCACCGACCAAATGTTTAAAATTTGCATATGAGCACTTTAAGATTATTCAAATATTCTTTACTATTTTTAGCTACAGAATTTAAATTATTAATGTAATTTGAAATATTTAATTCATTTTGTTCAGTATTTGCATAAATTAAGAGCATGAATGTCTGAAAAAGCCCTGGTAAACTCTGTCTGCATTTGCTGGGGTTTGTTTTGAGTGTTTGTTGTAGAAAAGGGCTTGAAGGAGAGAATCCACCACCAGAGAGGCAAAAAGCTTTTTCCTCTTCCTTTCCTTTGCCCATCCCCTTCCTCTGCCCCTTCCTGGCACCAAGCAGGAGACCTCAGCAAGGTGTGGGGATGCTGCAGGTCCCAGAGCTTCATCCAGGGAGGACAGTGCTCGCAGGGTGGGCTTCACATCAGCCCCAAGGGATGGGTGAGCTGAGACAATCAGAACCCGAGCCATAAAACATCCCCAGCAATATCTTGTTCTAGAGGGTAATCTGCACAAACCCAATCATGACTGCTGTTTATGGGCCCTGTATGGACATTTATTTCTTTTTTAATTTTGGCTGACTGACTAATGAGGTACTCTGAGGTGGCACAGCCAGGGCACAGGAATGGTCTAACAAAGTCTCCTAGGACAATAACAGTTAAGGAAGAGGCCATTGAGAAATTTCACAAAGGTGTGATAAGAATCATCTTCTCCAAAGTATTTAAATCTGCTCTGAGAAAAGGACCAGAGAACCTGGTAGGAAAAATCCTGTGTACAGTGTAGCTGAGATATTCCTGTCTGTGCCTGGGGTATTTGAGCACGGGTGTCCCACGTTGCTGTGGCAGTTCCCCCATGCCTGTCACCCACCTGGGGGCTCCGTGTGCCCTTGGCCTGTGGTATCAACCCTGAAACAGGTCTCAGGGAGAGAGAGAACTGAAGTCTGAGGCTGAGGCTTGAACACTGCTGGAAGGAGGAAGGTGAGAGTCTGCTTGTCTCTCCCGAGGTAGGTATCTTGCAGAAAGCAAGAGGAAATGGAATAAGTGATTTTTTCCATTGGTGTTTTAGGTTTTCGATCTCCTAAAATTTTAGCAAATGTAGTCTTGATTTACATTGTTTAGTTTGATGTGCCCATGAACAGCTATTTCATGTTCTAGCTGAAATAGTCATATTTAAGCACCATATTTAAACACCAGCTTTGCATTTTACTCAGCCCTGCATGCAGACAGAATGAGCAAAAGTCAGTTGCCCTTTATCTAACACATTTCTGGTCAGAGCAGATTATCCTTCAAATCTAGGTCACCAACATGTATTTGTTGGATGTAAAACAGAATAATGTGCCATTCCTACTGATAAACTGGCCGACCTCTTCTTTCTTTGGAGAGAGACTGGCAGAAGTTACCCAAGAGCAGTCAAGTCTCCAGACTGAGATAGTTTAATATCCAGTCAAATTATATCTATAAGACTCACAGATCACTGTATCTGGATATTTTAAATCCTTACTACTGTTTAAAATAAAGGGAAACCAGAAACCAAGACTGTGTCAGGAATCAAGCTGCTGGGTTTTTAGGAGGAATGACTCTCTCATAACATTTATGGTGCTTTGCAAAACAGTAGTTCACCTGGTTCTTCCTCCCCTAAAATGAAAACATTCATTATGTTATATATAAAATTTGAAATTGAATAAGAAATTTTCATTAATTATGTTTGCAAAATTTAGAGACAGAAGCCTTGCTTTACTAAAAAAAAAATTTTTTTTTTTTTTTTTTAAGCAAACCACTCATCCTTACTGACTATATAATTTTTAATATTAAAGTAATTCTTGAAAAATTTAGATTCCACTTATAGGTATTTCAAGCCAGGAAAGTGTTTTTGCTCACAACATGTTTAAATTATGTTACTCTTTCAGTTGGATAATATTCAATTCCTACTTGAAAAGGGCGAAGCCACATTAACTACCATTTCATTATTGCATTAACAACAGTTCACTTGCTGTTCTCACAGACTGCGTAAGTAAATCACTCATGCTTCAGAGATTTTTCTGCTGTTTATTGGAGACAGAACATACTACTAACCACAGGTTTCCAAAACAAACCTAAATTTGTCCATTGGAAACCCTCACCAAAGACAATGACCACTTTCTTGTCCATTAATTAAAATGTCTATTTATAATACAAGGTCTGTTTTACTTAAATTCCATAAGGCACGAGGGTTTAAATGAGAGCAAAAACAAACCTCAGTGAGCAGGAAAATCACTGTCAAGAGAGGCAGGAGTGGGGTGAATGTCACTGTCACATGCAGAATGATGGGTCCTGATGGAGTGTTGTCTTGCAGTAGGATTGGCCAGAGACTGTTTACATTTTTGATTAAACATCTTGGTGAATATTTAGGAAAAACTGTATTTAAACCAAATTCTGGGAAGTGTTTGGTCTATACTTTGGGCAGGATCGAGGTGAGAAGGTGACAATTTTACATCACCTTCTGCTCCTCTAAAGACTTGATTAAGAAGAAATGGGAATGACATCTGGCATAGGTGAGCTGAGATCCAGAGCTTTTCAGGCTGTAAGAAATCAGAGAAGTTTGTTTCCATCCTGTGATATCACCTTACAAACACAGCTTTTCTAAGATGAGGAGACCTCACCTATTTTCTTTTTCCTTATGCAAAAAAGACCTTTATCATCCTTGCTGGTCCTTTTTGTATTTTATCTACTTCTGCTATGTCTTCACTAGGCTTGAATGACCAAAAATACCCCTTGTGTCCAAAAACTGACTGTGCTGTGAGTAGATAAAATGACAGGATGGCATTTTCTGTTTTGTTTGCCCATTTCCTGACTGCTCCTTAGCAGAGGACTAATGTCGGAACCATACAGGTGGTAATTTCTCAAGCTCACAAAAGAGGAAAAAACCAAAAAACATTTTGAGTCCACTACTATGTGTGTATAATGAGGGTTATCTCCTGCAATGCTTTACCTCACACCTATCAACCCTGTATTTAATTTACTGCTATTTTGTTACTTAGTCACTCATCTTTTAGAATCCTTCTGGAAAGCCTGGCTTAGCTTTGTCTGCTTTGAATATCCTGTTTCACCTGTGTACCTTCCCTTGTGAACATTTGTCCCAGCTTATTTATAACTCAGTTCCTTCTGAGTGGTTCTCACACAGATTCTTAGAGATCCCCTCCAGTGAATTCCTCAGCTATGAAATTGATCTTTTACTCCTAAACTCTATTACTACCTTTCAAACAGTTAATCTATGAAAGGACCTTCCCTCTCATCTCCTCACAATTGAATTGAATTTTTAAGAGGCTTCTGTGAGGAACCAAAAGGGGATTTGAAAGTCCAAATGTGCTTCTCAGCTGAACTATCTTTGTCCACATACTCAGTGACTCCTGAGAAGTGAAACCATGTAAGCATGACTGTCTGCAAAACCACACCATGAATTATGTAAAGTACTGAGAGATGGGAGGTGTCTCAAAGTCATAAAGATGATTTAAGAATGAAATTTCCAAATATATTTTGGTGTCCATTCCCTAATGATTCTATTTTGCATTCAAGTCTGAATTGATTCTGGGTTTCTAACTTTGTGCATATGAATAGCAAAAGGAAAATTTCTCTAATGTTCTCTATCCTATACCTAAAATTAATGATCTATGTCCTTGAAATTTAATTAAACCAGATAGTATTTTAAATAGTTTTTCCACCATATCTTGGAAAAAGAGTAGCAAAATTAAAAGAATAAATCACATCAGAGAGTAAATTAAATACACTGTTTGAAGCCAGCCTCTCTCTCATTTTTCTCATTGTTAAAACTGAGTCAATGCTGACAATAAGCATTTAAAAGTGGTGAGGACAAAGCACTTCAAAATGCATTGTACAAAAAGCTGAGCATGTAAGGCATTAAATGGGTTAGATTTTCTAAAGTGTTTTCCCCATTTCTGCTTGCTTTGGTGTGAAACTAATAGTATGAAATAAATTCTAGCGCTGATGGAGTAGAAATAAAACCTTTACAAAAATGAAAAATCTAAAAAGAAAACCACTTCAGAAGTATAACCCCAATTTTTATGTTGCTTGCTGTAAAGCTAAGTCAAGAGAATTTAATGCCATCAATTTTTAAAGCACAAAAAATCACTAAATTCAGAAAGGGCAATTAAAAATGAGAAAAAATATGTAATTCTTTTTTAATGAAAATTGTTTAAAGCCAGTACCTGAGCCTATTCATTATGACATCACAAGACTATAGTCAAAAACTTATGTTGTTGAAAAAGCATCTATAGAAAGTGTCTGCCCAAATCTCAGGAAATACAATTAGTTTTCAATTGATCATTCTTCTAAACATCTAAAAGAAAATTATCGAAACACTTTCCACTTGCTATTAATTTTTTTCTGTTTCTCATCCTGGTTTATGACCCTTTTCCCTATGCCTTAATCAAGGACAGATGGAGTTTTGCCTATATTGTATAGTAACACCTAACTTCACATCCCTTTAGAAAGATGAAGTTAATGACTTCAATGGCAGAAGATTCTGCCACTCCAGTTGATGTCCAATGGCTTCCATCTGCTCTTTGATTTTGGTTTGAAAATCTGTAAACACATAAATGGTCTGGGATTTATACAAGTGAGATCCTGACCAGTTTTAATTGTACACTGATTAAAATAATGATAGAGATGTTTGAAAAGTCATTTAGACTATTTTATAGTGAAGAGGTTGAAGACTGTCAATTCATGGGTGTCCATGGTAGATATGTCAGAGGGTATGAACTGAATATGACCTTGAGGATGAGCAGTGACTCTGCAGCCCCACCAGAAGGTACCCAAGGTGAGTTGTGCAGCAGTTCCTCAACCCTCTAGTTCAAAGGAAAACACAGACACCACTTAAGAGAAAGCATATAAGGTCAGTTCTTCGTCTTGAATTTTGAATTATAATTTTAAAAAATGGTTCTTTATCAAAATATATAAATTAGTTTTTCCTTCTCTGTGACTAGTCCCCCAAATCCTTTATATGTAATAGAATGTTGGAAGATTATCTAAATGTCAAATTGTAGTTTTGTCATAAGATTATGGTGGTTTAGAGACAGATTTTTTTTTAACTACATCCATAGTGCTAAAGTAAATCAGATGTTCCTGAGGCCAGATATCACCACGTGGCTCATGATGGCAGCAAGTGGCATCAGTCCCCAGCGGAGCAGATTTGTCTGGGAGAAAGCTTTTTGGTATGAACCACCCCAGAGTGAGCTTACCCACAAGCAGCATGGACAATGAACTTCCTGAACTTGGGCTGATTCCCCAGCTCCCCTCACAGCGTGGAGGAAGCCTTTCTGTCCCCTCTGCTTCATGTGGAGTGGAACCAGTTTAGGGGCTCAGTGGGCCAAAAGGACACAAGCTCACTTCTGCAGTCTCATGGGAAAAGCACCCTCTTCACACAGACATGTGGGTCTTGATATCTCCAGGGTTTAATTTACTTTCAACACTATTGGCCAGTTTCATTGGAAAGGGCAGAGATCTCACCACCCTGAGGACTTTCAGGTGATGTCTGCTCAGGTAGGAGAGCTCTGATGGGGTCAGGTGTTTTCTGTGAGACCTGGCAGTGCTCAGAGCACAGGCACATGCCAGACTGCAAAGCTACTTTGGCTCCTGGGGGATTTTTCTGTTAGAAATCCAATGGTTGTTATGGAGCTATGGCATCTCCAGGGCTGGAGGTGGGGCTGTAAGGGCTCTGGCTTTCCTTGCTTCTGGTGGCACTTAAATGATCCTAACAGCTGCATCTTGGGTGTCTCTAGTGCTGTGTTTGTATAAATGCATAGTAACAAGTATGTATAGCAAGACAATGCCATTCTTTTACTTGATTATTTAGTCTTTGAAAAAGGTGTTCTTCATAAAGGTTAAAAACCCCTTAATGAACATACTTTTTTTTTTTTTTTTTTTTTTTTTTTTTTTTTTTTTTTTTTTTTTTTTTTTTTTCCAACCAGTGAACAGCTCCATTTTGGGAAAAGAGTAACAAACAAATCCAGAGGTTTATTAGGGAGAAGGAGATGCAAATCTGGATTACTAGGGAGAAGGAGACTCCAATCTGTTCAGAGAGGGAAACTGAGCATGTATCATACCCTACATGAATGCTATACCTCCTGTACCCAGGGTAAATCCAATCTGCTGCAGTCCTAAATAAAAAACTGACATGGGGGCTGGACATGCTTCCCTCAGGCTTTTGAGAGAAAGAATTGGCACAGACAACTCTCTGGGTAGGAAAAGCAGGGCTCTAAATGCAATTGAGACATAAGTGGCTCCTTACAGTTAAGGGTTGGGTGCTGAATACCTAAAAGAATTTGATTTAAACATCCCTGCCCCTAATCTCAGATGGCTTCGCACTCAAGCTGCTACAGCGTAAGCACAAAAGGAAGGCTGTGACATTGAAGATGGATTGCTCAGCCCCATGTGACAAAGCTGTGATCCACCAGGGCACAGTGGAAGTCAGGACTCTCCAAGCTTGCATTGAGCTCAGTGTTTTTTATTCTTCCCACAGATCTCTCAGGAGAAAGAGAAATTAAATTTTTAAAAAATGAATGAAGTACATATGGCAACACAGCTGCTGAAAATCTGTTACCCTTTTTAATCACCTCTCATGTCCTGTGCATGCATTTTATCCTTCAAACTCAGCGAAAAACGCTGAGAGGAAGGCATCTCCCTGTATTATTGGGGGACTTGGTAGTGTTAAATCATTAAGTCATGGAAGAGAAGCCTTGATTAATAAGGCTATCCAGAACTTAGGTCTCAGTGGGTTCATCTTTAAAATACTTTGCATACTTATAATCACTAGGACAAGCAGAGTTTTCACAGAGGTACTGAAAACTGCAAGTAAATAAATTTGGAAAAGGAGAGGACCATCCTTTTTTTTTTTTT
>WEIU01025133.1:49055-101449 GCA_013389925.1 Aegithalos caudatus
TTTTTAATGATGGCAAACTTCTGAAATGAAAAGGCCGTAAGCCCTGGATAAGTGCTCAAACAGCCTTGCAATGACGCAATTCTCCACCGCAGATACACTGTAGAATAGACCTTCATGCTGAAGTGAGAGGGTATCCAAAGCACTGTTTACTGCCTACCCTCCTTCCATAAACATTCAATGCCATAAGCAGTCAGAGTGACTATTTCTCATTTGTTAGCCTTGAGTCACACTACTGGTTATTCACCTTTGTGTGTCAGCTCCAAGGAAAGAAGAGTAAGTTCAGTGATATATTCAATTCCAGTCCTGGAGATGGGGAGAGGGAAAAATGCTACTATTGAAGGAGGTTCTTCTGTGAGGGAGTAGTGATTTACATCCTGAATAGGAGCAAATTATCCTCCCTTTCCACCTCCAAGTTCAGCCAATATACTCATTATTCAATATCTTGCTGCTGTGATGCTCTTTTTTTCTTGCAGTTTTGATTTTCTGTTAAGTTCGGAAGGCTGTGGTTTGGTAAGAGATATGAGGGAGTGTTTCGTGTGAGGGATTAGCCTCCTTATCAGCCCAAGAAGTGGTCATTTTCAGCCAACAGTGAAGCATCTGTTGGTCAAAGTAAGAGGACTTTAACTAGAACAAGCTCTTGAACTTACAATTCATCCCTGCTAGAATGAAAAGGAATAGCTCTGATTTGTCTGTTGGTTTTGAATCCTTCATGGAGAGCTGCCAGTGACTGTTAACTTGTGTATTATTGTTTTATCAGACAGGAGAAACATCAGCAAGAATTTACCAGCACAGTCACAAGCCTTTCATCACACAGTTATTATAGTGATAAAGTTCAGCTGTAGTTATTCACCTCTCCAAAAACAAATATCACCCACTCAGACAAGAGAGAATGGATTTCTGCAGGGTGATGCTACATTAGCTTGTGCTACTGCACCTGACTCCCAGCTACCATTAAATCCAAGTGCCCAGTGCACTTCAAAGTACTGATTGTCAGAGCACTCCTGTGAGCAAGGAGGGACCATGATCTACCCTTGTTTCATAGGTTTGGGATGGAGCTGTAAGGCTGCTGTGAGATTGAGAAATGGAAACACACTGACATGAACTTGGGCCCCTGGATCTCTGGGTCATTCAATTCAGCCTGGCTGGAGCAGACACCCTGCTACCAACATGACCGTGTTTCCTCCCCACAGAAACCTCAAGGAGACCAATAGAAACCTGTGGAGTCAAATCTCTTCCCTATAGGGCTGGGATACAGCTTCCTGCTCAGGGTACTTGATTTAGACATAGCTAGAAAAATTAAAGTTCATATTCACAAACACTGGAAGCTACCTGATTTCCACGTATTTTTATGTGTGTTTTAACTTCTTGTTTGTCTTTAAAACCCGGACTTTGTATCATTGCATAACCAGGTAATTTGCTGAGGTGCTTTGGAGGGGTGCACCTCAACTACTCAACCACATGGCATGCTCAATAGACAGATGATTGTGTCTTATTTGTCCTCTTTATCCTCCAGGAAGATGAAGTTGCTCGAGACAGTCGATTCAATTTCAGTGGCTATGGCATGGGCCACTGCCTCCAAGTCAAAGATGGCACAGCAGTCAAGGCTACGCCACCCAACCCACCTCCGGCACCGCCAAAGGATTCAGATTCCATCAAAAAGAAGTTTGTTGACCGTGCAAAAAGGATTGATACAATATCCCGTGCTGCGTTCCCACTCGCATTCCTCATTTTCAACATCTTTTACTGGATTACATACAAAATTATACGGCATGAGGACATTCACAAGAAATAGGCAACTCTGGTTCGCCAGGACTTCTTAGCCAAAGTGATCTACGTGTAAATAAACAGTGAAATGTCTTTCTGTCATATGGACTAAGGATTTCTTCCCCGCTCCCCCAGAACACTGAAGAAAAAATTAGCAAAGAGGAAAAGAAGTGTAGAAGGAAAAGTGATTCCATGACAAAATATGCCATGAGACCAGTCAAGAGGCTCCCCGGTGTGTTCTTCCAGATTCAGCATTGGTCAGACATCTGTAATTGGGGCCAAATTTTACCCAGCTTTATCACCAAGATATTACCTTTCAGATCAAAAGAGAATCAGAAAACAAACAATTCTACTAAAACATCTATCAAGAGACTGTGGTGGCTACAGTACAGTGAGTTGTATAAGAGGACCAAAATTTTTCAGGATAATGTTGCCTTTCTATTTGAAACAAGTCTACTGAGCTACATTCCATGACCACGTCTGTAGGTAGTGGTTTCACCAAGGAGTCCTTTTGTGGGTTGTAAATTATTTCTACTGATAGAGGAGAGGGAGAAAAAAAAAGAAAAAAAAATTTATACTTTACTATCCTTGTGGGTGTGCATTTTAATATTATCTTGCTTTACTAGAATTGTAATTTTGGGGTTGAACTTGTGTGTCATGTGATTTATTTGATAGTTGACACTCCAAAACCAGTGAAACTGCCTGGTTTATTTCTGTTGGGAGACAGTGCACTTACTTAATTTTATTTCTGCTGATTTTACATGCAACTTGAGGTGCCAAACTGTATTTTACCTATTGTGCTACCCTGTACCACACTACTTAGTAAGAACTTGTTTCCTCAAAGGTGTAGCTCAGTTTAGCATTGAGTTTCTATTATCGCTCTCATTGTAGCTGCAGTCAATAGCTCTATAGGTAAACACAACTTGTTTACAGACCTCTAATTTATATCTTTACTCAAAGTGGCTATCATTTTAAATATCATTAATTAACCTAAGAATTTTAAAACTGTACTGTGATTTTCAGAATCTGTTACCTTTTGGTGCCGGATCTGCGTTATTCAAATCCTTGCTACATGTTTTAAAGTAGAAAATTAAAAAAAAAAAAAATAAAAAAAGAAGAAAAAAAGATGGTATTTTTGCTTACATGGAAGAAGACAACCTGTAACATAAGATGAGTAAAACATTAAAATTTTACACTTGCTGTAAAAGAGTTTATTAAAAAAAGCTATTTGTTCAATTTCAATAAAGCTAAATGTGGTACTAATATTTCTTCACTCTTTTCTTCATTTGCAGCAGCTGCAGCAGCAGCAGGGCTCTTCGTGCCACAGCCCAGCTCTTCCACTGCTCTGTCAGCAGAAAGAGGATGAAAAGCAGTCTTCTGCTGACATGACTTAGCATGGCAAATTTTTCTAGCTATCCTGCAGAAAAGGGACTATTGCAGCCCCTGGGAGTATGTCAAGGACCGTCAGAAGTGTGTCTAGAATGTGATGGGAGCATTTGTAGAACATTTGTATGTGCTGAGCCAGGCCTGAGGAAGGAGGGACACTGCTCCCCTCTCAGAGCATCCCTGCACAGCAAGAAACACAGCCCAGCTTCACATGTGCTGTGCCTGGCTTGGGGGTGTCCTCAACTTTCTTCTGGCTTTTTCACAGCTTCACCACTTTAGTGAGCTGAAGGACATGATGAGATGGCCTGTGCTAGGTTCCTCTTGTAGTCATGGGAGAGACCAACAGTTGAAAAGCAAATTAAAAACTTTTTCATTTTCCTGCCCTTCCCTTGTGAGGCCCAAATACACACACTGTAGCTGCCCAGTACAGACATTTTTTTTTTCTCACTCCCCTTATGAGATGTGGTACTGAGACATACTGAACCTTCAGCACTTCTCATTCTACTTTTGCTCCTGGACTAGCTTCTGCTAACAGAATACAGGTTCCACAGCCTGTCTGAGCCTCTACTCGTGTGTTTATGTGTCTGTGTTCCCATCTCTCTCCACATGCCTGCCTGTAGCTACCAGCATTTGTTCCTCCTCAGAACAGGGGAAGGAATCTGGAGGTCGTGACAACTCTGATTCCTGAACAATAAATTGGTGACAAAAAGTCAGTGGTGCATTTTATCTTCCCTACCCTCCTCAGCTTTGTAGACTCTTCTCTTGATAACACCTCTAATGAAATTGGCAACATCACCTCCACCTTGTTGAGACTGTGGATGCAGATGTGACTGACATCCCCATAAAGGGGAACAAATGAGAATTCAACTCTCCAAACTAATCTGCTTTAGATGCATATTCAAGTATCAAATATTTGCAATTTTTATAGTATCAGATTTGCTTTTATTCCTTTTAAAAATAGAACAGTATTTGATTATAGACAATGTAGTAGAGGAAAACCCCAGCAGAGTCCTAGTACCAAGAACTGCATCAGGGTGAGGATACCCAGCTGTAAATCATGTTTGTATGGGAAGTTAGGAGCCTTCACTGGTGTGTAAACATTCAGACCTCACTTTTACTGACCCCTTGTTCCAAAAACAGTGCTTCAAAAGAAGGTATAATGCCAGCATTAATCAGGATTAATTCTCAGTGCCCAGATGTGTTGCAGATTGTCAAGAATGTCAGAGCCTACTGCCCACAGCTGCCCCAAAAGACTGCAGACCACAGTAATAGGAATGCAAACCTACTCTCAGCTGATAGGTACCTTTATGTCCCTTTCTGTGGTGAAGCTCATGTGCCTCCAGCATCCACACCACAAATTCAACTGCACTCTTTGCAGTGCTTGGCTATTAGCATTTATTAAATATTTCACTAAAACGTCTTGCTGATCAGAACTGAGGTTAGCTGAGAGTATCCATGGGAAGATTGCTCTGCTGTTGCTTTCGTATAAACTTTGATCTAGTCATGAGAATAATCTGTGCACAAAAACTGAACAAGCCTCTCTCTCTCTTTTGAAGACAGAATTTATGGTTATATGGCAATTAGTCAATTAGTCATGAGTACTGAAATTATCTAAGTTTTGGAAACAAACAATGTGTGCAAATGGACAAGGCCCACCAAACACGACAATTAGGAATGGCCACATGATACAGAAAAGTTGCCACGTGATGGCTAGTGGCCAATGAACCCTCTGACACAGAGATGGTTTGATACTGGCCATCTATCAAAGAACCTTCTCTCAAAGAACATGGTTGGCACCAGAAAGTGGTTGAGGAACTGTCTGCTTAAAAAACATTAGTTAACAAAGATAGCAGGACACAGCTTTCCTAAACAAATTTTTAGTAAGGTTAACAGAGAAAAAAGACTCAAAAATTATCACCTTGCACTCAGAGAAGAAAAAGAATTAAACAGTGAAGCAGCATTATTTCAAGACACAAAGAGGAAAAAAATTGCAAGAGGAAAAAGGAATGTCTTAGAAAATAACTCCCAGACAAAAAGCCTTTGTGAAGCAGGAGACACAGCAGGATGGAAGGAAAGATACCCAGGATTAATTCTGAAAAGATTCCACACATATGCAAAGCCTGCATGCTACAATTCTAGGTGGTAAAATAAAATTAGGCCCTCGGGCATTTAAACGACTTACATTTAGTTATAAGACAATTATGATGACTTCTACTTTACCAAGAAAGCTTAAAAAGCTTTAAGTATGTCTTTAAAGGATGCAACATCAGGTCAGGGCATTGGCATCCTGTTGTTACAGGCTGGCCATGAGTGATTCAGCAGTCAAGGGGAAGTGTTTGGCCACCTCTCATTAGACAGATGTTGTCAAGTGCTGTAATAAAGCCTAATTGATAAAAGAGATCTTTCAAAAAACCTTATTACATTAAGAGGAACATGAAAACCAAAAAAAATAGTGCAACATGGAATGAGAGTCCTCTCTTTGTTACTCTTTCCTGTTTTTGCTTTTTTTTTTTTTTTTCTTTCCATATTCCTTTAGGTGGCAGAGCCATCACTTGTGATGTACTGAATCAAATGTGCTGTAGCAATAGAGGTTTTGGAGTATCCAATATGAGATATCAGCAATTCATAACTGCTGGAGGACAACTCCAGCATAAGCAATGACTCTGGGGTCAGATTTTTTCATGTGCTACAGAGGTGAGGTGTAAGAGTGAACCTCATCCACAGACACTGAGATTTTCTCTCTTTGATTCCTTTTTTTCCCAGCATGAGATATAGAAAGCAATAGGAAAGAGCTGGTGGAAAAATAATGTTCTTCTACTGCAGACTGAACTGCTGCAGCTCTTCATCTTTGTAGAAACCTACCTGACACAGGTGGCACAGGAGCTGCTGCCCAAATGTGAGGCACCAGCCCAAACATCAGCTCTTTGTAGCTGATGTTACTGAAAATATTGTGGAAGAATGTGAACTAGACTTTGAGACTACAGACATAGGCATTTCCTGGGAAGGGCTTTCGTTGGGGTGAATTGGTGTCTTTGCCTCAGCAACAGGACTCTACAACTGCACCTGGAAGTCACATTTTATGAACTTATTCAAGAGATCTGACTTAATCCAATAGTGACATTTCTGTATTTAGAAAAATATTTCTAAATACATGAAGAAATATATTTAATGTGTGATTATAAAAAGCATATGCACAGCTTTCTTATTAACTTAAGATTAGAACACAGTAACGAACAAAGAAACAAAATCTTAGTACAAAAGTCAACTTTGTATTACACAAAGTAGTATGAAAATAATTTTATTTAATATATACATTTTCATTATCTATAATGTAGTACCTGTGGAAAATTATCTCCTGCCAGACTTTGAAAGTAATTTATTCTAATGATTTTTGGCATAGAAGTTTCTGTTTTACAATGTTTAGGAAAAAACTAGAAAATCAAAACCAAAGCTGCCTAGAGAAACTTCTGCCTTGGAAAATACTCTAAGCAAGAATATGTTTTCTCCATAAATGACCCTCGCAGATTTTACATTAAAATTAATCTTCTCTAGTTTGGCAGGAAGATAAAAATCAGATATTTTTGTCATTTGAAGATGTCTTTCCTAATTTTGTGAGGCAATTAACAAATATCATCAAATTTAGGCCTGAGTTGCAGAACAAGAGAAGCTTCACCAGTTCCATACAAACTCATCCATCCAATTGACTTCCAAATCCAATGCAGTGCTTGAAAGCAGAAGGAAAAGAAAAATCTTCAATAGCTTCTAGATCAGTTCCTACTAAACTATTGGTTTCTAACATTAAGCACTAGAAATAATCTGAGAGGGAAAATATTCAGAGTGGATTAGTTCTCTTTCTCTAAGGAGGAATAGAAAATTGAGTCAAAATAAGCATCTCAGATAATAATTAGGAAAACTGACTCTGTGAAATACATACACTCAGTTCTTTAAGTTGCCACTGAAATGAACATGCTAAATAATTATCTTTGCTAAGGAAAAATGCTGTGAGGCAATATTAGGAAAAAAGAAGCAAATACCAGGGATCCCGATCATATTTTGCTTGTGCTAAAAATGGGATTTTACTGAGAAAAGTTATATAATATCCTCTTTAATCACCTGAACAGCTGTACAACCGATGCAAAACCAGCTCCTTCAGGTTATCACAAGGCTTGAATCTGATGTCCAGCAGAGTGGGTTCCTCTTGTGCAGATGGTGGACAGTGTGTGCCATGACATGAAGATGGCAGCTGGATGCATCCCTCCTATCTCCACTGGAAAAACAGCAAGATCCCTGAGAGTATATTCCATAGCAGTGCTCAATGACAATGCTTTAGACAGAACAGTTGAAGGACTCACAGATTTCCACCTTACCTTTGCTTTGGCATGGCTCCATTTTCCCTAAGGTGATGAAGTGTGGTACCCTTGACTTCACAGGGTCAGGCCTGTGGCTGGACATGGTTGGAAATCACATATTTGCCGCCTGGCTTCTGTAGAATACCTTCCCTGTTTTCCTTTTAATACAAAAAGAGAAAAGAGCTATGCTGATGTATGAAGCATTGTGGAACCAGAGAGCATCTTTAGCAGGGTTTTCCAGTGAGAAAATGAGAGAACTAATGACTTAATTCACACTGGAGACATTACCTCCTCCTCTCTCTGCATTGTCAGGCAGAGATGTGATGAAAAGGCATGGGAGTCTGGCAGTGAAGAAGCTGCCAACGTGTGGCTAAAGTTTTTCCTCTTAGCCATTGCTTGGGATGTATGTACAGCTGCATTTGGGGGAGACCAAGGAGCACAGCATGGACAAATGTCTATGATGAGCTAATTAACCTTTAGAAAAGGCGTGTGAGCACATTTTTCCTGTAATAAGCTAATGAACTCTATCCTCTGGGAGAGATGAGGGACATAATCAATGAGGCTCCTAACAGTGGTCTGCCAAATGTGCTCTTCAGAGGAGGGGTGAAGAGCAGGGCTGTTACTGAGTCATTAGCTTAAAAAAACAAGAGCTGAAGGAGCTGCCTGCTGCAGGAAAATTGGGTTCCTCTTCCATGTGTATTACATTACATGTAATAGGGCTTTGAAAGCCTGTTTTCTGCTTGGAACAATATCACAGTTTTCCACTAATCCATGGAAGAAGCAAAGCTAAGAAAATAAAAAGTATCTTTTTCTTGACAATTTTTCCTTATAGTAGCTGAAGTTAAAACCAAGAGAAGCTTTTATGTTGACCTCGGATTTAAGTCAAGCTGTTTCAGGTTGATGGTGAAAGTTTCAACATGGGCAGGGTTTCAGCCTACATCTTAGTTGTCTGCTGTTGTGGCACATTTGCTTCTCACTTTGGAGCCCAATGACTTTTTCTTCTTGAATTACCACAATGAGATGTTTCATCACTGACCCTTCTGGTGCTGCAAGTGCAGTGAGGTTAAAACTGAAGAATTTGCTAAAGAGCATTTAGAATTTCGATGAAATTTTCCTGTCATCAGAATCTGTGTGTATAATAGTCTTTCAAAGGCCTTTTCAAAAGGACACTGGCAGAGGCTAAAGAGCATTTTAATGTTTCCTTTGATTTATTAACACTAGCTGAGTTTTTAATTTGCAGAAAAGAAGTGCTCCATTAATACCCACAGTAACATTTCACATTAAACATATCTATTTTTAAAGGAACTAATTCCCATGCATTGGTTGACTTATTCCAGGCATCACCAAGGCTGAAAACATGAAGCCTTCCTGACATGCAGCAAGGTTTTCTTGAACAGCTGCACTGTTATTCTGTCTGTAGTTTTCTGCAATAATATCAGTGGGCAGGACTAGTTTTATAGCACTAAGGAAACAAAGGAGGATATTTTATCATAAAGGAAATTTGCATATTTGCTACTATAACAGCAGAGAGAATTTCACTGGAAATTGATAGCTTCTGCAAATTGTAAAGCTTGTGCACACACACATTCCTTTCACTTTGCTTCCCTCAGCGTTATTGCAGTATTTCTTTGACTGATGTCCCTACAAATTTCATCTGCTACACAGTGCTAGCTAGTGTGGTGGCACAGATAAATATCTACCTTCTTTTTCTCTGACCTAGATGTGGAAAAGGTCCAAAAGTTATCTTTAGCCTGATTAATCTAAGTCTGATCTGCTAATATGCTGCCATGGATTAAATATATATATGTCATCTGAAATAGCTGAGGCACAGCTCAGACATCCTGTACATGGCAGTACTGGGATGTACCTGCAGTGGGTTTTGCTAAGCAGGCACTCTGCCCAGTGCTCTCTGATAAGGTTTCTGGGTCACATCTGAAGACTTCAGCTGCAAATGTGATTCTGGGTACTACCGATGGGCATCTATCCTGCAACTTAAAATTCGAGCTGATCTCAATAAATCACAAGAGAAACATGTACTAAAAAGGGAGGACTCTTTAACCTCTGCCTGGTGCTGGCACAAGAGCCAGAACAATGCATTAGGACACCTTTTGCAGCTGGGGAGGGTCTCCATGGCACTGGTGCCTGGGGAAGCAATCCCAACCTCCCAGAGATCCTGCCAGGCACAGAGGGGCTGCCTCGCAGCAGCAGACAGGTCAGGGCACACCTAGACTGCACTCTCAGCAATGTTCATCCTTGGAGTAGCCCAAGAAGAGGCTACTTTACAAGTGCTTTATTCTCCTCACCATAGCTTGATCAAATTGTCTTTCCAAGGTTGCCCAAGCCCTTTTGTTCACACTTGTTTTCAAGCTGTGGTTAGGTGACCACATGGTTACACACTGGTGCCTTTTGCAACTGCTTCATGCACATCTCACCTCTGGCCACCCCCTGAGGTGTTCTAGCTGCCCTCCCTTTTCACTAGCCATTCTCCCTTCAGGCTGAACAGAAGAGAGCCAGGTTGTCTGTAATATAGGAAAGATGGAGAAAGGAACCTACCTGCCAACTCTAAATCATGCAGAGAGCTGCTCCACTGCTCAGCCACACAGGCTTGGGAGGTTACCTATGAGCTGATGAAAAAAAAAAAAAAAAAAAAAAAAAGGAGAACTGAAAACAGAGAGAAAGGATCCTCCTGCTCGGATCCTCCTGCTCATTTCAGTGGTGATATGAGTAAGACAAGCAGATTTCCACATCTCCAAGGATATTGTCACCAATTTCTATTTTTAATGAAAATTGCCTGGCAGATCCCTAGTATCAGTTACTCACTCAGAGGGGCTTTTCTATTATTAGGACAGTCAGCTGAGAATGGCCAAGGTTTATATTATCGCCATTATCAGCTAGCTTTAATGGTACTGGAGAACATCTTTGATTTTTGGAAGTATAACTGCATCCTTTGGACACTACTCCAATGTTCCTCCGTTTCAAGAAGGTTAGCACTGGCCCCTCAAAAGAAAAATTAAAATTATTTTTATTATTACATAATGAAATAATGACAAATCAAGGTGTGACTGCAAGGAGACTGCAAGAACTACTTGGGCCCCAAAGGGACTGGTGAAAGGTGAAATAATGGGGATGTGTGCCCAGGAACAGCCTCTTAGTCCTGCTCTGTCTCATACTAAACTTTTGTTGTGTACAGCATTTTCTCATTTATATACCCCTATGGGAAAAAAAAATTCTGCCCACAAAAACTTGCATCCTCTTTACTAACTTTTCCCATCTCATGGGTGTTTACACAAGCAATTTTAAATTTTAAAACAACAGTCATTCAGCAAAGAAACAGTTTGCTACAGAAAGCACCATTCAGCTTTTTGGTGTTGAATATATAGGTGTTTATCCAAGCTATAGAGCATACTTGATGGAAGAGTTCCTGAAACCCCATTGTTCCTGCTAATTCCTGTAGAATTGTTATATTCTAATCTATTGCGTCTCTGTTTCAGGGTAATGTCTTACTGGGAGATTTTCTTTCTCTTTTTTAATTATATGCTTCCAATTACAATCACTGGGCTTCAAGGACAAAGAATTTTTTTATTATTATGCTTTTCATGCATCATTGGAGCACCTAAAGAGCTTCCAACAGATTCAGAAAATCAGGCTGCCTGTAGTGAATGAATTCTTCAAAAACAGTGATATTATTAGCTCTTCTGTGTCATTGAACAGACAACCCAAATGCTAAAACCAGAAATTTCATTAAAGATTAAAGAAATATCATTTCACGTTTCACCTGCTCCATTAATATCAAATATGAATTCTATCTTTCATGACACAACTGAAGTGCAGTGTAAGATTTCAGATATACCATTATTTAATCTTTCAGAGAAAGGAAAAAAATGTTCAAAATCCTTGAAGAGCTGTGTCTGAGCATGACAATATGCTTTGTCTGACCATTTTAAGTCACTAAAGAATATCTTGGCCTTGTGATTTTTCAATAGCTCCTGTTCTTCATGCACCACTTGAAATATGTTAATGGAGACATAACTTTCAGGAAATGCCAAGCACTTATTCTCACAGCATAAGCTGAAGACTTCTCTGTTGGAATACCCAAGGAGTGAGGCACTCAAAATCATAAAGTACTTTTGGAAATCTCAGTCTTAAATATTATGATCAAAATACTTTTACCTGGAGTTTTTCCTGGTCACTTGCTTGCAGCTCTATCTTTTTCTTTCTTCTCAGAAAGAGTAGCTTCTGAGCAAATTTTGCACTAGAGGCCAGAACCCCTGGGGACATGGTGAGTAGTGTTTTATATCTCTGCAGTGAGAAGAGGACTGTAGAAGTTGCCTTAGCAGGAAAAAGAAAAACTGGAAAAGATGCCTGTCAGACATTTTTCTAAGACCAGCATCCTAGCAAAAAAAAGGCAAGTTCAGAAGGTCATTCCACCATGTTAACATTCCCTATGTACCTTATAGCAGAAGATTAAAAAAGGACACCAAAATCTTCCTAGAAAACACATCCTCATTGCTTCTGAATAATTTTCAGCAGAGGCTTTCAGAAGATTATCGATATTCAACTCCCATAAGCAGAGTGTAGATCTCAGTTTTGTCCCCTTCCTGGAACAATCAGTTCCATCGTCCTCTAGGAGGAGCCATGGGGTGCTCTACCACAATTCTCCATGTCACCATTTTTTGCACTTTCCCTCTGTTTTGGACCCCTACCTTTTCCAGTGGCACATCCTGGTCTCAGCACGGGGCAGGCCACAGGGCTTTGCACAGCTGAAAGGATGAGCCTCCCCTGGGGAAAAAGGAAACCTCTTGACAGCACCATTGTGCTTTATGAAATGATTGAAGTTTCTGCAACACCCCTCTGGAAAACAGCACAGCCAGGGTTCCTCAGCCAGCCTTTCCCAGCAGATATCCTTGCCCTGGCAATGGCAGAGCTGTACAGCTTTCCAATTCACGTGGCCTGTGCAAGACATTTAGTCTCTATTTTAAGAAAAGAGCAGCACTAATAAATAAAATGGAAAAAGGGATAAAAGCATGCATTTTTATGAAGCCACAGCCCCAGGGCAGCTTTACAGAGACTGAGTCTCTGGAGTGCCAGGAGTGGCTTTTAATCTCCACTGTGCTTTGGGAAATGATTGCCAACCCATGGCTATGTAGGACCTGACAGGTCTACTCCTGCTCCTCTGCTCACTGCCCTGACCCATGAGGTGGTGCCAGATCCCACCAACATCCTCCTTTTGCTCCAGCCTTCCCTGGGCCAGGGTAGAGCTAAGCCCATGGGGCTGTGCCTCTTTCAGCTTTGTCTTTCCTTTGCAGGGTGGGTGCACAGACAGCCTGGGCACAGGCAGTGCCCCTGTGCCCTCCCTGAGCCTGTGCAGCCCCAGGGCAGGTCCAGCTGTCCCAAAGTGCTCCCAGCTGCCCGGGACACGCGGCTCGCAGCCCAGGCAGCACTGCCAAACCCGCACTGACAGGTTATTGGGCTCCTACAAACCTTCCTGTGTTGTTTACTGCTCACACTGAAGTGCCACATGGGCTGCAAGCTGTTTTCTCTTGGCTGAGAGCTCGGAGGGAGATGACCCCAGCTGCCTGGTGAGCAGGGATTTCTTCCCCGGCTGCCGACCAAGCTGGGCAAGAGCACGTCTGTTTTTCATTTGTAGAAAACTCCTGGCAGGGATGCATCAACTTTATCTCAGCTTCTCACAGAAATCTCTTTCCTCTAGGTAGTGCATGAAGCAAAGATTTACAGATGAAAATACTCTCAAATGTACAGCCTTGAAAAAACGCAACCAGATCCCAGCTCCCTGACGTTACAAGGAGGACAGGGATTTTCCCATGATAGATTTTCCCAGTTGATCCTGAACAGATACAAGCATTCCTGCAGCAGCAAATGACCTCCACAACATTTGCTCCCAGTCTAACTCTCCTGGCTGACCTTCAAATCCTTTTACAAAAATTCCTGATATTCTCACTGCCCTGTCAAAAAGATTGCTGGGAGTGGCAAAGGTCTGGTGACCTGAGCAGACAGAGGAGAGCAAGTGCAGCTGAGTTCCTCCATGGTCCCAGCTTCTCAGCCCACTAATTGCTCAGCAGAGCAAACAAGTGGAAAACAAACAGCTCCTACTGGAGGAGGACTGTGAGCAAGCCTAAATTATTTGGGAAAGAGAATCCCTTCAGAGCCCCCTGTTTTCCTGACAGAAAGCAAGCTGAAGAATTGTAATGGAAGGAAAGCTCCCTACTGTGGTTTCTACACTGAGGCTGCCATCATTCAAAAACACAAATTTGAGGTTATCTAGAAATTGTTTCACAATCCCTCAAGTAATCTTTTAAATCCTCCTACAAACATAATATAAGAATATTCAAGAATGTAGTAACAAAAAAAATATTTATCAGCATCAAAATCTTTTAGGACTAAAATATAACCTTCAATAGTACTATGGTACTCATTGAAGAAAAATGAATTCATACTTTGGTAGTCTGAAAAGATTACATAAAAACTTTGGTTTAAAACGTAGCTTGCTGATCTGGCAAGATTAAGTCTTAGGAAACATTATGGATGAGAGCAACCTGATCAAAATATCTCTCCAACCCAGCTTAACCTCACTAATTCAATAATAGTGGTAAATTCAAGCAATTCAATACTGGTACAAGCTCAATCACAGTAACAACAGCAGGGCAGAGATAGCAGCAATGACCTCTCTGTGCTGTTCTCCAGGCTCTCAGATGACTCAGCCTGAAGTTTCCAGAGCACAGATTTCAGTGCATTGTTATCATGATTCCCTGATTGATTCCCAGGTGTATAAAGCCTCAGGGAGTTATTCCCTTCTTGAGCAACATGCAGAATCCATTTGAATAATCCCAATTTAGACTTCAATTCTTTTTAGGACCTCTTCTCATGTCTGGGCCTGGGACTCTGTCCTTCTGTACTTCAAAGGTTTGAAGATGGCAGAGGTACTTCCAGGAGTCTCTTTCCCTCCTGAGAAGGCTCTCCTGTTCTGCTGTAGAAGTTAATATTTGGGTACAGAGGAAAAGTAAATCAGACTCTGAGAGTAATAAATATGTAGTCAGGAAGGTATAATTTGTGTGTAGAGAATTCATGCATAGACATTCACTTCAGGTCAATATCTAATTGACCTCCTTTTAATACAAAAAGCATCACCCTCCTTGGTATTTCAGTGAGATGCCATGTTGGAGAGAACCAAGAAACCCCTTGATACCTTCTGTCTTTTGAAGAATGGCTACAGAGACAAACAGGCACTCTGAAATGCTGTTGGACTTCTTTGGAGCCACTGTCAAAGAACACATTTTCATAATTGATCTAGGAGGCTGAATTCTTTCCTTTACCACTTGAATCCATATAACCCTCTGTAGATCTGGCCAAATCCAACTTTTGTAATTACATTTTCCAAAGCAGAGTAAGCTTAAATCAATAATTAAACAAAAATTAGTTAGCACTAATTTGATTGATTTACTTTACATTTTTTAATGTAGACTTACTGAAAGCTGACATAATTTATGGACATCTCCTTCAAGCATGTCTGGTCTAAACTATAATTTAAATGAACTGGAAGAAAAGATTACTTCTATAAGCTGAATCAATATGTCATGAATTGGCACACAGCATTAAGCAGGGTAAGTAAAATTGCATAGAGCAGTTATAGAGTACGAGGTGATGGCTGTGTTCTCCAAACCTCAACATTTGCGTCTTCATGAGTGCTGAAGAGTGGAACAGGTCTAGGTAATTCAGTGGTCTGCCTTTATTTTGTGAAAAGAAAAAACATCCTTACTTTGCCCTGTGGTCTAAGTCTGGGTTTCTCCGAGGGACTGTATTTAAAAATCTAATACATGTTTTCTCCTCAGAGAAATATTGAGTTTTCATGGGTTAGGATGGTTTTCTGTCCACAAACAAATATTTTTCTTTATTTTTTTTTCCCTTCACATTCAGAGCAAGTTACTTCATAGAGATTGGCTCTAATGAGCTTGATAAAGCAATGGTATAGATTACTCAAATTTTTCACATAGTTGTATCTTACTGAAAATGAGTACTTAGCCATGCCTGAAGAAACTAAATCATAACTTACCTAATTGATTATCAATACTTATATTTGTCTTGTTATAAGCATAGTCAGGGACAGTTAAATGGTATATGGCCTTCTTAAATCAAGCTGCTTCTTACACCTGTGATAAAACTGAGGTACGCAGTGCAGTGCACATAGGAATGAGCTTTAATGGAGTGGACAGGTATGGTGGTGAATACCATCAGATCTGCAGGGTCCAGCCTATTCAGATTTGTGGCTATAAATAATTAGCGAGACACAGCATGGTCTAGAGTGTCTTGTAAATCAAAAGTGTTTAATAAATGAATGAACAAAATATATAATATACAAAAACAAAATATATAAGTCGTGCACAGTGTAAGGAGATCTTACACCTGTTACAACACCTAGAGAATGCCCCTGACTCTATTGTTCTGTCCCTTTTTCTACCCGGTGTTCAAGGATGGTTCTATTTGAAACCTTCCAATAGGAAACCTTACAGGGTTGGATGGACAGTGGAAAGGTCCAACAGGTGTTTCTCTCTTGGCACTCAGCCAATTACAGAGGGACATGTACAGAACCTTCCAGATGAATTACCTAATAAGTCAAGGAGTAAACTGAAACTTTTTTCTAATATAGAAACATCTTCCCAAGTATGGGAAGTGCATTACTACAGACAGGTATGGCAGCAATGCTCTGAAACCTGTAACTTATAGCTGTCTGAGTCATCTGAGAGCCTGGCTGCCTGGAGAAGAGCATGGAGAGGTTATTGCTGCTATCTCTGCCCTGCTGTTGTTACTGTGATTGAGCTTGTACCAGTATTGAATTGCTTGAATTTACCACTATTATTGAATTAGTGAGGTTAAGCCTGCTTGGATATTCCAGCATATAGAGCAATCACAGCTGTGGCTACAATTCAGACATAAACTTTGTGGGTTCAGGGATAGTAATCTGTGATGATTTTTCCTCTGAATGATTTGCACATTGATGCCTTCTTGGTCTGGTGGTGACTGCCCTTCTAGACTCATCACTGTGGGCCAGTCCAGGTTCCAGGTTCCACACACCAAGGGATTTCCATTCTTCATTTCTGTCCCTTTACTAGGCAGCAACCAAATTTTGCAAAAGCCCAGTGTTAAATGATGACTGTGAAGTCCACAGAGGGTGCCTGTATGTGTAAAGACAGGAGGGAGAAATCCTGATGGGAGTCCAGTGAACAGAGGCCTGCAGTGGGAGCCAATTTCTGTGAAGAGGCTGTTGGGCTCAGTACACCCCTGTTCTGCTGAACAAGAGCAATGTAATTGGACATAACAGAACCAGAAGGTGAGAAAAGAGTGGCTGGAAGAATCTGAAAACTGTCAGGGGTGGGAACTGGGGGGTGTGAAGAAATCCTCACAAGCATGTGCACCCTATGAGCTAGGATAGCAGCCATAGGGAAGACTTCAGCCCACATCTTGGAGCAGCCTCCAAGTCCTGCTCTTGTATTTAGATTTCAGTTTAGAAGGTTGTTTTTAAAATATATTTAAAAGAAAGTAATTGGAGACTTGTATAATATGCGTTTTGGATTGCAGAGAGAACCTAAATGCTGATATTTTCTAACTTCAGAGTGATTGAATTATCACTCTTAAAACACTCTCTTAATATCATTAGTGAATATAATTAGATCACAGAGGCTGCTTAAATCATCATCACAACTGCATCACAAGTGGAGATGCTCAGCATAATAACCCCTTCATTTCACATCTCTCTGTGCATCAGCCCGGCATGCTTAAATCAGATTCCTCCCATAATACCTACTGTTGATCCAATCATTTCTCTAAGAGGTAGCTCTGACATTCTGACAGCAAAAGTAGCAATGTTAATATCTTATCATTGTCAACAACATGGAAATGTCACAAGAAAAAGATGAAGGGTGCAAGACAAAATGCAGTTGGGGGAAGAGGAAAGGTAGAAACAAGATTCTTTTTGCTCCCACACATTGTGTGCTTGGCTAAGCAGGTGGGACAGAGAGAAAAATCAAGAAAGCCTGGAGTCAAAATATCTAGAAGACAGGAGTGGAATGAAAACCACAAGTGAGAACTACCTTCTTCCACCAAGACACATTTGATCTTGTCATGCGTGAAGTAATGGAGGCTAAGGTGGGCCAATTCCCATGGCTGACTGGCTCTCTGGCTGCATCTGCTAAAACTGAGGTGAATATTTTTGGCAAGCACCGTCTGTGATGAAGACATTGTCACTGCAAGCTGGATGCATTACATATAGGACATAGAATAACCAGGGCCTCAGCAGGTACCAACCCAAGTACTAGCAGAGTCCCATTCACTTCCATCCCAACAGAGTACTAGTTCCTTTATGGAGCATGCTTTAATAAGTTAATAATTTAACTGGTTCCTTTATAGAAGATGCTTTAATAAGTTAATAAATTAACTAGTTCCTTTATAGAGGATGCTTACATTTTCTCACACGCCTCTGCAACATGTATATGAGCAAGTAGATAAATAATTTTGCAGGATCTGAGTCACACAAGAAGAAACTTCCCTAGTTCATCTACTGGATCTTCTTTATGCAGTAGCTTGGTGTCCTAAGAAAATGATGGCTAAGAATCACAGCTTTTGAGCTCCCTGGTAACTGCAATCAAATGTGGTGGCAAGGTCCATGTTTAAAATACTGTGAAAGATATGTGAAGACTAAGATCTCATGGGAAAAAATTAATCCCTTCGTTTCCCTGATGAAGAGTTAGGTAGATTTCAGGTGTAACACATACTTTAACAATTGCTTGCTGTGCAGATGTCATTTATCTTGCCCTCAGAGTGAGTTGTCACAAGGGACAGACAAAGAAACTGAAATTACTGTAAAGCGGGGAAGGTTTACGAATATAAGGTTTTATTTCTCCTTGACAGTAGAATAACTGATTTTTCCTTTCACAGACTACTGAAGGATCCTACCAATGGCACCACTTGAAGACGAAATAATGAGAAAAGAGTCCATTTCAATGCCTGTTCAGCAAAGAGGCAATCACTCTAAGTAAGCCTGTGTTGTTCTCCCTAAGCCTTTGACCACCTGCAATGCCAGGTAAAGAGGTAGTCAGTGCTGATAGCCTCTTGGATTTACAACTTTGACAGAAAATAAAGGGTTCCTGGAGAGGGCTGTCAATAGCTGACTAGTGCAGGCAGCAGCCCCTACTGCATGAACAAGAAGGACATGTGATATCCCAAATTAGCTTTTCTCTGGTACCAGCAAGAGATCTGCTTTTAAACAGGCTTAAATCCAATGCCTTAGGCATTCACAAGTCTTCCTCTGCCCAGATGAACTAGACCAAGATGGAGAAAATACAAAGAAATGATTAAGAGTAACATGAGGGAGACTGACACAACATGGAGATGTTGCATTACCTTCAAACCATGCATTATTTATCCAAGGTGTTTATAGTTAATGTTTTATTTCAAAGGGAAACAATTTCAGGAACGAGAATACTCAGCTGGTGCCTGTAAACAGCCTTAAGTCTACCCTGCAGTGACACCTTGAGGGGAAAACATTAAAAATAAATAACCAGAATGTGCATTTCAAATCAATGCTGAAGAAACAGGAAGAATAAAACTACCTGGATGGACGGCTGCCTGGTCTCCTGGAGCAGCTCATCACAATGGGGGCCTTGATGGCACCACTCCTGACAAACAGCTTTCAGCTAAGCTGTACTGCCTCTCAACTTCTCTTGTACACATCCCATATTTCTCATCTCACTTCCCTTTCCCTTTTTCCCCTTCTCCGGAGGAGACAAAATTATCTCATGCTTTTCAGAAATGGATCAACATTTGTTTTTGACATTACTTCTGCAACTAAAAATTAACTTACACAAAAAAGTGGGATTTCTTATTTCAGAAGAGGCTATTTCTTATTCCTTGTGTCATAGAATAAATTGCTTAGCCTCCTGGAGAGCAATGGAAGGCCCATGGGTGACCTGGAGGTGGCTTCCCTATGGGAGCCTGGTCTGTTCTGGTAGATTTGGTTGTGGGGTCAATGTGGTGGTTGCCCCCATAGGAGGGCTAGTTTGTTCTGATCCCTCTCCCAGTCACCAGCCTTTTCTTTTAGTTGCACCCATAGGAGGGCTAGTTTGTTCTGGCCTCTCTGCCAGTCACCAGCCTTTTTTTTAGTTGCATGTTCAAGACTGGTTGTAAATACAAGCCCTTACAGAAGCTTTCTGTAGACATGAGCCAAGAATGACACCAGAGATGTGCTCCTGGAAATGGCCTCCACTTAGGGCTGTATGCCTCACCTCTGCTGAGTGCAGAGGCAAAATGTTTGGGGAAATATCTCCTGTTTTAGCAAAGTACAGTGACCAGTGATCTCAGGTGTCTGAGGGGTTGTTGCTTTTGAGGAAGAGCAGCTGCAAATGATCACTGCTCTTTCCAGAGAGAATTCATATGGAAATGAATACTGGTATAAGACTTCCACACATGTGAGCTGCACCTCTGTGCTGTGTGGTCAAATAGCAGGTCAGCACTCAAAATGTTTAATAATAGTTCCAGTGGGGCTTTGGTTCAGTGAAATTCAACAACGGTAAGTGCAGGCTTCTGCACCCAAGGAGGAATAACCCCAGGCACCATCACAGGCTGGGGGTCATCCTGCTGGAAAGCAGCTCTGCAGAGAAGGACCTGGGAGTCTCGGTGGACAATAAGCTGTCCTTGAGCCAGCAGTGTGTCCATGTGGCCAAGAAAGGCAATGGAATCCTGGCTGAGCATTTGGAATCAGGAAGAGCGTTTGCAGCAGGTCATAGGAGGCTGACCCTGCCCCTCTGCTCAGCCCTGGTGAGAATCACCTGGAGTGCTGCATCCAGTTCTGGGCTCCTCAGCACAGACACTGAGCTCCTGGAGTGGGTTCAGTGGAGGGAAACAAAGATAATTAAAGGATTGGAGCAGCTCTCTTTCAAGGATAGGTTAAGGCAGATGAGCCTGTTCAGCCTCTGCAGGAGATGACTGAGGGGGGACTGCTGGTCTTGAGCAACAGGCAATGGGCAGAAACCAACACACAGGAAGCTCCATCAGAACATGAGGAAGAACTTTTTAATGTGCAGGTGACTGAGCACTGGAACAGGCTGTCTGTAGCTGGTGTGGAGTCCCCCTCACTGGAGATATTCAGGAACTTTCTGGATGCAATCCTCTGCTGTGTTCTCTGGGATGACCCTGACTGAGCAGGGATGAGCTGCTGTGGTCCCTTCCAACCTGATCCATTCAGTGATTCTCTTTCAGACACCAGGTGACATGGCAGGGTTTGTGTAGCTTGCAGGCTTGATGTTTTGTGAGTAAACAGTTGGTTTGAGTTCAAATTGGGGGAATGGAGAGACGGAGTGCCTTCGTAATGCTTCTGCCATGTACAAAGCAAGAGATAACACTGCGTGCTTTTGCTAGGGAGATAAAGGGCACAGGCACAAAAAAATTGGTACATTGGTTGTTACGTGCTCTGGCATACTAATATGAATCAATTTTAATTTCTAATCAGTATGTTTAATTTGTAAAGCCTTAGAAAATACAATTGATGTCATTTGGGGAGGGCACATGCAAAGAAAATGAGAGGTTTTGAGTACAAAATTCATTTTAACTGTGCCTGTGGAGCTGCTCCTAACCTTCATAATTAAACTATCTCAAATGTCAAAAAAAATCTTAAAATATATTTAAACTGAAGGTTTGTGAGTTCAGTCAAATAACATAGTCAATACACTGTTTGCTGCTTCTCATATGAAATTCTACAAATTAAATTATGTTCAAGACGGATGGTGTCACCACAGCAGTCATGTGTCCTGTATGCGCTGCCACTGGGGAAATGGGAAATATTTTTTCTATTCATTGCAAGATTAGCCTCAATTACCTTGAAATGAAGCTACTGACAATATCAACAACAAAAATGTCTATCTCTTCTTTGTTTGCCCTTACAAACTGCAGTAAGTGGGTCTGTAAGGAGATAATCAATAATCATAGACCATTATGGGATTCAGCAGGTCCACATGTTGCTGACAGCCTTCTCTAGGAAATCCCACAGTTTGGAACAAGAACATCAGGCACTGTTCCTGCCTTTTGCATGCCAGTATCCTCCACTGGTCACGAAATCATGCCCCAGAGAAAACAAAAGTAGGGTATGTGATCTCATCCCAAAATACCCATTCCTTGGCACCAGTGATGCACAAGCTCCATCAGAGGCCTCTCATATAGAGCCACATTTATTAGGTGTGAACATGACTATATTGTTTCTAAGAGTGCCTTGGGAAACAGATATGCCATTCCAACTTGGTGAGATGCTTGGACCAAGCTTATCAGACCCCAGCTCACCACACACAGAGCCAGCCATGGGTTGCTGGGACATGATCCCTACAGCTGGGCAAAGCACCACAAGCACAACCCACCTGTATCCAGCCTGCCTGGGAGATAACAGGTTTATTAAGCCTGAGCAGACGTGTATACTTGGATGGAAATCAGTGGTACAAAACCTGGTGTAGTTTATGATGGAGGGGGAGGCGATATTTCTCTCCAAACATCTGCAAGAAAGTCGATATTACCCACTCACAGCCATTTCCTTATACACTTCATTCACCCGTTCTTTCATTCCACATATGTACAACAAGATATCTGACTTGGACCACTTGTGTATGACACCAAGGACAAAGAACACAAGCTTCCAAGTCCTCCTTTTATCTCTGGAGTTCTTCTTGAGGGCTTCTTCTTCCAAATCTCATTTTGGACAGATCTCATAGCTGTTAGGAACTATCATCTCTTATGGGGCAGGGTCTAATAAGAGCATGTTAATTTCAGGTCTTTAATCCTTAGGCCAGGTTGCAGCTCATTGTGTCTTATTTCTTGTTTGGGAAATTTTCCTTGTAGGCTAACGGGAAAAGCACATATGCAAACTTATATGGGATCTGTTGCCCTGTTGATGCCACTTTCCTGTGGTTAGAATGCAGAGGGTCTGCTGGGGAGTCGACTGGGCTGGGGTCTTCCATTGCAGGCCTTTCTGGGCTTGGTATAACCACCCTTGTTTCCATTTTACTGCTGGGAAGTATGCTTTTTGAGGGGACTATCTATGCATTTAACCCTTTGTTCTGCCAGTTCTTCTGGTGCTCAATCATACTCTGTTCCTGTCAATCTTCATGTTTTTATCATAAATCTCCTCACCCTTTGGGCTCTCCCAGTCTCCAGGCAGACTCCCTACCTGAGATAAGGCTCAATGCAAGCACAGAGGTGACTGGTGCAGCTGTATACCTGCCTCCCATTTTGCCTAAATGATCCAGGAAACGCTATCTGCTGGCATGGCAGCAGGTGGTCTGGCCTGGCCTGTGCAAGCTCTTTGACAGCTGATGTGGAGAAGCAATTCATATTGAAAGAAATTTTAGGGTGCTCACAGATATTTGGAGCCATGCTGAGCCTTAGTAATGGGCGTCCATGCAGAGCAGCCTCCTTTTTCCCCCCATTGTTGGGAATCTGTTCCCTCTGCTCCCCTCATGGCTGAGCAGAGACAGGTAGGCTGTTTCCCAAGCAGCTCCCTCACTGCTGGAAGCAGCTGGCCCTGGGGACCTCACATCTACTCCTGATCCTGCAAACCCCCAAATGCACATGGCCATGGTGGACCCTTTCTGTTCATTTGCATGGCTTGCCTGGGGTCAGCTCTCTGTGGCTCCCTTGGGCTGAGTGCCAGTGAAACGCTTCACCTTGGGAAAGAGGGTTGAATGATAGCAAGAGCACACTTTGGTTTAGTTTGGTTTGGTTTGAAGAAAGGAAAGATATGTTTCCTTATCACCCTGTATTTCTGTCCAGTTGGCTTTTATGCACTGCATGGTACCCTATAAACACCAAAGAGCTTTAACATCTGTGGTGCCCTCAGCACTGCAACACAATGTTACTAACTGAAAATTGTCATTGTACAGCTCAGATCTGTATTATTGCATGAATGGAGCTCCAGCCTTCAAAAACTATCGTTAACAGATTTCTTTTGAGTAAAGACTCCTGGGTAGGCCTTTTAAAAAAGGGTGAAAATAGCTTTGAATTGAACAAATTGCAACAAATAGTGGCTAGTTGTATGGATGCCAGTCTGTGCCACAGGGAAGGTAGATATTACAAGTGCTCTGGGATTCCACTTTATCCTTTTATAGTAGCTTTTTCTCCACCACTGAATCCTCTCCAGTAATTCTGTTAAATAGTGCATATGTAATTTTGATGTTTTATGCTGTGTTTTGCTTCTAACAGTGGACTGAGACTGTGTTTCCCTGCCTACCCTGAAATTCAGTTGTGGATGTAGAAATTCTATCATTTGTTGCTGCAGCATGTGAAGAATTAGAAAATATTGTTTGGAGCACACACCACTTTTTCATTGGCCTCTCTTGACTGAATCAGATGGTCAGACACTGTCATGCCATCTGTAGTAAGCCCTGCAGGTGAATGTGCCATGCCAAGAGATTTTATTTGACAGCCTTTATTCATCAGATGGTTTTGCAGGCAGCTCATTACAGAATGATGAACCTGCCTGTTTCTGGTTAATTATCAACTTCACAGTCCGTTGGGTGAGATCATCTCTCTTATAAGTGACTGCTGAGTCCTTTTTTATTTTTTTCTCTTTTTACTGAACAATTTAAAAGTAAAGCAGCATTTCAAAAGCTTTAATCACAATTGTCTTTGTCTTCTATAGAAACATCTCCACTAAAAAAATTTACAAAAAATTTCCAATAGATACATGTACAGTGTACTGGTCATCTTTGATATATCCTTTGTTTCTGCTCTTAGCACATTTACATTATCAAGATGAAAGGCCAAATTCTCTCTTCTTATAACTTCATAAACATCAGAGAAGGCATTCTAGGTACTAGTTTATTTTGAGAAGTTATTTGTTTTGTTTACAATCTTTATCATTCAGAGCTCAAATACATACAAAAGAGGATGAATAATTCCCTTCTTAACATCTTCATGTCAGTCAGTGCAAGAGAAATGAGTGCAGAGCAACAGGAAATTGCATCAGGAAGTGGTACATTGAGAGAGACCAAGCAAAGAGTCAGATGCCACCAGATACAGTCCTCAAAAGCACTTGTCACACCAAGAGAGGATTAGGAATGGTGTTTTACACCTGGAGAAGTACTGGATTTGTTGGCATCTTAGCAATCACTCTGTACATTCATTAAATTTGTATTCCAGGCTGGGTAAGGGCAAGCTATCAGGCTGTGACTAGTAAAGCATCACGGAAAGCTGTGCAAGGGAGGAAAAGCTGCATCACTGGTTTCACTCTTTGCACAAGGCTCGATGAAATGGGGCGCTCACGCTGCCCTCTCTCAGCATGTGACCCTGTGCTGGCAGGGCTGGAAGGTGCCAGTGCAGAGCTCTGCCGCTGTCCCTGCTCCCTCCGCGCCTTTCCCTGCGGCACGGCAAAGCTCCTGATGCCTTCCTGCTCTCCAGGTGCCACAGCCTGCCTCCCCACCCTGCGGGGCACACCGTGCCAGGCGGGTGGCTCCAAGCCCTGGGCTGCACAGTCCCTCCTCTCCCGGGGCTGAGACTCACACCCTGCACCCCCGGGTACCGATCCCAACGCGGGGTTTGGCTCCCTGCAGGAGCATCCTGCCAGCTCCGCACAAACACTGCTCCCCATGAATGCAGCTGAACCCACAGGGCTGGTCCCTGCAGGAAATGCTCCTAGTTAATATCCAGTAGTGGGGAAATTTGGTTTAAAAGAATGCAGGTTTGAGAGTGCAGTAGCCTGCAAGGGAACTCCTGATATGAAATTGTAACCGACAAAACAAAGCATTTTCTCTCAACAAAATGGGTTCTGTCTTCACATTACATCTCCAAACAGAGTGACACAACAGTGGAGGAAACACACCTTTGCAAAACACAAATATAGTTAAGGAATATACAAACGAAAATACCATGCTCTTCCATAACAGAATTCTGGGTGGATTTTCAGAAATGGCAAAATGTCACCTATGTAGGAGGTAAAACAAATGTCCCATGTTATCCAGCTGGTACCCCATTCTGTCTATTGCAACACATCAAGAGGCATCTTGGGAAATGCCTTTACATGCTATGTATAAAAACTGTACTCAAAATGGAGTGAGAAGCATTTTCTTTGGGAAAATGCATTCCAAGAACATTAAAGAATGTTTCATAACTGTATAGTGTTCTAGTGAGGAGCTAAGAAATTGATTTAATCACAGCAAGTGTTGATTTCATAACAGAGTTCTCTAAGCACAAAGATAAATTATAATAAAAAGATAGATTATCTGTCTTTAAAAATTATTCCAGCAACCAGTTTGTTGCATGCAATGCAGCAGCATAAGTGATCAAGTGCAATTCCTGCTGTGATCACTGGGTGGCATTTGGATGTATTGGAAAAGTTCAATTTTGGATGGTAAATGAAATGAAATATTGCATTTTCTACAGAGTAATGAAATGTAAGCAGCAGACCAGTGACAGAAATAAGAATGTAGGTGAGTGCTAGATATAGGTTCATAAAAATTCTAGAATAAATATACATATGTCATTAAAATACTGAAAGATTTCTGTAAGGTGTTTGATGATAAGTAGTGTTATTAAGGCTAATCTGAGGATAAGCCTGTTATTGAGAGAATAGTGACTATTAATCTTGTGGCTGTGTCCCGGACATCATCCCACTGGTTAGGTGGGATCCAAGTACATTGCTTACCCTGCTCGTAGGCTCACATAAATCATGGAAAAGCAAGCAATATCTGGGCTCCATGATGTCCCCAGGCAGCCCTGGGTGCACCAGGATGGCGCCATACAGACACAGTTGCAGAGGCCACATCAGTCTGCAATGCTGCTCCTGTACAGGCTGGGCTTCCTTTCCCTCTTCCCTTCTGTTGTACAAACTATTGCTTCCTACTGACAGAAATGTAAGCATTGCTGAGCCCTTGTGGTCTGTGAAAGTATGAATTCAGTGTATAATGAGGAGCTCTCTGGTTCCAGCAAAGGATTAAAAAGAAAGAGATCAAGTTTTGTTTGCATTTGAAGGACAAAATCAAGGAGGAAAAAAATATTTTAGAAAGAAAAACTATGCTTTGTCTGCTCTTTGAAAAGAAGAAAAATAATCACAAACTACCTCCTTCACTTTGCTTCTAGAATCAAGAAGGGAAGGGGAACAAGAAGTTTTTCTGTTTTAACTTCAGGTCTGGCAGTTCCTACTAGGAAAAAGCAAGCAAACTTTAAATTATTGTGAAACCATAGAGAAAAAAAATTGGGCAAATAAAATGTTATGAGGGAATTAAATTTTTTTCTACATACGAATCCACCCTGCCTCATCTCTAAATGAAAACTTAGGGATTTTGAACTGAGAAGCAAAGTAATAGCAAAGACTTGAAAGTACATAGCTCCCATCAGTATTTCCCTACACAGTCATCCATAGATATATGATTGTTGGGATGTGCCTTTCCCTAATATTTGCAAAAAATATTGTACTACTGGATGTAAGTCACTGTGTACTTGCTGACCTGAATAAGTTGGCTTTAAGAGAACAGCCCCTCAGTTTCCATCAGAAATGCTACTGACATAATGCACATGTAATAAAGGAACATGTGCATTATGTTTCATATAGAAGGAGGAGGTTTTTCTCAAAAAAAGTGGCTGCAAGTCTTTTATTGAGCCATTTATTTCCTTTGCCTCCATCATCATCATCCCTTTTCCAACACATGCAGTCAGGGCCATGAACACCAATTGCTGAGTTAGTGAATTTGCAGAATTATGATGATTTGCTACACAATGCTTTACCTTCTTTGTGCTGGACTCTTTCTCTGGCAGAAAGCAAGTATTGAAACAGGAAGTCCATCTAAAGGCGAGACACCTGCATGAGACTAATGCATTAACTTACTGCAGACAATTCCTGCTGCGTCCTAATCACCACAAGAACACGGCCAGTCTCCAGGCATGATGTCAAAAATATTCCCTTCCTGACAGGTTTGCTCTTCAGTCTGCCACCTGCATGCACCCACTGGCAGCTGAGTTCTTCAGAAATGGATCCATCAGCTACTGCTGGGAACAGAAAGTCAGTCAGTGGCACTCCCTGTTCAAACTCAAAATGGAGATGTTTATATTTCAGCACTGCAAACTTAGATCTAACTACCCACCTCATAATTTTTTTAGATTTTTTTTTTCGTCAGGTCTGAATCACAAAGTCTCTGGGTCATTCCCAGCCTGGCAGCAGCTGGAAAGATGGGGGTGTCCAGGCCTGTGCATCCTTGTCCTCTGTGTGCAAATAAATGAATCAATGTACAGTTTTTACTCTGCACTGCCTGTAAAGGTACTCTCAAACTGGGATCTGCTCTCTATTTTGGTAAACTTTTTTTTGGTAGCTATCACTGTAAGCAAGAAACCGAGACTGATGGAGAAAAACAAGGATTTTTATGAATCAGATTGTGTTGAGTAGTAAAACAATCAAAATAACTCACAACACAAGCCTGATACTCTGTTACGAAGCTCGAGGCACTTCCACAGATATAAATAAACCAGCAGTGTAGTACCCTGCCACCATCACTTGAGCAGTGTGGAACTATTTTTACATGCAGGAGTGGTATTTCTGCCACCACATGCCCTGGAGCATTGCCTGCAGCCGAGACGTGCCACCGCAGCTGCAGCCAGAGCCACCTCCCACGGGCTGGGGACACGCTGGGGGACACAGAGCATCCCCAGGGACACTGGCTGCAACCCACGGGGAGACTCCCAGAAAGCAGAGAATTCTTTGAAAAGGTTGTCTTAAAAATTCTCTGTGCAGTTTTAAGGAAGACATCCTGTGCAAAGACAAAAACAGCCTCACAGCATCATCTCCTATTTTGCATATTCCCAAAGGCCAGCTGCAGACAGATGTGTTTTTACTGACTGACATCTTAGTCCACCAATGATTATTAATCAGCAGACATGCTGTAGGCTAAAAGTAAATAAACGCCAAAGGGTTGGAATTCACAAAATACAATTTTTTCCCTCCAAGAGTATTTGAAGGGCCATATTTTGCCAATTTCAAGAAATATATTGAAATCACTTCTTCTTTTGGGAAAGAAAATAATTTTTCAGGTATCAAATGAACTTCATTATTCTTTCTTTAGTGATACAATCTTGTTTTTAAGACAATACAAATTCAACCCTTTTTTTTTTTCTTCTATAAAACACAACTTTGCAAATGTTTTTGTAATGGCAGGATGTTAGAAATGAGAATCAGTTTACTGAGGTAAGATTTGCTCTGACTCAGAATAGAATGGGAAGAGATTCCAGCACAAAGGTGAAGTAAATCAATACACATCACCTGCAATAAAAATAAGAATTCTACAGTGATAAGGGAAGAGTAAACCCTGTTTAAATGTATAAGAAACTACTGAGAAATTTTTTTTAGGTAAGTAATCTGAGGTAAAAATGTTGTTTAGAACCAACAGATGCCTTAAGCATTTTATCAGGATCAGCTGTCTTGTACAAACTTCTTAAGGAAAATAAGAGATTATGTACTAACATCACTATCTGCACAAGATAAACTGTATAAAGAATGCCGCAAAGCAAGGAAGCTGATTCCCAAATTGCAGTCTCACAAATCAACAAAATCACCTCAGGGTACCCCACAGCTAGCTTGCTGGTGGCCTAATGTTCCTGCTCTTCATCTTTCAGACTCATAAAATAGCTTATATAGCTTAAGTACATTCATTACTCCAGTCTCACTTTTTCATTTAATAGCACCTGTCACAAGGATGATGGTGGTTTTTGAGTAGAAGGGTAATGGATAAAGAACTCCTTATGTTTTGGTTGGCATATTTAAAATAATTGGGTAATTCCTTCTGGAGATGTATATCTGAATATCTGTAAGTACTATTTAGCTTTCAAGTTACAGTTTGTATCTCTAAAACTTTATGATAGAAGTTGGAAACACAAACTCCTAAGTGTGCCTTTATTCCTTTGTTATGATACTAAAAGAACTTGAACCTAGAATGGAAAAAGACCCCATACAGTATTTCTACTACAACCTGAAGAAGAAACGGTGTTTCATTGCTCTGAAATTAAATCTAACTTTAATGGATTCTCAGAGTTCACAATTGAAATCTTGTTTTGATTTCTAGCACACCTTCATCATTCAAAGCACAGGTATTTTAGTATTCATTTAGTCAATCCTCAAAATGTGCAGTTTGCCATGAAGATATACAGCCTGAAATATCATTATCAATGACTACAACAAGCTGTGTGGTGTTACCTTGTTGAATATGGGCACATTATTGGCCAGCTTTACTGCAAACAATTTCAAATAAAATTGAAGCATTACATCTGTTGCCAATGTAAATATAAAATAAGAAGGAACAGAGACTCAAATAAATACTCACTAACTGCAGAATAAATGCAAGTCTGAATTTATTGCTCTGTTTAGAATTTATTAGTTCTCTGCCTTTACTACTTCAGAAAGCCATCCAAGTTAGGCCTACTAAAAAAATTACACTAATGGCTGATAGAAGCCTGGGCAAAGCAGTAGAGTATTTTTGAATCTAGATCAGTGAAACCCACTAACACCCCTGCTAAGACAAAAAAAGCAGGTTCTGAATCATGACAGGGATGTGCAGACCTTGGAAATTCTAAGGAAGCCTCACCATAGTCTTGGATGAGGTTTAAGCTAAAGAGTGTAAGAGGTATAAAAATAAGTTCAGGATGGGGGAAAGGGAGGCAGTGGAGAACAAGAGGCATTGCACTGGGTTTCAAGTGATGCTTTAAGTTGTAGCTTTCATGTTTTTCAGATTCTGCACTGCCTAGGGGTGTAGTTTTAAGCCTCATATTAAGTGCTAGTAAGCTCTCTTCACAGAGTAGGTAGACAAAACAAATCCTTTTCCTGCTGGACAGCAAGGACAATGGTTACAAATTTTCAGGCCCAAAAGCATAAACAACAGTGGAGTGATGAGAAAAAACAAGAAGGATGGGACTTCATAATCTGAAGCTGTAATTGGACAATTAAACCCAACATGCAAATGGACCAAAACTTATAAAAGTGTAAGACCTCGTGGCCAGTCATCCATTTTGTGACCATTTTGGGTCCATCTTGGGTGTAGCCCTGATCAGGCTCTTGTACTGCCCAAGGTGTACCCTTAAAGGTCTTTCAATAAATATCTACTTTATTCTCTTAGCACTGTCTAGTCTCTGTTCCAGATCAGCCTTCGTAAGACATCACAAAAGGTTTAAAAATTGACATGCAGAGGTGAAAGGGCAGGTAGAGTTATACACCAACACCTCCCAGTCAAATAACAACAAAATGCTGAAAAGTCAAAGATTCTGTGATTTTTAGAATAGAGGATTATAAGGTGTTTTTTAGGTGTACAGCTGCAATGCTGGCATGGGGGTGCAATGGGGTGAGTTGAAAAATCCATGTTAGGATGTGATGAGAACTAGTACCAGGCGGGATGCTGGCTCATGAATGGCACACAGCAGTGTGAGAAAGGAGTTCACCATGGATGAGCTGTATCATTGGGTTGACAACATATGTATGAGAGGTTGATATGCAACAAATTCTTAATATATTTTTAAAAAAGGCATTTCAGACAGTGTTAAGGGAATCATTACTATAACCTCAGGCTATCCACAGTCACTTAAATCATTCAAACCCTGGATCATTCATACTGTTAATGTGTTACTGTTTTAGACATGATACTAATTTATAGAAAATTAATGTGGATTGCTGAAGAATTTAATTCACTCCAAGTGTTTCCAACAGCCAGTAGAAAAAATATTGTTGTAGAAAGAATCTATATCAACATGACAGGGCTCCTCTTTTCTTTATTTTCTTTTAGATTTTAACATGCCAATTATTGAGAAAATACATCAGTTTGCACAAATTCCTACCCCTTTGGTGGGAAAATAGAAGGGGGATTTATTCTTTCCCCAAGGCTTTTCATAATTTTTTTTAAGGTTATACACAACGTTATTTCACTTGATTACGTAGTTATAGCTACACAAGACAATATATTCATCTTTGGGGAAAATGCAATAAGCAAGGATCATTTATTCAACCTACTTGATTATTTCTGCCAAGTCTACTTCATTATCCCAGTCCGACAAAATATAGGGAAAAGTTTTAAAATTAGCTATTTCTTTCTGAAGTGAAACCTCCCAGTACTATCATGGATTTTACACACTGGGTCACATGCATCCATCTATATATATTCAGAGCATATTTTGAAAAGCTGAGCTACTTTGAAATGAACAAAACTGATATATTTTTTCCAGAATATTACTAAAAGGTGATCTGTAGCTAAAAAAATTCACATTTATTGGCAAGGTGGTGTATATTATTGATGTATTTTGCATTGGAATAGTCCATTTACTGCAAAAGTAAGTGAACAAATAAGATAGTACCTTAGGAACAATTTATTTTTTTTTTTTCATTTCTGCATATACGCAGGCACTCCTCTATCCAAGTGGCTGGTAAATCATGGAATAAACTGAAATTATAAAATTCTTGAGTGTTTTAGTAAAACTATCACAACACAAACACCCTTTCTTAGTAAGTAAATAGGAATCATTTACTTTGAAAACAGGGATATCATTAGGGATAAACAATCAGCATTAGGTGATCAGTGACTGTTCCCCATTGGAATGTGTAATTTCAGCTCTGTTCCTGCTGAGGTCACCATTGCTGTTCTCCATTGTGTGGTGGTTGCATTTACCTTCCTGCCATTAATTCACAGGCAGCCTTTGGATGGGACAGTGAAAGAAGAGCCTACTCCTATGTACAGCATGACAACTACACTGACTCTCCAGCCTGGGGAAGAATTCATTATCTAATGAACGTGATCACAAATGAGAATTAATTCTCATGGACACAGCATATTCTAAGAAAGGTCATGGAATCTTCAAATCCAAAAGCTGCTCTCCTGGACTATTTTACTTGATGCTGACAAACAAACAGAAGCTGTTAAACTGGCCTGACTGTCTTGTATTATTTCTCCTTACAGTTTTGTTGAAAAATACATGCAACTCCAGTGTAACATGATTTTCTTTGCCTCCTCTGATGTAACTATCTTATGCAGCTGATTTGGGGTGATTAAAACAGCTGGTATATTATCTGCATTCAGACACATCCGGATGATTTGATAATGAGAAGGTTTCATACTACTTGAAAAAAAGAGAGGAGATTCTGATAAATCCCCCCAAAATTTCCTCTTTTCTGGAAGCTTGTATATTAACAACTCATATCTAATAGAGTATAAAAATTCTAGTAGTGTACTAACCCATCCAATGAGTGCTGAATTTTCCTAAGTGAGGCTGAGAAAAGGCAAAATTAAAACAAAAGCTTAAAATGTTGTAGGCAGCATTAAAATCTATTACCAACAAGTCAAGTAGAAGTGTGAATAAGCCTCAACTTCAGAAATCTTATGAAACAAACAAAAAACCCATTGCAGCTTATCAGCATAAGCAGTCATGAAGAGCTGGTAGAAAGCTCAGGTTAGGGTTGTGGAGAGGAAATGCTTTTTTCTGTGATGGATAATGACTTGCAGCACTTGAAAATTTCATCCAGTTTGTTCATGACTTTTATGTGCAGATTCTATGATTCAGCAGTTTCAAAAAGAACATATACCTGTTTCCTACAGGACAAAGCACAGCAAAGTGGTGGGGTTTTTATTTGTGGGTTGTTTTTTTTTTCATTTTGATTTTTGTTGTTGTTTTTTTGTTTATTTGCTTTTTGTTGTTGTTGGGTGGGGTTTGGTTTTTTTTTTTTGTTTTTGTTTTTTTGTTTTTTTTTTTTTCATTTTAGAAGTGATTGTGGTTTCGGTTTTCACTATTTGATCACTGAGTGAAGGGAAGAGAGGAGCATGAGAATACAGTCAGCAGAGCCTGTGCAGAGGGAATAGTACAAACTTGACAGAAAAAGCAGACTCCCACCAACCATGAATTTTGGAAGTTTTTGGCAGCTTCTGCGTTTCCCCTTCTGCCTGAGAACATTTCAAAGGCAGGATTACAAAAGAAGACGTGACATGTTCAGTTCGAAACGGTACTTGGGGCTCCGGGGAGAGGGCAGGGACAGGTACAGAGGCAGCGCACGCTGTTTTCCCTTCAAAGCCTTCCCTTTCTCCCCCTGTGCGCAGGTAAGGAGCACAGCCCGGCACAGGATCCGCCGCCTCCCCATTTAGACAATAAGGAGGAGGATTAGTTAACCTGAGACTGCTTTACCAACCTGTGCCTCTGACCTAAATACCACGGTTAAGCACCAGGGGTTCTGAATGCAGGACTCGGGGCAGGAACCGGAGTGATACAAACCCGGCGCTGGGCAGCCTCAGCTCTAACCAAGTGCTTTACAAACATGCAGCTGCCGTCTCGCACATATGAATTAGGAATTTTTCATTATAATCACAGGATAAGTTTGTCAAATACCACAAGCATGAGGTCACAGAAAAGACCTAAGTAGTATCACCTCCTTAAAGCAATAATTAACATGACTAAACAGCAGCATCAACCTACTCTTTTGCTTTTTCCCTGGGAGGGTTTTCTTGGCTAGAAACTCCTGCTACATAATGATGTTCGCCTTCCTTACCCAATGGCATGTCTAGAGTGCAGAAAATACTGAAAAACACCGCAACCAAACCCCAAAATAAACGAGATCTTGGCAATAACTAAATGCTCAAATTTACGACTATTTGAGATTTAAAATCCTTGCATTGATTTTTAGTTTCTTTCCACTGTTTAAAACTTCATTTCTCCCATGGAAGTAGAGAAGGGAGGAGGAGAAAACTACCACTGTTTGAATACTCCTTTTTCTAAGCCTATCATCTTTGTTAATAGCCTCTAATGAATAATTCACTCAGGGATAAACATGCTACCATTATTGTTTTGTCAGCAGAGTCAGTGTGATTCAGAGGAGAGCAGTCATATGACTGTCACACTTCCCAAATTGTGAAAAGATGTGGGAAAACAAAAATTAGCAGCTGAGAGAGGAGGCTTAACTTTTACTGCTATGAACAACTGAGCGGCCTGTGGCTGATTTGAAATACATACACACACAAACTTAAAAAGGATATATTACTGTCCAACAGAAACCACTCTAGAGCAGACAGGTTTCTTTTCCCTCAGAGGCCTTAGAATGAAAGAGAAAAATCACTGTAAGTTAATCAATTTATTACACCAACTTGGCCAGAAAAAGCAGAGTTCTTTGACACACAATCCCTCTTCTTAGGGTCTTAAATCATATTGATTTTAAAAGTGCTAAGACTGTAAGAGTGCATCCAAGAATGACAGCTCATACTTCCTATGTCAGACTTCCCTTTTGCATATCTGTCTTCTGAAACATGTGATAAAAGTAATTAAAAGTAAATACCTGCACACAGAACACTGCCATGGCCAGAAGAGTGGAACCATTCCTATAGATACCTGTCAGAAACCACCACCATCTGCTGGTTTCTGGTTTCCAGAAAACAGGACTATTGGGGTCAAGACAAGGCATAATTTTACTGCCTTATCAAAGGCCCCTTTGTGTGAATTTATGCGACAGGGTTCTCCAGCTCAGGAGGGAGGAATGTTTACCAGCAAGCAGCAGGCTGAGGAGATTATTACATGCTGAGAAGCAGCATGTGAAAGTCTCCCAGGACTGGTAAGCTCTGGAGACCAGTTGTTCTGTTAAATCCACCAGAACTGATAAATTCAGAATACCAGGAGCCTGCTGGCTGTGTACAAAGCCACTACACACATTAGTATCAACCGTGGTTTGCATTAACTTGGATCATGCACAAACAGGTAGTGGTTGCTACATGCAAACAAAAAACCCTACAGGATTACACATACACAGCTCATGAAGCAAAGAGCCCTTCAAAGGACTTTGTAACCTACCTAGGAGGCCGAGATCCCAGGGTGGGGACTGACCTCCCACTGTAACACTCGTAACTACTCCTACAGAGTAGTCGAGTGTTAGCCTTCAGTGAATGTGTGGTGTGCAGTTATCTGCTGTTAGCAACAGGCTCACTAGCAAAAAGCCTTCTGCTCCTTGGGAGGTGTATGTTTCCTAATTTGATCTACTATCATAGAAAGGGGAATTCATTTACAGAATCAAACATTCAACTATTTTATCAGTTATTTCCTGGCAATACTAATCCCCCCATAACTAGGACTGTTGCTGCCATTGATTTAATTTCTCAAATAACTTTTTTAAAAAAGTACTTGTGAAATCCACTTTTTGCAAGATCTCACTTCCAAGACTTTCTTAGAGGTCCAGAAAATAGGACTCAAACAGTTCATGACAGAAACATGGTTAGCCAACTTAAACATTTTTCTAGTCCATGCGATTTAGACTTCTCATTTGAACACCAGCATGTGCAGGCATTAATGAGAGACCAAATAAATAGGTTAACACCTTTGGTTGCTTTTACTTCTGAAAGGCACATTTAGGACATTTAGGAAAGGAAATACCTCTAAACAAAATGCCTGCTGCTGCCGCTTGAAGATAAGGTTCTAGAGAGCCTGAATCTTTGTTAGTCTGCTCCATTTTCCCCTTATTCCTGGCCAAAAAACACACGTACCAGCAGAAACCTTTCAAGTATTTCCAGGAGACATTTAGATTTTGGCACATAAAAGTACAGCAGATGCAGTACACCTAGCAATTGCATCACTACCACTGAAAGTAGTACCATGCTATTATGCATTACTAGCCAGTTGAAGAACTGCTCCCAGGAATCTTAGAGCTGTTAGGAAAGTGTTTAATGATCTCATCTGATGATTTACAAAATAAGCATTCATGCCTCGGGAAATCTCTTTAGTAGGAACATGTTGTTACTATTCTACTCTAATAATTTCACTTCTACACTGCTGTGATTTCACTGTTTCATTCTTTAAAGTAAACTGCATGGAATTAGAAACTGGCAACATTTGTGATTAGCAGCTTCTCTGCATTTGTCCCACTGTTACTTCAACAAAGGGATGTGAACACAAATAGAAATTTCTCTTTAAAGACAGACAGACAGACCAATAATGGCTAGTTACATGAGAGCAGGCTGCTATATGGTGACAAAAACCGACTGCTGGACTGTTTACACTGCGTTGCAAAATCTCCTTCAAGTGCCCTGAACTGAACAGCAGCTTTGTTGCTCTGAAGGTTTCTGCTCAGATGGCTTAGCAAGGCCTTGCCCTTAGCACTTTGAGATTTTTTCCTTCATTTAAGTGTTTATAATCAGGAACTTCTGGAAAATCCAGTGACAACTGACTGCCAAGCCCTAACAATGGGTTCTTCTTAAGCTTTGATTATTGCTTGACTATGGCTTAAAAAAGAAAGACCTCAACTTTCTCATCCAGGAAATACTGAGATTCAAATACCCATGACAATTTCTAAAGACATTTCTTGACACCTTAATGGAAGATTTCCCTTCTCTGTAGCTAAAAAGGAGGAATTTAATACTTTGAGTATCTCAAAAGGGAAGCTATATCTCTAGACTGAGTTAAGGTTACAAAGCACAGTTCTCTCATTTACTGTTTTTCTAGGCAGTGTTTGCATTTTATGTGCATCAGTTCACTCCTGTTGCCAGAATGAGAAGATGCCTTGGACTGAAAACATCACCACTTAATGCTTCTAGAGGACATACATACAAAAGTTGAACTTTCTGATGAGACAAAAATAATTATTCTGAAACATCAGTATTCCTTTGAGCCAACAAATATCTTCCACTTTTCCTGCCAGACTTATTGTCAGAGAGAGATCATGATGGAGATTAACTCTGTTTGCAGAGAAAATGAAAAGCAAAACTCTGACAACTTCAGAAAAATGGTGACAAGCAGTAAGAAAGTTTTACTTATATAAAGCAGAGATAAAAGGAAGCAAATTACTGTGATTTGGAATTTTTTAACCTTTCTGCCCCTCATGAAGCTAGTAGGAAAAAATTGATTTAAAAATTACTATCTCATCAAGTAGTACAGGACATTCTCTTCCTAGAAGCATACTCAGGATCTTACTCAAGCCAGGGAAAGGAGGAATAAGTGTTGCCCAATATTATTTAAAGTACCTGAGATAGGCCAAAACCACAGAGCAGCTAGCATCAGCAGACAATCATCTGACTCTGGGATTGAGCAAGCCTCTCTTCTGACCCTGAAACTAGGTTAACATCCAAGGAAGAACAGTTTCCTCCAGGACTTACGAGTGAGATCAGCCCTGCCACTAAATTGTATGGGAATGGACGTTTCAAACCTGAAGCAGATTTATTATGCAGTGAATCTTCAGAAGTTTTTGAGATTTGGTTAAGAGGTCTGATCTGTTTCTCTACCTCCAATAAATACTACACAAATCTGAGGCTGGACTCCAGAAGATAGAGCTGAAAGGTTGTGAGTTTTGTTCCTCAAGTGTTTTCATTGGAAGTTATTCTAAAGGTTTGACATATGAAGATAAACTGCCTCTTCTTTGAATCTGTTGAACTCCATACTCAAATTATGAATTACAATTACAAACCTAGACCCATTCTATAGCTGCTTTAGGATTTCTAAAAAAGGCTTACATTTTACATGTGTAAACAGTCATCTTTCAAGTTCAATAAAACTATTTTATAGAATATACACTAATTCTTGGTTTTTTTCTAAAATAGTTCTTTTATAGTCCAAGAATTATGATTTTGGAGTAGGAATTACTAGAAAATACCTTAAAATATATTTTCAAAATATGTAATAAAATAATCACTCAATCTTTAAAATTAAATTCTTCCAGCAGTCCTCAACTGAAATACCAGTATTTATCTGTAGAAACAACACAGAAATGTACAGAATACAAAGTAGTATAAGTACCCATGAAAATATAAATATTATTTAATGGTATAACTTTAATAATTTTTTTTTTCAAAATAAATTTAAGTCAATAGTTTCTAGGACTTGGCCAGTCTCCACACAATCATATCTGAACTGAGCTGAGCTTCTGCTATTTTCAAAGCAATTTTCTGGTACAGGGCACCATTCATTGTTTGGTTCATGCTTCGCTCACTCTCTTCCCGCTCGTTCTGAAGCTTCTTCCGGAATTGCTGGACTCCTTCCTCAGTGTCCAGTAAAAAAGCCAGAGGAGCATTATTGATTTTCTTGCCAGACTCACTCCCCCATGTCAAGCTGTTTTCAGCTTTAGTTTCTTTTAAGAAAAGAGAATTCTTCAAGGCGTGCATTTCCTTTTCCAGAGCCAGTGCTAACTGTTCAGTAAGTACTCCTTTGCTTCCAGATCTCAGGAGTTTTACACTGCAGCTTGGAGGGAGAGCTCTAGCAAGGCTGTGAAGGCACTGGAACAAGACAGTCAGATTTCTGTAAAACAAAATGATGATGGGTGTCAAAAAAAGTATACTTTGTAGTTTCCACCCATCACAGAAATATCCTAGCCAGATAAAAGATCAATCCCAACACAGGAATAAAAGATACAGAAAAACCAATCACAGCCCATAAACATGAGGGTCAGTAACTATTAACAAAATGGGATCAAAAGTGAATAGTACCAAGTAAAATCACTTTCCTAAAGGAACCAAAAGTCTTGAGACTTAAAACTTTACTGATTGATTGCTTAAACATTCCAGCCTTTCCTCTTACATAAAAAAAAAAAAAAAAAAATCCTAATTTGAGGAAAAGACTGAACTTCACCATAAAAGACACGCGTAACAGTTTCATCTTTTTTATTTCTTATCTTTAACTCCTCAAAACAGCAACATTTGTCAATATCCCAGAAATGCCTTTTATGTTATAAGCCTTATACAGCTAAATCATAAATTATGGCAGCATTACTAACTCGCTTAAGCTGGTTTAGGAAATATTTGTCCAAGAATCTGCCTCAAAAAGGACATCAGTGAGACTCTTCAGATTATTTCTTTTACATAACCATGGTAGATAGGAAATAACTATAGCAGAAACATGTACAAAAGGAGACCACATTTATAATGCAATACTGAACTAAAAAATGACCTAGCAATAAATCTAAATTTAATTTAACTTGGGGCTTGGGGTTCGGCTGGGTTTTTTTTTGTTTTTTTTTTTTTGGTTTAATATTAACATATAAATATTTAATATTTAAGGGTTTTTTAATTAACACACATTGAAGAAAAAATTTAAAAATTAAACATTATTCTAAGAATAATGTAAGAAAAAAGTAATATAAAATTATGATGCAGCAAAATGAAGAGAAGGAATAGTACCAAACAGGTGTTAATGGAGACTAGACTTATTTGTAATTCAGTGTTCCAGCCCAGACAAAATCAAATAACTCAGTTTGGGTTCTGCCATAGTTCTGGTCTGAAAACAGTCTGTTATTGGTGATTGTTATCATATCATCACATTGGAGCCTATGGGTTACAATTTTAGGTGCTGTTTATAGTACCAGTAAGAAACAGCATAAACATAGAAAAGGGTGTATGGAGGATGAATAAGCTGTGCTTTTCAAGTGATTTTACCTGCAAAATATTGTTAGAATGCCTTCAAATGGATTTCTCAGGACCCAATTAAAAATTGTACCATGGACATTCCCTGTTTTATGACAGAATACGTAGTCCTGGCACTCCTTAAATGGTGTGCACTCCATTTCTCCCAGTAACCACGAACTGACTGGAGTCAATGTGCAGTCACAAGACACAATCTGAAAGGAGAATCTGACAGACACTGCAAGGACAGCAAGTATATCTTCCATGGAACCTGCAAGAAAATACAGTAAAAAAGGATATTTGAACTAAATATTTTAATCATGCTACATGCATTAAATGAGCTTTGATTTTTGGCTCATACTCCCAGTTTTTTGTGAAGGATTTGCACCTGACCTCAGGCATTCTTTGGGAATTTTCTCCTCACCTAAGTTCTTATCCCTACTTCTGCCAAGCAGAACAGTTGATTAATGGAGCACCACTAATATAATTAAAGCTCTTAAGACAAACATCACCTTGCCAAAAGGAGACTATTAATAGCCTACTGTGATAGTAAGGTGATGTGTTGGCTTTAGCAGTGACACAACATTAAAGGAAGAAAAATTAAAATTCATGGCAAACAATAAAAAAGGATATTTCATTACCTGAGCAAAAGCCCAGTTCAAAATCGATTCAATCAGGAATATTAAAAAAATGAAAATAAATTTCCTTGATATACATGTAGATGAGGAAGAACTTCAGTTACTTTGGAATTATTTAAGAGGTAGCAGTATGTCAGAAAAAAACTTCTGTATCTAATTACAGTGTCTTATTTATAGAAAAAACATGGGCTTCAGCATTCTGTACTCAAACTTAGCTTCAAAATTATCTTTTCCAGATTCCCTTCATCATTAATGCTAACAAAACCTTACAGCAACTCACTAAATATTTTTTTCCATTTCGAAAAATGTTTTATCTCCTATTTCACCAAGCTTTATTTCCCAAAAGGTCTGTGCAGCTCATGTTCAGAGAAATTTAGCTTGGCATCACCTAGAGTAAACAGAAGAATCAAATACATATTTATAAATCCAAAGCATATCAGTCCATTTACCTGTACAGTAACTGTTATTCCTCAGCATCTTTACTGAATATCTGCCATTTGAAATATCTTCCAGACTTAAGAAAATTTTCCCACAGAGCACAGTAATCTTTTTGCTCTGCTGTGAACTATCATTCTGCTGGTTCTGCTTCCTGGCATGCAGAAGAACCACGCAGCACACACGATGGAATGCCAGTAGTGGTGAAAGGCTGGTGACAGCAGTGACTGTCTTTGCTCCACCCAGCTGAATCCTTGAAGATCTCTTAGGACACTCTTTTTTCAGATCATTCCTGCTATGTAAGTCCAGTTTAATCTTTTTTGCAGGAGGTTCAGTCTGACTTGAGGAGACTGCTAATGCTGAGAAGGCTTTGTTCAGCTTAATGATTTTACTTTGACACTTGATAATTGGAGAAATCAAAGAGAAGTCTTGATCCATCACTAAAGATAAACTGGCATCACTCAGTGACCTGTGAAAATCCATACAATATGACTGCATTTCCACTTCACATTTGTGCCTTCTGACAAGTAACCACAACTCTGTAGATGTATACAGACATTTAAGACTACCATAAATTCCAATACTATTCCAAATAAAGTCATAGACTTTGCAAAGAAGCTAAGTCCTTCACATGACTGTTTCATATAAACTTAGTATAAAGATTTTTCAAATGTGAACTGAATTTTCAAAGTGCTTCTAGGATTTAGATGCCTCATTTCAACCAAAATAATTTGGAGGTTTAATTCAGCCAGAAAAAAAAAAAAACCCTGAAAATTTTATGTAACCTATACTCTATGACATTTATGGATTAATTTTTTAAAGATTTTACTTTCTTTTTAATAAAAAATGCACAAAATATAAATTCTGCCCTTTTGAGGACTAGAAGCTCTTCTGATACTCTACATTTTTATAGATATTCAAACAAAATTGAATGCAGAGTAAAATAAAAGGTTTAAGATACTATTACCTTGAACATGCAGCAATTTCCTGAAATGTATGAAGTACTTTATTTATTCAACACAGGGCTCTTTCAGTGAAATCCTAATATTACTGTTCCAGCTCCTCTCTCAATGAATATATTATTCTGTCAATCAATTCAATCTCAAGGTGTCACTGACTTTTGAAAGTCTTATGAATGTCTAATTTTCTTTACAGAGAAGTATCACCACCTCACAATGCAATCTATGATATCACTCCAATCTTGTATTAGAAGGAAGCACAAAAATGATCAATAAAGAATTACAGTGTTGGATTTGGAGAGAAGTCCTTTTCCCCAAAACACAGTGGGGAACTTGTACTGAGTACTGAACTGGAGCCCAGAACACTCAGGTTCTGCTGCTGGCCTGCCAGGTAACCTTGGACAAATGGCTTCTCCACAGATCTTCTCTCAACTGTAAAAATGGGGGAGAAGGCTAGACTGCTGCTGGTTTTTAAAATCTCCTGAAGATCTTTGAAGTTATACAGAAATGAAGTGTCCCACTTTTTCTTTTTTTTTTTTTTTTTTTTTTAAAGGCAAAGGCATCATCATCATCAAAGCTAAAAGAACAAACACTAAAAAGGCAAAAAACAATCTTTTGCCTCAGTGGCTCTTAAGAGAGGCTGTCAAGAGGATGAGGTCAACTTTCTTGTAGAGTTACAGCAATCTGGCAGTTGAGAAAGCATATAGCCAGAGCTCCAGCAGAATGGCCAGAGGGCCTCACAGGCCAGCTCCCTCACAACCACCTGAATGATTTCCAGTGACATCAGCAGTATCTGAGCTCAGCCTCAGCCACACTGCCTCTGGGAACATGGGTCAAAAGATAAGCTGTGGCTCTGCCAAAGTTTACATTACACAATTCACATTGTAATTTTATACTTTATGTAACCCTCTTATTTCACACAGTTTCAACTTAGTTGTCTCTCTGTAAGGGAAAATGACATAAGTAGTATTTACAACTAGAACAGAGAATTGAAATAAATAGAATAATCCAATGATTTAAAAGATGATAATAAAAACAAATAAACTTTTTGAAGGTTTAAGTATTGTATGGCCGATTTTTCCACGTAATTTACACAAAATAAAAGCTTTGAAAGCATTTTGATTAGGTACTTGACTAGAAGAGTTCAATTCAAAAGCTAAGTATTCATTAGTTGGTAAAAGAATTTAATATATGTTCTTTTGTGCTTCTTGAAGCAAATCAGCTAGGAATGGCAAGTAGCTAACATTAAAGCATCAGGAACGAAGACAGCTTTATTTACAACACATACTGATGTTAGCATTGCTATGTCAACATGGACTATAAAGAGCCAGAACTTTTGTCAAAGAGAACTCTTTTGTAAAAAGCATCCAATAATGTTGCAATTATACTCACACAGCTGATTCCTGGCTGTATAATGCTTTCTGCACAGTGCTAGAGAGCAAGCAAGCAGCAGCAAGAATACTGACAAAGACATTTGAAACAGTTTATATGCAGATGTTCAAAATGAGAACATTCAAATTTACTGCAGAGCTTGACCTACACATTCATTTTCTATAAAACTACCAATGAAATTATTAGATAAGTGTATATACTCACAAATAAAATGATTCAGTCAGTTTTACTCCAACTACCAGGCTGTCACCCACAACACGCTGCCACAATTCCTCTGTGAAGCGCTCTGGGACTTCAGGCACCAATGATGTCTCTTTGCTAAGAGAATCAGCAGGATTTACTACATCGTCCCAGAGAGACACAAGGCCTTCCTTACAGAAAAATATGGTTGTTTAGATAAATTAAGTAGAGACATTGGTTCTTTTTATACTGCACTACTTTGTGTTTTATCACAAGTGACTGCTGTAGGAGCTTTTAAGATACATAAAATGAAAGATATATATATATACAAACTAGTTTATTCTCTACAATAAATAGATTTCAATTTTCTTAAAACACATTATATTTCATGTAAAATACAACTAATTCTCTCTTTGTAAACATCACATGTTGAAATCTTCACCTGTCATACAATTAATTGTCCAAAGATTTAGAATGCTAGGTGCGAGAATTTATATTATTGTATTTAATTGCTCAATACTTTGTTGTCCAAACCTAGAAAACTTGAAAGATATCACAGCAGTAACTGAAAGAGAGATCAACTCCATTTCAATCAAATTAGGTTTCTTTTGAGCAACATATTAAAATAAATTTTTCCCAACCTCCATCACCTTCTCAGGCCACAGTTCACTTTGCCTACATTATAAAATCAATTTTGCTCACATAGTTCTATGACAACTCCCTTTATGTAACAGATCTGGGAGATTACAGACAGATATTCAATAGCTAGGCAACTGTGCCAATTAGAACTGTATGCTCCCCTTGTGTTTTGTTGCTAACTCTGTTAGAGGTTACTCCTCCATACCACTCAGTTGTCAGGAGGTATTGTGCACATCAGTTTCAAGTAGAAACAACTAAATTTACTCCTAACTACATACATTGGCAAGGTAAGAAAATGAACCTGACTTAAAAAGCAGATTAATGAGTTTTGATAGTGACAACCCCTACAGGTGAAAGTGGGAGGGCAGCACCCTCTACAAATGGCTTGGCAGAATTCAGAAGTGATCTGGCCCATCTGCTGCATTTTACCTCTTTTGAGTTTGGTAGAATATGGGTTCTTTCTTCAACAAGATCTATTAATGCTCTGCAAGACTCAAGAATAACCTTCTTTTGGAGTAATAAATGCTCCTGTAGCTCTCGAACAGAAGTCCAACCAGCCTGTAAAAGATAATCATTAGACTACTGCACATAAGAAAGGATATTACAGCTATCAAAATATCTTTTACTTTCCATTTTTATGTGAGAATCACAAGTAACGTTTCTAAAAAAAGTTCAAGTCAGGTTACTTTGTTTTTAAAATATGAACCTCAGAATCTTGGTCTTTCAATATTAAACCTAGAGTTTAAGATAAATATTAAGGTAAACTTAATCAAATTATGTAGATATTCAGAGATTTTTCTGTAGATATCTTTCATTATTAATCCTGCTTCACTTTTTCATGGATAGTAGTTTTATTTTCTTCTCAAGATTTGTATTGATTATTGGTCAAGTAAATATACTGAAGAATTGACAGATATACAAGCAGACACACGGTGACTGTGTCTCAGTTAAACAAATCACAATGAAAAATTCCCCAAAGAAACCAAGGTAAACCAACAAAAAAAAAACAACAAAAAAAAAACCCACCAAAAAACAAACAAACAAACAAACAAAAAACCAAAACAAAAAACCCCACAAAAAACAAAAACAAAAAAAAATCATGCCAACTTTTGTTTTTTTAAAAAAAGCTCCTCAAAAGCTCACTATCTGGAAAGCAAGATGCTGAGAAGTCCAATGCTGTCAATGAGAGAAAAAATTCAACCCTGGAGTGCAAAACCAAACTTCCCTCTTCCCCATTCCCTTTAGAAAATCCCCCCAAACACGTAACACACATAAATCTATTATAAACCCAAATAAAAAAGCATTTCTTGTAAGTGATGTCCTCTCTTCAAGCTGCAATGGCAAAGGGCATTTAGACCAACAGCACTCTCATGGTAAGTTCTGTAAAAAATCGTCACCGATCGAACTGTGAATCTAAGCAGCAGATTCCAAGTAATAATCCAGTGCCAGACTTGAGTCAAGAGATGAAAATGAAGAGTTAAGAACAAAGATAAGTCTACAGTACCTTCCTAATTTAGGTCAGCAGAACATTAAGCCATCATTTACTCCCATTGGAGCCAACCCCTGAATAAACAACTGAGAACCAGAAAGTAAATGGGGAAGTACAGATGTGGAAGCAGTCAAAATGACCAAACATTCAGTGTTATATGCTTGCTGACCAACCTGACTTTTGCAACCCCTTTTTCTTCCTAAAGCAACACAAGAAAAAGACCTGAATTCTACCACATAGCAAACCCAAGACTGAGATGTGTCCCCCATCACAAGTCACAAGTGACAGGCACATCCTTTCTGCTATATGCCAAGATGTACTGCACTACATCAGTAGGAGTTACAAGCTTTGTGCTCCAAAACTAAGAAAATAAAACTAGATCACTCAGAAGAGAAAATAAACATGAACATAAAAACAAAGCAACCCAGGGCCAAAGGCAATAGAGCTATGAGTAAGTCCAGAATTATACTCTTTACAAAACTGTCAAGTAATGGGGGGGAGAACAGACCAATGGACATAAAGACACTTCTTTATTTCTGCCAAAACAATCAACTAAAACCATGAGAAACTCTGTAACCTCAGCTGTTGCAATGTAACTGCAGTAGTCTGCCAAAGGATGTCTTCTTCAGAAGATACCAAAACACATGTTAAAGTGAAAAAAAAACTTCAAAGAAGAAAAGGCTGGATTCAGGCCCAAAATAGTGTATACAAAATAAACATAGAACAATTCAAAATTGCTCAAGCTGATCTATTTTTCAATTTCACTGCCTGCAAAATGTGGTTTGTATATATTACTGTGTATAACTCAAACACAACTTACTTACTTACTTATACAGTGGACTATAACTCATTCCTGCCAAAGTTCTCACATGGCTAAGGAAACAGCTGTGCAGATGTGAATCAAGGGTTAATCAACAAGGATGAAAAAGGGCTGCATCTGCTATTTCATTTTGCTCTAAAACACAAGATTCCATGGGGACCCTGAAAACTTGATTTGACTGCAAATTTCTAGAATACCTGAATTTTGATGATAAATATCAAGAGGCACCACTTCAAGACTAAATAACCTTTGAAAATTCCCAAGTTAAGCAGAACCCATGCACTATTGCTTCAAAACAAGCATCCTTGAAATTCAATTATATATCAAATAATAAAAGCCAGCAAGAGTACTTCACTGTTCAGAAAATATAATACAGAACAATGGGGATTTCAACAAGGAGGAAACAGTGAGGTTAGAAAGAAATATCTGCACCTACTTCCAAATTCATCAGCTTGTTAAAACACAGTAAATTTCCAGCTGCTTACAATGCTTGTGCTAGCACATGGCTTTGAAAATTAGAGATTAAAAAGATCTAAAAGCACAGATATGTTAGGTCTTATAAGGGATTCTGGTGTGTAACAGCTATATTAGCACACAATAGATAAAATATCCAGCCAGTGGCTTATTTCCAGCAGAACCAGTAGCAAGTGCAAACCAAATAATTCATTTGATCCTGACACAGATTCACAGAGCTGTACAGATGGAAGCCAGTTGCTGTATCGAAAGAACAAAGTTATGGAACACAGAACATGCAGCTATCAATGGCAGAGTGCACAGCCTTCATTACAGTCGTAGAAGGAGCAGCCAATAAGACAGAAATTAATTTCTGTTTTGTAGAAGAGTAATGTAACAAGTAATGTAATGATTAGGGCAAGAATGCAGCAGTGAAGTCAGTTTTAAAATATGACTGTCAAAAAAGAAAAAAATGTAGAAACAGGAAAAGATGCATTCAGAAGGAAGATTGCACTTCTGCATGTTAAAGCCTAACATGAAACTGTAAAAAAGTAGGATTGAAAGGTGTAGTAATGCACTCCCACACCAAGTGGACATTTCTGAATAAGAAAAGGGTCCCAGTTTACCTTCTGACTTTTCAGGAATTTTAACTGGAAAGTCCTATGTATGGCTCTTTGTAATTGGCTCAGTGCCAAGAGAAAAGCACCTGTTGGACCTTACCTCTATTTGTCAGAGCCTGTATCTCTTTCTATTGGAAGTTTTCAAATATATCCAGCCTCAATCACTGGCTAGAAAAATGAACAGAACAAAGTAACCAGGGGCATTCTCGAGGTGTTGTAGCAGGTGTAAGATCTGTCCTTACACTGTGCTCAGCTTAGATAAGTGTTGTTTTGCATTATTTCAGCTATCTTATTAAACCCTTTTGATTTTTCAAGAGAGTCTTGACCATGCTGTGTCTCGCTATTATTTATAGCCAAATCTGAGCTGGGCTGGACCCTCAGAACTTATGGGTCTCATCACCATAGCAAGAGACATCAAGAAGTCCTGAAAATTAATCCAGTTTCTATTTTCTTGGCCTTCTAGGAGGGAAAAAATATTTTGTCCACTGTTCTCCAAACAGCTTTTATCTTTTGGATGATGCACAATATCTCTTTAGATATATTGTTTCCTAGAACTAGGAAAGTCTTTTCTTTTTCAGTCTTTTCCTAATATGTCCTACTTTTATTTATTTATTGGTAAACTATGGCAATTATTTTGCTTCATTTTTAAAGCCTGGAAATAAAACTACCACAATACCCTACTTAGTTTTTACTAATTCTCAAGTGATAGGAATAATTACCTCATCTCATCTTTAGAGCACCCTTAGCAAACTAACAATAGCCTCACATCATTGACTCAGTATGAGATTCACATTCTCCCCTTAAGCTTCTTTTTTCTTAAATAACCTTCTTATTTGTCAATTTTTATCCATTTGACATTGGCTAATATGCACACTGCAAAAGCACTCACATTGGTGAGTATGTTGGGTGGGAAACTCCAGCAAGTTTCCCCCAGTTTGTTTTATAAATGATGCTAGTTAAAAGAAGGATACATTTTAGCTTTATCTACAGTACTTTTCAAAATTATCCTTATAAAAGCACCACTAACAGGGGCACGAACATCAGAAGATGGTGAAATAACCACTGTCACCAGTTTGTGCAAATGCACTCACTGGAAATATGCCACTATGTGACCTGAAAGTTATGTGTGTAAGGGGGAGCAAAAGAAGTAAACATCCTAATTTCTTTAAGCTGGTATTTAAATATGAATAAAAATGACTGCTAAGGAACCCTGATAAGATAGCTTCAACATTACCTCAAACTTTTAATTAAAATTAAATTAGACCTCTACAATTACCTAAAAACACTTATAACAACAAAGAGAATAGAAACACAGACTACCACTGATTCAAGAATAAATACTTAACCATGCTGTCCTTTTCCCTGAAGCAGTTCTTCAATAATAACAGTATCATTAGCCTTAGATAATGCAATGATACAGAACAGTAATTTATAGAGAACATGGAGGCAGAACTGTTGAGTACAAACCTGTAATCTTGTTTCAAGGGCTCGGACAGTAAGCAAACCATTTTCTTGCAATCCTTCTGCAGCAGGAACATCATGTTTATAATTGATACCACTCTGAAAGAAAAAAAACAAACAAACCAAACCCTGAATGAATTAAAAAGCTGAAAGTAAGGTACAGGCTATTACAAAGCATTATAAAAATCTGGGGGAAAATACAGCAAGCCAGGATAATCACAGTATGTCTTAAAAAAATCCTATTTTCTGAGAGCAATTAGAATTTGATAGTACATAATGGACAGACCCAATTATGAGAACATAATTAACAAGCACTATGGCCTTAATTAAATTAAGGGCTCTTAGCCAAAAGGTAAGCATTGTGGCAAAACTATTATGCATGTTGAAGCATTTTCAGCTGCATTAATTTCCCAACAGAATGTTGATACAATCATAGAAACAAAATAATGTCTTCAGATAATTTAAGATTACAACAGGATAATTGTATTCAAACTTCAGAGCATTTCACAGAACACATTCAATTTCACTTTGCATCAATACTTTAATGACTTGTGGAGGTTTTCTTAATTTAGTAAGCACAGACTGAGTAGCTGAGAAAAGGCAAGCTCAACTTACTGCATAGTTGACCTCCCCAAGATCTGTTATTTTGAATGTACTTAACACGTCTGTATTGGAGTCATCCTTAAAAAGCAGTAACAGCTGCTCACTTCCAGAGCCAATAAAATCATCCACCAGAACACACTTCACTTTTTGCCATTTGGAAGCCACCTACAGAAGAAGAGGTTTTAAAATACATTTATTACAGTAAATCATGTATTTGAGATCTCATTTTGGTGAAGCTTGCTTTCCATTAAGAGGGAGCCTATTCAATTGTGTGAAATACAATAATATTTAGAAGTTTCAAGCTCTCACTCTCACCCCATCATTTAAGAGCCTATGTAACTCTGGGAAAAATTAACCATTTTTCTTTAAAGATCACTTTCCAGATTACAGGTTGCAGAGAAGATGACAACTTTTTGGTGTATTACAACAGCTGAACATTGTAAATTTATTCAGAAGCAGTAATACCTGAAGATCAGTTATAGGCATTCTACCTGTGACATTGAGAAATAGCTTTGTTTCACAACAGATTCAAATGTCCGAAAGTTAAAGACAAATTTTTATAATAATGTCAGCAACCAAATAGTACAAATTTGTATTTCCTGACTTATACAAATCTTCCTGTCAGACTACTACCACAGCTGTCCTAATTTTATGGAACAATAGCATGGCCTTTCTTGTCATTATCATAAAACAACATTTTCTAGAAACAACATTTTGTTATTAGGAATTAAGGCTCAAAAATCTTTGATGTTCCAATGAGTAGTTTATGCTTTGCAATGACATGAGGTTACTTCTAACACAAATCACCCAGGCACACTCATAACTGCCTTACAACTTCAAGTTTTCACACTACTGCAGTTTTCAATTAGTAACAGCAGCTTTGGTCAGATTCATAAATGTATTACTAAATGAGAGAATGCCATCTTAATTTTCAGATATATAAGCAATCAATGGAAGCAAAACAAAGTCATACTTTAGATAGGTTGTTTTACCAGCAGCAACAACAGTAAACAAGAAATCTAAAGAACTTAAACATGCAGGTTTTCTGTTGCAGGACTTTCAATAAGACAAGATATACAAAAAAAGACAGCAGTAAAATGGAGTTGTTTAAAGCCACCAGTACCTGTAAGCCGTCTTTCCTCTGTACAACACAGCTATTTCCAGAGGCAAAAGACACAACAAATAGCAAATCTCTGCTACTGGTTAGAGCTGGTTTTACTGAACATGGCTTTTGGTAAGGAAGCTCACAAACACCTTTAGGAACACCATTTTGGAACCAAATAAGCTGGTTCTTGTGGGTTATGGCAACAAGTGATATTCGGAGCTGTTTCTTCAATCTCTCACTCTTGCAGACGTAGACGGAAGACACCACTCTGCTGTAAGCATGAGGCATGAAGCATGTGCCAGTCAGCATTTTTTGTGTTTGAATTGCATATCCCAAGAACTCACTACCCCAGATGGCTCTGTCTGAAACAGAAAACCCATCTGCATCTTCAGTCTCTGGCAGGCAAGCTGTTCTTATCCCTAAGACAACACTGCCTTCACCCACAATTTCACCTGTCCACACTACAGAAGAAAGCTGCACAGGAGCACTTTGAACCACACTGGTGTTGGAAGAGATGTAGAACAGCTTGTTGGCATGTCTCCACAACAATGATGGGCCAGCAAACAACCTGATGTCTTCTTTCAGCTCATAATCCAATTTAAAATAAAAGGATGGCTCAAACTGGTTCGAACTATGAAGCAACAATAAAAAGTATTTGACAACGTTCTGTTTTTTCTTCTTCATCAAAATGCAGGGAAGAATAATCCCTGTTCTGGAATCCGTTGTGCAGCTGCAACAAATCATTTCAATTTTTGAGTGACTGGCTGCCATGCTGAATACTCCAGAAGACTTCTGAGCAAACAGCTTGGTGTCTCTGTTGAAGGCCATCCTTCTCACACATAAATTCATTGTTTTATCATCCGCTTCCTCTGCACGCTTTGCTTTTGACAACTGAAATACAAGGACTTCACCATTGTAGGACAAGAGTTGATCTTGCTCACTCAAAAGCATCTTGATTTATCTTTGTGTATATTCTTCTACAAGAAAGTCATATGTGTCCCTATTTCTGTCAGGCTTATTTCTTTGTGGAAATTTTAACCTTTCCGAACATTTTCCACCTACAAAAGCAAACAAGAAAAAAAAAGTTTAAAATTATGTTGGGACTAGCTGAACTCAGCCTTAAGAATATGCATTGCAAAGCAATAATACAGAAAAATTTGAGAATGAGGCCAGTATGTGCTTTAATCTCAATGATTAATAATGAAGTTAAACAACTTTATACTGAGAGATTTAAGCAACAGAAACATTTCAGAAACGTTTCTTTACCAAAGTAGGAACTCTGGTTATCAACAGCTGCATGGCATAATATAAATTGATAGAAACCAAACCACATACTCACAATTCGTGTGATTGCATTGAAGGTGTCAGCGCCACAAATATACTACTGAGTACATTGGAAAGTAATGGTGCCTTGAAATCTCAAATTAAAGAACCTTCTCTCGGGCGTAGTGCTTATTAATAGCTAAAATTTATTTTTTGTAAAGTTATAAGGCCTCGGAGAAGAAAGTTCTCTGAAGAAGCATCCAGTCATTCTGCGGCCAAGGAGACTCCTTCCCTCTCTCCCTCTTCGCCCAGAGAAGGCCCCGGGGCCCCCGAGGGAACCGCAGCAATCTCACCAGGTTTCACTCAGCTTGCGGGTTCCGCAGCGCCGCTCCTGTCCCGGCTCAGGCCGAGCTCCGGTACGGGGCCTGGCTGCAGACGGGGCCGCGGGCCCGGGGCTCCGGGCGGGGCCGCTCCGAAGCTCCCG
>WEIU01025133.1:101519-113088 GCA_013389925.1 Aegithalos caudatus
GGTCTCCCCGCGGCCCCGCCCCCCGGGCGCCGCTCCATCCCCTTTTCCCGCCGCTCCTCGCGCTGCCGGAGCCGCCTCAGTGCGGGCGGCGCGGGCGGACCCGCTGGATCATGGCTGAGGTGAGTGCCTGCGCCCCTGCCCCCTCACTGCTGCCTTCCTGCCCCCTGTTCTCTCCGCAGCCGCTCGGGGGTGGCGGTCTGGCGGGACGGGCGGCCGGGCCCTGCCGTACAGGTGAGGGTCTGGGGCTGTCTGGGGCCCCGGCCTTTCCCTTCCTTTCACGGCCCCCTGTTCCTTGTTGCCTTTCAGCAGCGACAGGATAAGGCGGCGCTGATAAGCGAGACCCGGCGGCGTTTCGAGGCGGAGTACCTGCCAGGTGAGCTGGGAGCGGTGGGTGCCGGCTCTGGGGCTTGTCCGCTGCTTTTCCTCTCGGGCCGCCAGGTATCCCGATTTCTCGGGTCGGGGAGCTTCTGTGTCTTTTCGCAGAATCGACTGGGTAGGAAAAGGCCTCCGAGATCATCGAGGCCAACCTGTGACTGAACACCTGTCAGCCAGATCCACGGCACCGAGTGCCACATCCAGTCTTTCCTTAAACACCTCCGGCAGCGAGGACTGCCGCCTCCCTGGGCAGCCCATTCGGATATCTAATCACTCGTTGTGTTAAGCATTCCTTCCTAGTGTCCAACCTGAACCTCCCTGGTGCACTTAGGGTGTCCGAAGCCGTGGAAAGGTATGAGGCACAGCAGGTTTCTGTGCCGGCCGGCTCTCGGTGCTCTGGCTGCTGGGTCGCTGTCTTGGGCTGCAGGATGTGTCGAGGCAAAGCTCTTGGTCCTTGTCTCTTGCAGCTGTGTTTGGTTGGCTGGAGAGTGTGGCTGGGACATTGCTGTGCTTGGTGTTCTTTGGGCATAAAACATCTCAGGGAAGGGAGAAGGGAGGCATTCTGACCTCTCTGAGTTTGTCAGAGGAAGAGTTGTTTTTCTGGAGTAACTTGCACTTGAAATTCATGCAGGCCATAATTAAAATCATGCTGCATGTTCAGCTCTTAAGTGCAGGTGCATTTAAATTTGTAAATGAAGGCCAGGAGATGCTGGGGATGCCTAGGGGAGATGGAAGACAGGGTAAGCCTAGAGTGGTTTAGTTCTATTTCAAGGTTGATTTACATTGCTTATGTTGGAAAAATGCAGAGTATGCTAAGAACTGCAGTAAACAGTATGTTTCATTGTGACTATCTAGAGACTTTCTACTAAAAAATGGGACTTTTTAATGCAAATAAAGTAGCAGTCCAGTAGTTGTGTTGTCTGCATCTCCTTTAATATGAGCCTCAGTTCTGTAAACAAATGCCTGGCTTTGATGTTTCTGATCAGAATTATTGAGGTTACCGTGCCATCTCTCACTTTTATGTACGTGCTTCTTCATTGGCTTCCTCCCAGTGGGCTGGAACATGCCTTTGGAAAACTTTGAAGATCTTGAGAATGGTACAACTTTGTCTCATATAGTCACTCCACTAACTTTCATAAATGAGGCTACTTTGGCCTTGGTTAGAAAAGACCTTTATTTCTGATGACAAAATTTATTAGAATGTCTTGAAGTAGTAGAGTATCAAATTTTATCATTTGATATTTCTAAGTGAGTAAACGTGTATTTGTAAAGCTCAGGCTTGAATGAGTGGAGGCTCATCTTAAATTCTAAATTTTTCTGCCTTTTAATGTTTTCAATTAGTGTATATTTTCATATGGTGGGTGATTCAACTTGCTTTGTATTCTATTATCCCAGAGTCACACTCATAAATAATTATGTCAGAAAGCCTAGGATGGCTCTGGGATGGTAGTTGTGGAAAAGGGATATTACTCTTTCAGTTGATCTACTGCTTAAAATCTTGGAATTCCACAAGTTTCTCTAATTGTAGTGATGTCTCTGTTGGGCTGGTGGATACAGCCATTAAAATAACTGAATAGTGTTGCAAGGTAAGCTGTAATCCTGTTTACAGTATTTTGAACACTTTTTCTCAGTAAGCCCATTTTTGCATCATGGTTTCAGGCTCTTGGCCCTTTCAAGAAAATAGGATTAAGACTTTTTTGAGTTTGTGTTCTTAAGACTTTGCCACAAATTTAAGAATGCCACAAGCAAATTAATGTTCTCATGACCACAATCAAGAGTAACAAACACAGGATTTTAATTTTTACAGGTTTATCAGCCTTTACTCATTCTGTTCTATAATGTATTCTTTTATGCTTCTTAGTCAAAAGAGTGTGGGGCTGCACGTATGCAGACACCCTCAAACCTGTGACTTTGGGGTGGAAAGGTACAAAGGATTGCTTCATACCCAGGATTTTTAGTCTGCTTTCAAAACTAAGGGCACTGTCAGGCTATACTGACAAGCTGATCTTTCCTTAAAATTCATTATGGTCATAGAATTGTGGGCCTCTACAGAGCCAGCTTTATTCCATTTACAGGTGAATTGCAGGTGTTAAAGTTGGAGAAAAGTTTTCGGGCAGGTTTGTTTTGCTTTTTTTTCCTGGAGGTTACAACTGCCACTGTTTTGTTTTCCTTCTGAGGAAAATAATGTAACTGCTTATTCCATAAACAGTGATTCTGGTCATTGAAGATGAAGTGGTTCTTCCATATTCTGTAACTCAGAGTTACTGGTTTCCTTCCTGCCCCTCCTTATACAGGAAGAATTTGTAATGGTCAAAAATGCTGTGGTGGCCTTACAGTAATGTTTACTTTTGTTTGAAATCCAAATTTTCATTGAACTTATGTATTAGCAGAATACATTTTTTTAGATTAAAGTAAAATCTACGAAAATATATCTCGGATTCAGAAAGGTCAGTATTCCAACAGGTATTATAATTAAAATAATGTGCTGTGGTGTTGATAGTTTTCTAGGTTGGGTCAGAAGAGTTCTGTTTAGCAACTGAAAGCACCATAAATCTGGTTTTTTGAATTATACAGCTGTTTCATTTATATGAGCAAATCAGAAAATGTTTTTGATAGTCAGATACAGTGTGAAAGTGTCAGAGACCCTTACTGGTTCATTTTCCCATAGTTTACAAGAGAACTTTCTTGTTGAAGTTGTTCAGCTAATTTGGCCATTGATGTGTTCTAGAAGGAAAGCTTGGCCACTTGGATCTTATCTGCAAAGCCATATTTATTATTAACTGAAATCTTGTGGTTTTTTTCTTTTCATTTAACTTTCTAGCTGGGTTCCAAAGACAACTTCAGTCCTTGTGAGGAATGTGTGTCCCAATAATGAAACCCTTGTATGTAAAAGGTTTATTTCCAGTAGTGGTCCTTTTAGTCCAATAGACTGTCTGATGTGGGAGGCAGACAGCACTTTGTCTTCACTGGTTTTGGGCCTAATTTTTGTTTTGCCTGTTTGAATTCTTTGTGAGAGTTGGTGATGTAAATGATTTTACTGGTGAAAGGAACAATGGAAACAAAAGGGGTTTTTTTCTAGCACTGACTGGCACTAACAATGTTTTCTAGCAAACAAGCATGTCTTTTTCTATAGTGAATTTCCATTTCTTCGAGGTTTTCTAAAATTAGCTTTTATTTCTGGGCTGTTACTTTCTATTTTAATGTTACAGTGGAAATTATTTACAATCAAATCTTGTTTGTTTGTTTGTTTTTGTTGTTTTTTTTTTTTAGTAAACTAGTGTTCCCCACATTTCCTTTTGTATATTAACTCTTTCTAATTGCTTGTTATTTCCTGGCCCTCCCCATTTACATACTTTTCCTTTCTTCTTTAGGCAAGTCTTAATTTTCAGAAAAGATTTTGTGAGAGAGGCTTTCCATCCTTCCAAAATAAAGGATTAAATTTCACCATGACCACCTTTAAGCCAGTAGCAAAGTTGTTTTGCTAATCATATGGGTTGATTGCAAATCAATTTTTAGATATATGGGACACCCTTAAAAATCAGTGGTAAGACTATTGTAGAAGATTCTTAATGCTTTTCAGAGCAAAAGACATATGCAGGTTTTGCATACCTGCATATGTTTTATGCTCTGGAAAGTGTTTTCCCTGGTTGTTGGCTTTCAGGCTGAGACTGGTAGAAGTATAAGATGGGAAACATACTTTCATAAAAAGGTCTGTAACATTAATGATTGAGCTTTTTATTGAAAGTAGTCTTTGTTGTCTCTGATGGTGTTCAGCTTAGCTAAAAGTGTTTCTCTCACTTTGTGGAGGAAGATATTTTATTTGTCTGTTGCTGCTTGAGGTTATTGAAGTAATTCCTTATTCGATGGAAATAGTGTTTGTTTTTTTCTTCATCCCTGTCCCTTTATGGCTGCTGACCTTTTTAAATTGTTTCTAGTCTTGCTGATTTTCTCACCTAGCAACTGAAGGTACATATCTGAATTGTTGTTAGAGTACTTAGCTTAATGTTTGGCATCAACAGCCAATTAAAATGGGTTTCCTCTTTGTAGCCAAAGTCCAGGAGATGCTTGTGAGCATTTTAGACCAAGAATTCTTGGCTGGAATAGCTTTAAGGCAGTAGTTAAATTGAGTCTCTTTGTGTAATACTTTTCTAAGTTGCTTTTTTTTCCTCTACTTTGTACAATGAAGTTTTTGGGGTTTGGTCTCTATTAAAAGACATGCATTTGCTGTCCCTACTTAATTTTCTGTATGGCTTGTTCTGTAACACTACTTTTCTGGACAAGATTTTTTTCTGAAGGGAGAGGTCATTCAGGGTTTTAATTCTGAATTTCTCTGGATTAATTTAGTGTGTGATTTAGATGTGCTGCCTGGTTTTGAGTCCTGTGGTTATTCTTCTATATTCCTGCCGAATATTCTCAAATTTGTATTATTTTTCCTAAAGCATGAACACTAGAAGAAAACAGCAGCACAGCACTGTTCTCCTGGTAATCATGGGGTGGGTCAGGTTGGAAGGGACCTTAGTGGCTTGTCTGGTCCAGCCTGTACAAGCAGGGTGATCCCAGAGCACAGGTTTGCATGCAGACAGTCCTTGGGTGACTCCACTGGAGTCCCTGTGGATTGCCCAGAGGGATGACTCTCTCTGGGCAATCTGTTGCAGGGCTTGGTCACTCACAGTGAAGTTCTTCCTCTTCCTGTGCTGCAATCTTTGGCATTGCCTCTTGCCCTATTTCTGGGCACCAGAGAAGAGCCTGGGCCCTGCTCTGACACCTCCCTGCACAAACTGAGGTCTCCCTCAGTCATCTCTTCTCCAGGCTGGACAGGCCCAGCTCTCTCTGCCTGCTCTCCTAAGAGAGGGGCTCCAGTCCCTTAATCCTCTCTGGAGCCCTCCACTGGAACTGCTCCTGGAGCTGGTGACTAGATGGCATTGAAAAAAACAGTGATGTTAAGAGAAGGGATTTTATAATTTGTGCTTTAGAGAATTTAATGGGATCTTCTAATGAAAGTATTGCGGTGAAATTTCGTGCATTTAGTTTTGTATAATTCTGCAGTTGTTTTCAGAGCTGTTGTCTGGTGCTATAGAAGATCCTTTCTGTTGAAACATAGTAATTAAGTGATACAGATTCACTGGAGGCTTCTCAGCTTGAAGAAGACAACTATTGAATGGGCAGAATGTACTCATGGAAAGAACAGAAGTCCTCACTAAAGCAAAAGTGACTCTTTTTTTTGGACCTCAGATGCTCAATGAGAAAATGAAAGTGACTTTAACCAACTATTTCCAAAATAAGGTGAAATACCCGGTCAGTTTTGCTCACTCAATTTTTCTTGAAGAACTTTCAGCTAAAGGAATAAAGAAGGCTAAAAATGGCCACATCTCCTTGCTACTGTCACTCCTTTGTGTGTAATTTATAATTTGGCAGATTTGCTTTTTCTTGCTTTTTTGGATCTGAGTCTTGCTTAGTTTCTACAGTTTCTTGAGTTCATGGAAAGGTATTGCAGCATCCCAGTTGTGCCTCTTCCATGGGCTGTGGAACCATTCCATGATACAGAAAGGTTTGAGTGTCTTGGACTGAGGCAGCAGCCGGGTTTCCAAGCCTCTGGACTACAAAATGTTACACAAAAGTCTGGCACTGCTGCTGCACATTTGGTTTTCAGCAGCTCTTTCTGAACAGAGATAGCTGATAGTGCTGTTCCTTGTTACCTTTGGGGTGAGTGAGGGTGTTCCAAATACCTTACAAAATTCTGTTCATTATGGACTTAATTACAGGGATGTTTCTCTTCCTGAGCTGAGGGTGACTAACTTAGTGTCTCAGTGTCCTAGTGGCAGTCCTGCAAGTGTGAAGAAGCAAGCACCTAATTTTCCTTTGAGAAAAGCATCAGTATGTGGTTACAGGTATCTAAATAGGTTGGCTTGGAGATTGTCTCAGGTAAGTTACTTCAGTTTATAGTTCCACTTGACTTTCCATATGGATGCCCTGCAAATACTGTTTCTTTTTTGGCCTCTAAGTTATTGTGCAGGATGAATTTAAATTATATTGAGAATCCCAAGGGTTTTATTTTCTTTCAACTAATTATCATCTAACTCTAGAAGTTTCTAATACAGTAGCTGCGCTCAAGTGTTCCGTGAGTGATTTAAAATTAGAAACATTCTGATTATTTCACAGCATATTTTGAGAACAAGTTTCCAGATGTCTGTAGAATTATGAGGCATGTACAGATTTGAAGAGGAATTCCTCCTCTGAACTGACACATTTTCAATCACTGAGTTCTTGGAAGGACTCCATCAATTTTACATCACTCTGCTTTTTGTGTGTGACATAAAAGACTACTTTTGGATTCACATTCTCATTCTAAATTTTACTTCTTTTGTAGCAAGAATTGAATCAATCAGGTAAAAGTCATAGAGTATTCAGAACTCAGTGCTGTTCTGTCAATCTTAAAACTAACGTGATTCACATACTGGCATTCTGCAAGTGCTTGTGGATGCAGGACTTGACTAGTTTTTTCCCCTGGTTTTAGGGTGTATTGTAGTATTTATGTAAATTCACATTACATGGGCCTTACTGGGAACTTAGTTACAGAAGAGAGAGAAAGATACTTTTTCAACTATCCTTATTTCAGCTTCCTTTCCATTGATGTTGGAAGTTTGGATTAAACATTTTCTTTGTTTCTCTTTCACTTTCATTTTCTTAAAATAATGACAAAGTTAAATGTAAAGTTTTTAAAAATATTCTCTGAAGTTCAGAGTTTGGGAAAACTTGTTAGTGGCTGAGAGATGTTTTTCCATGTAGTGGTATTTCAGTGGTTTTAAATTGCAGTTTGATACAAGATGCACAATTCTCTCATTTGGACAGTTGTGCTCTCAAACAGATAGTGAAAGCAAAGAGAGCCTCAAAAAGTATGAAATGTTATCTTGTTAGTTTTTACCTGGTGGTGGGTTTTCTCTTTAGTTGCACAGTACTCTAATCCCTTATTTATAGAAGAAACACATAGAACTGATCTCACCAAAGTACTTGGCTCACTGATTAACTCCAGTCACTCATAGCTGGAAAGCCAATGTGTGTTAGAGATTATTAAACCAAGGTGAAGTACTTAACTTGAAACTAAGTACTGTTAGCTTTTCACAGATAAAACTTCCTAAATCATTGGGGGAACTACAAATGTCAAATAAGCGGTTGAGACTTACAAAATTTCACACCCAGGATTTTTGCAATTCATCTGTGGTTCCTGTGGAGCCACAGAGAAGTTAAAGATTTCAGTCTGGTGCTGAGTGGTCACTCACTGGGCTTGGTCAGAATACAGGAAATCAGCTGTCTGGTGCAAGCATGGAAATGGTGAGAAAAGGAACTCTAATAGTTAAAAAGATTTCAGTGGATTAGAGGCTTTGGGGCAGAGAAGAAAGTAGGGGATGAAGATTAAAGAATGTGAGATTAAATTCTAATATCTAAGGAACAAAGTAAAGTAGTGCAATGGGATCAAGGGAAGGAGAGATTTGAAGCCTAATGGAGAAGGGAACATGGGAGATGATGTATGTGAGAAGCAGTCAGATGTGAAGAGATGCACTGGGGAGTGCAACTATAATTTTAGTGAATGGACCCATTTAAATTGGTATATTCTTACAGTTACACTGACTAGTTTATAACAGGAAACAGTATAAATTGAAAGACAAATAAAATAGATATATTTTTGCATGTAGGCCAGTAAAGCAACAAATATCAGCAGAATTTAATGGTGTCTTTTTCTTAACTCCTTCTCAGAGTTGTCCCGTCACAGTTCTAGATAGTTGTAAATGGCTCTGAAAGCAGTTTATTGCTATTGATGGAGGAATAGCCTTTCTAGTATGTGAAAATTAAATCTCTTTTATTAACAGTCTTATTTTTTTTTCATGGTAGTCATGATTTTAAGTGAATTGCTTATAGTTTTTTAGTAGTTAGCAGAGATGTGTATGTCTGCTTTCAGAAGCCCGTTTCTATTATGGGCTCTTGATATACATTCTATTTTTGCCAGTTTCTCAGACAGAGGATCATTGATCTAAAAACTGAGCTTTTGTTTAAGCATATCTGCAGTAGAAATAGGTCCATTTAGCATTTGTTTGACTTTTCTGTTTAAAAATAAAACCCAGAGCAGCAGCAAATCTTGTTCATCTGAAGTACTTTCAAAAGCATGTAAGCCTGTTACCGTGTTGCTAATGTGATACAAGAAAATACAAGAAGCCTTGGGGGTTTTTGTGATATTCTAGAGTTGCATGGAGTTTTTATTGGGTAGGGTGACAATTTATAACAAGTGTAAACTTGTAATTTTTTTAAAGAAAACAATTTTGTTTAATGTGATTATGTATAGTGCCTGCTCAAACCCACAAATTTTGTATTTGTTGTCAGGCATTTTATGGTCTAACATGCTGATAGCTATAATTTTGAGAACTCAAACATGTACTTGTGATGTTTAATATATACATTCATCAGTACACATATTCTAATACTATATACTAATTCAGGTTAATTACAGAAAACTGGTTTTAGGAAAACTACACCTGTCCCAAATGCAACTTGTTTTTTTCTTTGCACGAGGATCACAGAAAATATTTTTCTAGTGAGAGTAATCTTGTCGTGTCCCTAAATATCATTGCAGCAGATAGATGGTTTTCATTAGTTTATCAGGCTGTGCTTTGTTTGCTTAAATTTGAAACTGCAAGAGAAATCCTTTGTACCAAGTAGATGCTTATAGACATAGACTTGTGACAATTCTCTTTGTGTTTTTGTAGCAAATGCTATAGACACTAACTTATTTTTTTCCTAGATAAATCAGATAAATATGATTCCAGAGATGTGGAAAGACTTCAGCAAGATGATAAATGGGTTGAAAACTACTTGATTTGGCGTCATGATGTTGTGGATGATACTTTAAAGATGATTGATGAAAGCTTTCAGTGGAGGAAAGAATACACAGTTAATGGTAAGCTATGTTATACACTGATTTTAAAGGTGTGAGTTGCTTTCCTGTTGAACTACCACTGACCTCTATTTACAGTTTCATTAAGAACTTCTTAAAGGTTTCCAAGTACCACAGAAAGCTGAGCAAGAGCTTCCAAAACAGGAAAAAAAGAGGAAAAAGTACTGCTTTTTATGTTGACCAGTAGTGTCAGTTTTGTTGTGGTTACTTATGTCTATTGAAAGGGTGTTTAAGAGGAAGGAAGTAAGGAAGGCAGGCAGCTATCTGTTGTTTTGTCCCTTTGCATCCTAGAATCCAAAAAAAAAAAGGCTAATAACAAAAAATTGCACAGCAAACAGGGCTCTCTTGTTCATTGTACTAACACTGGTCTGGTACCTCAAATAAAAGAGATCTGATCTTTTGTGAAGATATTTTGAAGGTGAGCTCTGTCTACAGGACTTCACACTGAATTAAATGATAGAGCATGGTGGGGGAAGCTTCGAATATGAAAAAAATAAACAGTTGCAGCATTTTCTTACGTAGATTTTTTTCAAATATTCTTAGTTCATAAATTGACTCTACTTAATAACATGAAAAGCAGATAGTAAAGATTTGAAGTTATCTGAATATTTGCATTAATTTAATAAACACTTTGGAAAGTGGCTTATGAGGATGTTTTGGGGGATTTTTTGCTAGACTTCTGCATTTTTAGTGACTTCTTTTAAGTTACAATGTGATTATTAATATGATTACTGAAATAATATTTCATTTGGTTTTGCAGACTTGTCAGAATCTGTCCTTCCAAAATGGTTATTTGAAATTGGTGCTCTCTTTCTGCATGGATATGATAAAGAGGGCTATAAGTTATGTAAGTTATACAGAATAGACTATTTTCAGTCTTTGATCATTATTTTGTTTCCAGCATTTTATCATCTTGAAAAATAAGCATTTTAAGAACTGACATAGGTACATATGGGGTACTGTTCTTAAAAAAGGTAATTGGGTAATAAAATTTTTATTTGTCATAGAATCCATTGAGTTGGAAGGGTCCCAGCAGGATGATGGAGTCCAACTCCTGACTCTCACACAGGCTTGGTGATCCCTGTCTTAAACAAGAATATAACAGTGTAATCCATGTTCTGTGTTTCATTAGGGGTTTCTCTTAATCTTGAAATACACAGTCTAGCTAACATGCTATATTTAAATACATTTGTTTCTTTACATGGAACACTTTCTACTTTAGTTTTGCAACTGGGAGTAAAAGACATGGAGAAATCTGGGTTTTACTACAACTTTGCAAGTTTCAGAGAGAAGAGTATTGACCATATCTGAAGTTATGTTCAGGCTTGTCTAACTTTGATACTGTGAATGTAGTAAAAATGAAAGCTACTCTTCATGTTATTGCCCTGAATATTTCTTTTCTCACTAACTGTATAAAAAGTAACTTGGTTTCAGACATTTTCATAATCTTTTACTCTGAATTATGCCTGTGGGTTTTTGTGGGGTTTTGTTTTGTTTTGGTTTTGTTTGTTTGTTTGTTTTTTGTTTTTTTTTTTTTCCTTTTTTTTTTGGTTTTTTTTTTAATAAGTCTCTCTATGACTCATTTTTTTTAACTGCAGAAGAATATAGACTAGGCTTTCATTTATACAGTGTTGCTCACCTCCTGGAATTTTAAATTTTATTTTAGAAATATCTATTGCTTTTTATATAATTCTTAATGTGTGTATAAATAGATAGTTTTTCAAAATACATCAACTGCAGTGCTGTAAGAAACCTAAGCAGAAAAGGAAAAAACTTTACAGCAATACTTAGAATATGTGCTGTATGTAATATTGTCTGAAGACCATTTAATTTTATTATGATTTTATTTGATTTAATTTTAAATTATGAAATGCTAATCTAGGTGAGTAGTCCTTAAATACACAAAAAGTGATTTTCCACTTTATTGTTTCTTCTGCATTGTAATTCTATGGATTTTTGATGTTTAAAGTTACAGTAGAAGTGAATTAGAAAAGTGGGGTATGTGGAGAGGTGTGCACTTGTTTTTCTGGCTACTCAGTGGTCACAAAATCAGGACAAATGTAAAATACAAACTCAGAGGTGTTAATACATTTCAGTGCATCCTCTGTAGTTATTTTCATGATGTTTTCTGTTGGCTTGGATCAATGTTTTGACTTTTGTCTGTTTTTTTCCCAAGTTTGGTTCAAAGTGAAACATCATACAAGAGATCCTAAACAGCAACTTGACAAAAAGAAACTGGTTGCTTTTTGG
>WEIU01025136.1:3002-19880 GCA_013389925.1 Aegithalos caudatus
TTGCCTTGTGCCTAAGTTAAATGGGATCTAGACATATCCTTAAGTGCTTTACTGGATAAGGCTGGACTACTGAATAGGGCTCTTCGTGAAAAAACAGTTTTGTATGAGAAAAGTGACATCAAAGACTGCAAACGCTATCTTTTAAATATGCTACTGTCACCACAGGAGACAGACTCCTGTAGAAATNGACTTTCAAGGTACTCTGGAAGAATTGTTCTATGCAAATGTATCCACTAGCAAATATCACCACAACTTCAATTGTTAGAGACTCATATGAAAACAAAGTGAAAAAAATTGCAAAGTTTATCTCCATATTGTAGCCCTCTAAAGTGGTATTTTTGGTATCCTATTGTCTATTTTGTTCCTTTTCAGATACAAAAACATGAAGAAACACTGGGGAAGCTATACCTAAAATCAGTTTATGCTCTGTCTATTTGAAGAAGCAAGGACTTACACAAATAGTTTCAATTGGGAGTTCTCTTAGCTGAGATTTTAAAGTGAGCACCAATTTTCTTACAAAGGTCACGTAAAAGAAACGTCACGACTTTCTATGGGTGGATTTTCTTTTCAATTTGTATTAGTACAAGTTCTATATAATGGTGAATACAATACATCTCAGTGAAACTAGGAAAGCTGGAGACTGGTGGAAATGAAACTTACTGACAATTATATTACTTATGCATGATTTGCTTTAAGTCTTCTGTTTAATTGCTGGATCAGTTTTGAAGACTTTAGTAAATACATACACACATATATATATACACATAAATGTAATCATAGATGAGTGTGTGTTTGGACACACACACCCTGTATATGCTTATCTAAGTGTATAAATGCAGGTATATTACAAATTTAATTTTCAACAAAGATTCCTAGATATACTGGGTATTTATTTTTCATCAGCAAAACTTTGGAAAGTATGGTATAAAAGGTACATGATGTTTGAGTATTATATCTAAGAATTTGTTCTTGAAACACTGGGAACACCTGTAGTGCAGTTCAAGGTCTTGATATTCCTAAACTTGTATAGAAACTCCAAGCAAGTCTTGGATTTAAAAAAAAATGAAGATTGAAGTGAATTATTCTGATCATGAGTCAAAAATTGATTGTATGTCTGTATATATATATGTATTCAGAACGTAGAGCCAAGCTGGGCAGAAAACCCCACTTTTAATAAAAATGGGTTTAATACAGATACTTTCTAGAAATGAAAGCAAGAGTGCTGAATGACATTTTGACTGTGAGCAAGGTTAGTTTCATATTTCTCTCCCTATATTTTTCTTTATTCTCTTCTATTTTTCTAATTGCCCATTCTCTTTGATTTTTTTTTCTTTTTTTTTTCTTTTTTTTTCTTTTTTTTTTTTAATTTTTTAATTTCCTTTTCCAGTCGAGAGAAATTTTTAGGGATTTCATGATCATTTCTGTTTTCCAAAGTCTGTATTTCTGTATTTTCTTTATTAAGCTTCCCTGGATATTTTGGAAGGTGTAAGCGGAGCAGATATAATGTTTCTCCGTGTATTTATTACTTTTATCTTATGATATATCCCTTCAATATTATTGTACCTTTAAAAGTAAAAGTACACAAAATCTAAGGAAACTATGGAAATGCTTCTTGCTGAGCTGGATATGTGTTTAATAGATCCCATTCAAGAATGATTGTTAATTTACATGACCTAACTCTATGGGCAATTTTTTTGATTCAGTTATTTCACTTTCAAGTTTTAAAGCACACCTCTAGTTGATTGTATTTTCTCAAAGTATTGGGCATTTGTCCTCATTTTCCCCCCCTACTCTACTGCTTATATTTGTATAGAAAGAATACCTTACATTTAAATTGCTACTTTAAAATTTATTTTCTCCATGTGTGGTTCATATACCACACATATTCAAGCTTTTTAAATGGGGGTAAAAATATATTTGTTATGGGTTTTGATTATCAATATAGGTAATTCCTTTGCCTTGGACTGATGTGCAAGAAGATCTAGGATGTTTTTAGGAGGAGGGTTCTGGAACTGTGACAGATACTTCTGTTACTCGTCTCTTTGCCATCCTGTGACGCTGCTGAAGTGTCCAGAAAGTCTTCTTGTTCCACTTTCGGCAAAGTGAGGAACAATCCCTCACTTTGAGACTTCACACTGAAGTCTGAAATAGTAGTGACTGGGGAAAAGCACAACTTGGGTGGTGCTGTGTGTTAACACAGCTGATGAATATGTGATGATTTGAAAAGACCATCAAGGTTTTTAAGACAATATTGCAGAATGCGCTTTCATTGTTTTTTCACTTGTTTACATATTGAAATAATAGAATCATAGAATATCCTAAGTTGGAAGGAACACACAAGGATCATCAAAGTCCAGCTTCTGGCTCTGCATAGGACAGTTCCAGGAGTCACACCATGTGCCTGAAAGCATTGTCCAAACATTTGGTGCTGTGACCACTTTCCTGGGGAGCCTTGCAGTGCCTAAGTGCCCTCTGGGTGAAAAAGCTTTTCCTAATATCCAAACTAAATGTTATAGCTAATGTTTTCTTTAGCATGGCAATTCTAATTCCTTCTATTTTTGTTATAAAATGTTACTTTCCTCAAATATTCTTCTTCTGGAGTCATGTTTACTTTCAAAGAAAGTCACGTTAGTCTTTCTATAACATAAAATTAATACCCTCTTCAGCCAGTTATTGCATCATTATTATTTTGTACAAGTGTGAAGTGGTAGCATCTGTTCTTGTAGTCTCAGCTGAAAATTTTATAGAATATTTTGACCATTGTGAGTTGTAGATTCAGAAGGACTGTACATCTTTCGCATGGTTCTGTCTGTGCTATGCATCACTATTCAGTTGTGTATGTGGTAACAGTTAATGTATTCAACCTTCTACCAGGTGAATGCTCCTATGCTTGAGAAGGGCTTAAAAAAAGGCAGAGAATTATGAGCACTCATTAGTTATTACCAATTTATGCTAATATACAAGGAAAGTAATCATTTAATCGTTCTGATTGAAATGATGGGCATGATTCACAGGAGATGTAAATTGGTATAGCCCTATTTAAATCAATGAAACTATACTTCTATGTGCCAGCTGAGAATCAGGTCCCTCATCTTTATTTGAATAATTTAATGGTAGGCTGACCAGACCATTAGAAAACACAGTTAAGAGAATCCTATACTGAAACTGGAATGTAAGATGAATTTTTTAAATATTTTTTCCTCCCTATTGTTCTGTTTAGTAGACAGGTTTCGATCAAGTTTAAGCTTTGAAGTTGGGGGTGTAGTGGTAGATTTAGCAAAAATGCACAATGTGGAAATATATGAGAAAATATATTTTCACATTACTGCCAAAACAACCTACTTTTTAATGACTTTTGAAAAAAAGTCATCTGTTTTCTGTCTGTCCCTAATCTTACCTGGTCTGGTATTAAAATAGTAACTGCAGTGGAAAAGAAAGATGAATGAAAAAGCTAAAATTACTGTGATTCAGCCAGGTCTTGTTAATAAAGGAACATTCCCCATTAAATTTCAGAATTTTAAATTCTGGATACCTGTCATTGTAAGGAAATAGTATAAACACGGTTGCCAGCATTTTGTTTGGTTTTCATTTTATTGAAAATGTTTTAAACAAAATTATGACATTTCCAACTCTCCCTGGAACTACAACAAATGTTTCTTCTCAGTTCATGTACCTCTGGGACTGTAGCACTGGAAAATGGTTGCAAAATTCTATAAGTTCACCAGATGCTTAGTACTGGGTGTCTGGGTTACATTTAATGTCTCAATTTTTTTCCCTGAAAGGAGAAAAAAAAATAAGCCAAGATAAATTTGAATTTGGCTTAATTTAAAACATTAGTAAGCTAATATATGAATGTCTATTTTTTTGATTATTGCCAGAGGTGTTTAGCAAACTGATGTCAATACATTGTGAGTGCATATATTACATGGGTTCTATGTATGTATGGACTATGTGGTGGGCCAAGTTATTTATTTCTATAATTTTACTCTGGGATGTGCATGGTTTCTTAAGAACAGTTTGATTTTAAGAGTTTTGATGTCAGGCATTTGAAGTTATACAGTTTTCTGCATCTTTTAAAATGTTCCTAGAGAGAAAATTGCACTACTGAGATCCAGATTAGTTTTGGGGCTGCCTTGGTAGGCTGCTTTGCTTTGTAAGGGGATGTAATGACAAATTTAAGCTGTAGAACACAGATTTTAAGAGAGAAGTGAGACTAGAAGGAGAAGAAAGGATTACTTCATTTGAATGGTCACTGTGATGATTTTTGTACTTTATTGTTTATCCATTACAATACTTTTTATTTGTGTAGCACACTTCATTCAATATGGTAAAGGAAATTTGCAATGTTTTCTTCAAAATTAAATATCCCAGCAAAACAGAAATTTATTTTCAGTATTTTAATTTGTAAATGTCTTTGGAAATTATAAAATAAAAATAAAACATACCAGAAAATACAAAATATTAGGCAGAAATTTCACTTCTTTATTGGTGTTATTTCTACAAAATTTGCAGGCTTAGTGGTGATAGAGGTTGGAAGGAATCCCTGGAGGTCATCTGGTCCAACCCCTCAGCTCAAGCAGGGCCACACAGACTCAGTTGCCCAGGAAGAGATCAAATATCTCCAAGAATGGACATTCCACAACCAGTCTGGGTGGCCTGCGCCAGTGCTTGGTCACTCTGACAGTGAAAAGAGTGTTTCTTGGTGTCCAGGATGTGGTTCAGTTCAGTTCAGGGTATGTGTCCATTGATTCTTGTCCTGTCATGGGGCACTGCTGAAAATAGCCTGATCCCCTCTTTTCCATTACCTCACTTCACATGTTCCCCAAGCCTTCTCTCCTCCTTTCCTTGTAGGAGAAATACCCTGTCCCATCATCACCTTAGTGGCCCTTCACTGCATGCTGACCAGTAGCTCCACATCTCTCTTGTAGTGAGGAGCACAAAACTGCAGCACTCCACATGTGGCCTCACCAGTCTCCTCACCCAGAGTTCTCTCTCCTTCTTCCTAATTCTCTTCTGTCCAGCAAACCAAAGTTTACTGGGTTTTTCTGGCTCTGGTTATCACAGCCATTCTTTATATTGATAAGATCAATTAATTTGAAGGACACATAAATGCTTTAATAACAAAAGATGTTCGTAAGTCCTGCTTGCTGATGCTTATGGTGAGACAATGCTAGTGAAAATATAAAGCAATTTCAAAGAGGAAGTTTGGACAGTGGTGGGGAGAGATTGCAGTGGTCCTGAGAGGATAATATCTCAGAAAAGTTAATGCTTCTTTGGAATTGTTGATTGAAATAATAGTTTAAATATGATGTAACATTTCTTAAAATATTAAACTATATTAAGCTAAGTGGAATTTACAATGATAAAGCAGATATTTTTCTTACTCCTTTGATTCGTGTACTCAGACAGTTTTCTATATGTGGATTGCCCTTCCTTCAAATCAAAAAGGTTTCATAATGTAGTGTGACCTGTCCGAGTCTGCGTAGACAAAGGAAGCAACAGGCAAATGTGCATTTTGGAGGTAGAAGCACAATAATATGTAAGGATGAAAATATTTTAGCACTAATAGACATGAAAACTTTCTAGATAAAATATCCAGTAACAACTGTAATCTTCTGCACCTTAAATCATCGCCATCAACGTCATCACCATCATCCTCACAAAGGTTTTTTCAAGAACTTTCTTTGCTATGCAAGATAACAGCTGGGATTATCCAGTATTTCAGTGCCAGGAAAGAGGCAATTATGACATGAACACAAAATGTGAGTGTACTTGTGGGTATTACTACTTTTTCTCATGGACTGTGGTGACAACTGCTTTGCAGTAGATGACACAGTGCCAGTATGAATCAAGAGCTTATCCCCAGGAATATATAGGACACGTCTGTAGGAAGAAGAAGATACCAAAGAATGAAGAAACCTAAAAGGTTTTCCTTGGCATTGGTTTTCATATGCTGAAATCTTCTTGGAAGGTATAAAATGGTTTCAGCATCACCTGAGAAAGCTGTTTTGCAGTCAGGATCAAAACTATGTTTGTCTTTTTTGGCTTATATTATGATCTTCAAAGATTTGCATCATTCCTGATCTATGTTTCTAATTAGTGTGCGTGTCTGAGTGTGCATACTGCAGCATGCACATGCACACAAGCAAACGAGCACCTGTGTACAGTTTTACTTGCACTTCTTTTGGGGACTAGCACAGCTTTGTGTGTGCCCCCTCTACATGTGATTAAATATTAATTAGGCTTGTAATGTAAGAAAGTGAGTTCACAGGCCCGAGTGCCACATAAATAATGCATGAGGTACCCGAAGGCTCAGCCCGAGAAGCTGATTGGCCACCTTGGATTTGTATAATTATGAAGTTTCATTATTAACAGTGGAGGCAGTGGAGAGATTTGCCTAGCTTGAGGGACTTTGAAAGCATAAGCTGTCTCATTAGGGAAAAAGGGAGTAAGGCATAATATGCAAACTTGTTAGTAAAAAAAAAAAAGGAATAAAAATTAAGCATAGCTGTTTAACAGGAGTATTTTCTATGTATATATAAACACTTCTAAGTTTAAAAAAAAATGTAATTCAAATAGGTAAGGTCTATACTACACCTATTTAACAGTTCTGTTTGTAAGAGGTTTTGGTTAAAAGCTTTTGTTCTCGGTATAAAACAATCTTTAATATTTTACAGAAAAATCCACAGGTAGCTTAATGGGTTCTGCAAAGTGAGAGGTACGGAGGTGAAAGAGAATGAACACAGTCCAGGGTTCTTGCTAGAATGTGTGTTGTGCATGCAATTAAATCTCAAGGTCAAACAATTTACAGACAATTACTTTTCTAACATCTCCAGAAATGCCTGCTTACACGTCTTTAATTTTAAATGATACTGATATTCCAATTCTCCCCAAAGGTTAATGCTGACTAAATCCAGCTGTGACCTGACACGATGCGACAGCACAGTGCCTAATTATCCTCTGGATAGTCATTTACTTTAAACCATTAAAGAAATAGGCTGAGAGGAAGATTTAGGACCCAGAAAAAATGTTAGCCTGACTTCTTTCTTATTGAGGATGGGATGGGCTGAAAAATAAAAATAAAATCTTGCTAAATGTTAGCCATTTGCTTTGATGGCAGAAAATTGTTCATCCCACTCTGTTTTTTTTACAGGTTAAATTGCTAACTAGTTCATTTTATCCGTTGCCTACGGCTGGCGCTAAATGTCAGTGACAAATTTTGTACTTGTCTTGAAGAATGAATTAAGTTATGCACAAAAGCAATAGTGCTTTTTTTAAGATGAGTGAATTGCAGAGCGGAAAAAAAAGTTGCTCATTTGAAAAAGGATTATTTCGATTAAAGGCCTTTTCTATTGTAGTGGAAGACAGGTAGTGGTTTAAGATAATTCTGACAGTTACCTCCCACAGAGGCTGCAGTCCTTTACTTGAAATTTCTTTAAGAGCACTTGCATCAGATTATGCACTATGATTGTTATTGTAAGACCATTTTTGACAGTAAAGGGGGGGAACAATTACAGAAAATGGCAACTATTATTCATTAACTAAGGTAAAACTGATCTTTCTTCAGTGAGGTCAGCATTCCGTCGCCTTCAGAAAACCTTTCTATGGTTTGTAGCAGGGGCAAATAAAAACCCTCTAAGTACTGTCTGCCAAATATTGGTGAGGAGGAGCAGCTCATTCAGAAATTTATATTGAGAAGACCTGGTGCAGTCTTCACAATCCATCTGGTTTTCAATTGTCTGGCTCTAGTAGCACCCCAACATCTCTGGACCTAAGAATGATTGTTACTGTCAGTGTTTGAAGCTCTGTACTGGTTTACTATCTGTAAGCTTGGCCTAAGGGAGCTCGGCATGTTTGTATTTTATTTTATTTTATTTTCATGTGCACTCTGTCTGTTTATTGAAAATCTAAAGAGAGCTTAAAGTTAAGACTAGACATTATAGTTATGCCTGTTACAGGGGGGCTTCATTAGAAATTCTAGATCTCTCACACTGCTGAGGTGACATAACTGATGCTCTGTTGTATTTATAGTGCTTAATTTGGCCTATGGACAGTTACTAGTACAGGGCAAACATTATTTTTACTTTAGTTTTTGTATTATGGAAGTGCCTGGTATTTCCAACTGTAAGCAGAATACCATTGTACTGTGCACTGTAAAAAACCACAGATTTGAAATAAATGTTTTTAGTGGCACCCACAGGTTTTGGCAGATACTTTTCTTCTCTCACTGTGTGCATAAATATTTTCACTGATACCAGCTGTAGAAAGTGATATGGTAAATGCTAATCTCAGTACAGTCATAGCAGTCACAAATGGAAGTTAGATCTGTAATTTCAAGTTGAAAGCTGAAATGAAAAATCTACTGATTATGCACTACTGCCCTAAGCTACTTCCCTCTTTCTTTCTCCTCTACACTCATTCTCAGGCAAAAGGATAAGGTTTCCTCCCCAGGAGAAAGAAAAATACAGATTATGGGTTTTCTGGTGATAACAGTGCAACTCCTGAAGACAGTCTGGCTCCAAAAAGCAATACGTGCTGGGATACATCTCACCTAACTTTGGATGTAAAAGATCATAGATGTCTCAGTCTGAGCTAGTTATTTTTGCCCCTGTTCTACTGAGGAGAGAAACAGGTATGAGCAGATGCATTCCGTGTAATATTAGGGTTCAGTTTAGGATGAGATGAAGTGTCCTCTGAAGCTGCATGACTTTAAAGAGAGACCCAACTTGGTTGCAGTTTTAGACTCCCACATTTGGGCATCAAACTAATGATGATTTTCCTGTTCTTTAATTTTTCATCTCGGCCTTGCCTGAGAGCAATCTTGAAAAATTTATTTCCATTCCATATGCATGAAATAGTGTCCCTCAAAATTTTTATGAAGTATATTTTAAGCTATTTCTCTGATGTATTTTTTTCAGTTTGTAAATGCCCACACTTTTGACCTTCCCTTTAATAAGCTAGTTGGAGCACCTTTGGTCCCATATTTTTGCTTTTTTTTTTTAGGAACTTGCATCACTTTATGTACTTTGCTTCTAAGCTTTGTACTTCACACATTTGTTGCACTGTGAATAAGTGTTACAAGAGTGGTCTCACTGAAATTTTGCACATGAAGATACTCTTCCTTGCTTCCATTTTGAGGTATATGAAAACTTTGTTAGTGACAAAGCACTACATGAAGAAATTAAATTATACTGAGATAGTTGTTTATAATATTCTGTAATATTACTTTTCAAAGAAAATTTTGGGGTTTTGCTTCCAGTTACCCCTTTTTTTGCATTAGACTATATAAGTTACTGTATTTGTAACTGTACATTTTGCAGACTGCAGCCCTTCATCTAAGCAGTTGAGTTACACTCAACCCACTGTTTATCATCCTGCAGACCTCTCTGTACTCTGTTAGCTCAACTTCCTGAAAATGATTTCTAAAAATATTGTGATATGTGGCAAACAACTGTTTCTTAACTGTTTCTTTTGGCAATTACTTAACCCACCATTGCATATTGATAATTTGACCTATTTGATGATTTAAAATCTTAATAAAGAGACTACTGCACATGTCAGTGAGTCAGTTTAACTACAACTTGAGTGAGAGAGGCATCTTCAGAGGGCAACGCATCTCACCAACTCCAATGGAAAAGCTGATCAAAATTTAAATTGAGAAAGTGAACAACAACAACAACAAAAAAAAAACACCCCTTTTCATATGTAATTTCTCCAGAAGACCAAGAGTGAAGGGGAAAGCAGACAAATGGTAACAGATCAGTCATAACAGAAAGTGTGCAAACTGTAAGGTGGGCTCTTCGAATACTCTCATGTTTCTCTTGCTGTGTTCTCAGTAGATCTTGAAAACTTGTACTAAATATTTAACATTTAGATGGCAAAAAATTATGTGGGATGAATATCAATCTGTTTGAAAATGGGTTTCTTTGATTCCCTTGTTTGTTTGAGAAATAAGAGAATGTTATTTAAGAAAATGTAATGTATTTTTATATGTCGGATGTTATGTTCAGTTCCGCAGAGTAATAGAAAAATTTCAGTTTCATATTTATTCTTAGAATAGCATTCTGGAAATGGTATCTTTTCCTTACGGCCTTTTTTCATGTCTTAATTATTGGATGGTCTCCTGGTAAATTTTATCTTTTACTAAAGATTGTGATTATGGTCAGCTGAAACCTCCAGTTCAGGCTATCGAACTTTTCCGCTGAATCTTATCAGCCCCAGAACAAATCTGTACTGAATCATAGATTCTGATCCATAGACCCTGTTTCTATGAGAGTACTTTTAGGAGTGAGAAAAGACATACTCATTAAGAAAATATTTCATTACTGGTACAGCTGTAATTTTGAGAACCCTCTTCCCAATAATATTACTTCATAAAAATAAAGAACTGAGTGTGAATATACTTCGGTAGCTAAATGACTTAAAGTATTTGAAATATTTCCAGTGAATTAATTTAACATAATTTTTGTAAATGCTGAAGGAATATATGTTTAGTAATAAGAAATACAAAATATACCTCTGTTTCATTTTGCTTTCCTTTTAAAGTTAAACACATAAGCTAATGTAAAAAGTTCTGCTTTCACTAGTTGTGTATAGTAATTTATTCTGTGAGCATTTGGACTGAAATCAGTGGTAACTTTTGTGAAATAAGGTAAAACTTTCTGTGAAGGTGGGAAAGAAAATATTCTTCTCACAAACAAAACTGAGAAGCAAACAAAGTGTAAATATAGATATATATATTTTGTTTAAAATTTAACAGCTAATGAAGTGGGTACAATACAAGGAGGGTGGTGGTGAATAAAGCTCAAATTTCATATTAAACTCATTACAGAGTATATATTTAATTTCTCTCCTGCAGTGCTACCTCTCGCTTGTTGTATCAAAGTGTCTGGTAACTTAGAGTATCAACAATTTTCCTTCCTTTATTTCTGTGAATAATTTTTCTCTCAGTAATGAATTGATGGTATATCCAGGCAGAAGTAAATGGAGAAAATAAAAATATCCCTTTGGTTACAGAAAGAAAGAACAACACACTGGTTGCAGGCTCAGGTCCTGGTGGTTGCTCCCAACACTCAGTGCAGCAAGAATGAGTCCATGGGATGAGCAGCATCAGGCACTGGTCTCCCTCAGCTGAGCATGCCTAAGAGGCACATTTGTGACCGAAAATGATTGTAAGAAAAAGAAAGGATGCTGTGCTGTTCATCTGAAGGGAGTCAGTCTACTTGCTTCTGGCAATAAGGTGGTAGAAATCATACAATGTGCAACCATGGAAAGATTAAAAGCCAGTTGTTGAGGTTGTTACCTTAATGATCACAAATACAAAATAGATAGTAAAAACCTTGAGCGCTACTGCATCCCCATGCAACAATTTGTGAAATCTGCGTGTCACAAATGCAGATTTGGATTCAAAATGGTCCATTTTCAATTTGAGTTAATAATAAAATCTTGTTAATGTTTTACTGAAGAAAACATTTCTATGAATAAGAAGAATGCCTCTTGTAGATTTTTGAAGCTCCATAGTGGTTGGGTATTATGACAGACATTATGGGGTCGGTTGTTTTGTTTTGGGGTTTTTTGTATGTTTGTCTGGGGGTTTTGCTTGTTTGGTTGGTTTTGCCTTTTTTCTTTTTTTTTTTTTTTTTCTGAATATGAAATACTATATTTTCACCTGAAAATCCCTACCAACTGACATTTATCAATTGGTCATGTTGCCAAAAAGCTGTTCCAGAACCATTTTCTTCTTTACTCCCTTTTAATATTCATTTATCTTGATCTTCTCTTAACTGATGGTTTCAGTCACTTTCTATTTTTTTCTGAATAATAGTAATAGTAATAATAATAATAATGATAATGATAATAATAATAATAATAATAGCAAGTTTTGCAATTTCAGAACATCTCCTGAGACTTGCTTGTCAGCCCTCTTCCCCTTAGGATAGCTCAGGGCCCATTTGGAAAAGTTGTACCTACTCTGGATCCTCTAAGGAAAATTAACCCATAGTGTGTCCTTAGTGTCTGACCCATTAAAAAAAAAATCCAGTTATTTTCAGGTCCAAAATCAGAGCCAAGCCTAGAGTAATCTTAAACCTAAGCCTTTATTGTTCCAGTGATGTAAGGATACATGATTCTGGATAGGTTCTTTCATGATGAGAGATAATTCAGTTTTGTTACTAGCAGAAATTAGGTTTTTATTCTTACCTTTTTTTAAAATTGTGTTACATAGATTTGCATGTCTCAGATGTATGCCACTGAAAAAAATAACATGAAATATGTTTAGAAATTGTTGGTTAGCTCCAACCTGAAAGATGAGGGAAAAGGAGCAATCACAGCCTTACTAGTTCTTTTTTCCCTGTTATTTCAAATTCACTACATCCAGGAAAGAACACATTTGGATGTTTGTCAGAGATTCGTAAGATGTAGCAGAAACAGTATACAAGGAAGAACAAAGTCAGATTAGTTTATTTTTTTTTTTTTCTTTAAATACTGTCTTGGCATGTGAAATGTTCTGAAGCTAAGGGCATTGCATAAATAGAAACTGTATTATGCTATCGTGTTTATCAAATGCTCCTCATCTCTGCACCACCCCCNTGGTTTGTTTTGCCTTTTTTTTTTTTTTTTTTTTTTTCTGAATATGAAATACTATATTTTCACCTGAAAATCCCTACCAACTGACATTTATCAATTGGTCATGTTGCCAAAAAGCTGTTCCAGAACCATTTTCTTCTTTACTCCCTTTTAATATTCATTTATCTTGATCTTCTCTTAACTGATGGTTTCAGTCACTTTCTATTTTTTTCTGAATAATAGTAATAGTAATAATAATAATAATGATAATGATAATAATAATAATAATAATAGCAAGTTTTGCAATTTCAGAACATCTCCTGAGACTTGCTTGTCAGCCCTCTTCCCCTTAGGATAGCTCAGGGCCCATTTGGAAAAGTTGTACCTACTCTGGATCCTCTAAGGAAAATTAACCCATAGTGTGTCCTTAGTGTCTGACCCATTAAAAAAAAAATCCAGTTATTTTCAGGTCCAAAATCAGAGCCAAGCCTAGAGTAATCTTAAACCTAAGCCTTTATTGTTCCAGTGATGTAAGGATACATGATTCTGGATAGGTTCTTTCATGATGAGAGATAATTCAGTTTTGTTACTAGCAGAAATTAGGTTTTTATTCTTACCTTTTTTTAAAATTGTGTTACATAGATTTGCATGTCTCAGATGTATGCCACTGAAAAAAATAACATGAAATATGTTTAGAAATTGTTGGTTAGCTCCAACCTGAAAGATGAGGGAAAAGGAGCAATCACAGCCTTACTAGTTCTTTTTTCCCTGTTATTTCAAATTCACTACATCCAGGAAAGAACACATTTGGATGTTTGTCAGAGATTCGTAAGATGTAGCAGAAACAGTATACAAGGAAGAACAAAGTCAGATTAGTTTATTTTTTTTTTTTTCTTTAAATACTGTCTTGGCATGTGAAATGTTCTGAAGCTAAGGGCATTGCATAAATAGAAACTGTATTATGCTATCGTGTTTATCAAATGCTCCTCATCTCTGCACCACCCCCATAAATCCACCAAAGCTGTTATTATTCAGGGGTGGGAAGGTGGGGAGAATGGAGTGAAAGCTACAGAATGATTTAACACTGTGGGAACTTAATCAATAAGACTGTTGCAGCGAACTCCCAGGAAAGAGTGTTGTTTGCCATCCAGATGATAATGAGGCAGGCTAGCAGGAACCTCTGGAGGAGCTGCTGGAGCACTGAATATGTGGTACAGTTGTGCTAGTTGCTAATTAACAGTTTGAGGCCAGACACCTTCTTGCTATCTTGCTACTTGCAGTTTCTTTCTGGCTTGTCCCACATATTGCTTTCACTACTGTGGTCAGTTGGTGCTAACTTAGATTCTGGAAAAAAAAAATTAACAACAGTACTAAAAATTTAACAATTTTCTTCTCCCTCCTTTGTTCTTGGCATTATTAGTATATTTAGTATGGCCGTATTGCATGTAATCATTCCTTACATTGCAAAAATAGTATTTTCTTATTCCTTGTGCCTTGTATTCTAAATTGAGATAGCTGAATTTATTTTGGTGTTTGCAATGTGTGGTCAGACTGGAAATTATCAGCAAAAGCCAAGTTGAATAAAAGTTTAACATAACTAATATTTGTGATATGCAGATTTAAATAGTTTTAGGTGGCACTAGCTTGAAGAGGTTGGGAATGCTTGTTCTGTGGTACTTAAGCTCAGTATTGATTTTTCTCACTTTTATCTGGACTCCAAAACAGAACAAGGATTCACTATAACAAAGCTGAAGCTCTGGCTGAATGATGCCATTATATCTATATCTTTGCAGCACCTATAAGAAGTAGAGTGAAAACAAGTATTTCCTCCACTGCCAGGGAAGAATTGAGGCAGTGCAAAATGGAATAATGAGGTCAAAGTTGGCCTTAAAGTAGATGGCCGTAATACAATGTTGGACACTGCAATTTAGTAGTGTATTGAATCCTGGTGTTTGAAGCATATTTAATGGGAACATCTAAAAGCGTGTTATAGGTAAGAGGGAATTAATGGATTGTTTTGCAAAAACAAGGATAAAACCTGCTACATTCACTAGGAAACACAAGATGAGATTTGTTTTAACATAGTGAAAATATGAATAGCATTCAGCAGCCATCCTTTCAGGTTTCCAGTCTAGTAGCATCACTTCTACACCATCTTACTTCTCCAAGTTTATTTATTTTAAGATACTTGAAAGCTTTTCTTCAAATGTTTTCCACAGTTGCTATAGTTAATCAATGCTAAGAATAGAACCTATTAATTAAATTATTTTTATTGGTGATGCATAATGGCTTTTGTTGCATTTGGTTTTAGTTTACATAATATTTTTCTAATTATTTTGTTTTCCTGACTCTTGATTGTCTCATCTTTTTGCTAAGCTGATCACAACTCTTGTAGTCATCCTAAGCACCAGTATGATAGCAGAGGAGAAACTGTACCTGTGTGGCACTGTATTTTTCCCAGCTTCACAACAAAAGGCCCTTGAGACTAAAAATGCTTATTTGATTTTTTCCTGATATGAGAAGTTCTGTACCATCTTTGATATTTTTTTCACAGCAGATCAAGATCTATATAGAAAATATACCATTATCTAGAACCTTCTAGTGCTAAACATTTTTTTAATGATATTTAGATTTTGAAGTGATAATGCAGTTTTTTGCACTGAATAAAAAAACCCAAATTAAAATCACTTAATCTACTAATGAGTGATGTGAATCACACTCATATTCAAAAATATTTCTGTTTTAACTAGAAATTCAACTGATGTATGCAAAATTACCTGGAAAACGTGATTTGGATACAGAGCTCCTACAGAAATTAGGTATTCATTTCCCTAGGCAACTTTCATTTTTTGAGCCTAAAAATAGCACATTCACAGTACAATTTGTAATTAAAAAAATCTAACTGGTATTTAGAGACTACTGAATTCCACTGATAGTATTTTTTCCACAGCATTCCTCTCTGTCCCTTAGTAGTGGAATTGCCATTGGTCTTGTGCTTTCAAAGTAAGATATTTTGGGCAGACAACTTTCTTTGGGTCAGTGTCTGGGGTAGCACCTACTGTTTTGGTTTCTCAGGTGAGAACTTACATTGTAAGAGACAAATATGCCATTGGTAAATTATTTAGTACTTTTAGGTGTCTGTCATCTCATTCTTTCATGCTTGTTCTCATCAGTGACTTATGCTGCAAAAAGGTTTGATATCACATTTGTATGGGAGGGTTGAGTAACACTTCACAAAATAGAAGATATCTTCATAACAGAAAGAAAGCAGCAATGTTTTATTCATTGGTACACTGAAAATTGTAGTGCAAATACAGATTGAATTTGGATTTCAGCACAGGGCTGTCACAATGGCATATGGGAAGAAATAGCAGACAACAGATCAGGAGTCATGCCTAGTAGGCACCACAACAATATGTGCACTAGCACATGTGCACACAAATACATACACAATTCCTAAAGTACAGTCTTTGTCCTAATAGATATCCATATATTGCTTATTATGATTTACAATGATTTTTGTTTGCAAACCAATTGTATTTTCATTTTCTTTTGTGCTTTGACAGGATATAATTATTTCTGAAACATGTAATAGGATCAAAGCATATTTCATTATTAAAGAACTTTTTGTATTATGTTAGTGCCCTCCTGAATGCATGAAAATGGTAATGTAGTTTTGTCGTATTTTTCAAATAAGCAGTTTTTTCTTATGAAACTTTAGTGAAATTAATTGTTTGCTTTCTCCCAACCTCTGAGGAGTCTACAGTTTCAGAGAATATCAGATAAAGGATGATGACATATAATGAGAGTAAGATTTAGCTATTAAACTTCCTTTGACTCACTTTAAATATTGATTAGAGAAACACTTCTGGGCAAATATTTATACTGAGCAATAATATAATTCAGTTATTTAATTTTTTAAAAATTTTTTTTCTGAATATCTTCAGTAATTTAGCTTAGAAAAATACGTTGTTAGCCATGGGTTATATGAAAAAGTCCTAGATAGATGAGACCAAGAAGGAACAGTAAAATTTTCCATCAGTAAACCATAATTCATAAGATGTAAAGATACTGTGTGTTGCATAGCCTATATCTGGCCTTTTCCAGGGTTTAGGATTGTTGTACCTGGGATATTGGCTTCAAGTAATTTCTTACATAATGCTAATGTTGGGACATATACTAATGAAACCATGCTGTTTCTAGGTAAAGCTGATATTGCATCCATAGGTAGAAGAGGTAATTTCCTTATTCACTTTATTAATGAACACAATGAGGGCAAAGGAAACTTCCTGAATCTGTGACTATCTCCTAGAT
>WEIU01025147.1:2607-20958 GCA_013389925.1 Aegithalos caudatus
TCACTTGAGAAATCTATTTACTCTGAGTACAGATGTACTTCCTTAATTTCAGAATTCTGCAACTGCAGGGGGAGGAAAAAAAAAGTTAGAAAAATAAAAGGTGCCACCACTAAAAATATCCCTGCTGGTTCTTGAAGTAACTCTAATCCTTTAAAATGTGGAGCAACCCGTCTGTAAATCTAAATATTACTTCTGAGTATTCATATGAATACACAGGCCAGAAAGCAATGCAAACAATTCCTGGGAGACGAAAAAGATAAAAGAGTTCAGGAAGAGTTTTCAGAGTACACAAGCTTAACTTTAGTTTGTTGCTTCTGCATTGATTTCTTTCTCTCATTTATTTGGTGGATACATTTTATTTTGTTTTTAATAGGCATCAAAAATCCTCAAGAACTATGGGGGCTGATTCTTAGTTGATGCTTAGATGGATTTTTTGATCCCATCTACCAAAATAATATTTGTGTGATTAGCAAGCTTGGTGTTCAAGGCAGTATTCAAAAGTTTCCTCTCAGTTCAGAGGTCTTCTTCGCTGAAAAAAATTTTTAGAATATATCTACCATTCTTATTATAATTGAAGGGCTTTTCTGCCTTATCTGTTTTTACTTGCCACTCTGTTCAGGGTGTTTGACTGAAGGTGTTTAATTCTAAACAGGCCTATCAAAGATGCTTTTGCTTTCATCATTCTGAATCTCAGAACAAGCAAAGTTGTATGGTATGTGATTTTTTTTTTTTAAACTAAAAGCTTTACTGAACCCTTTAATCTAAATATTCAAATCCATATTTTAAACTTCTTCTATCTATTTTGGATATTTGTATAACTTTTCTATTTGACTGCCTGTGATAAGGTAAGATACTGTTGTTTCAGCAAAATAGTGTAATTGTGAAAATGAACAGGTGTAAGTTTTAAGCCATTCTATATTCTTTCTTGCCGTTGCTAGATCACCCACAATCCCAAAATGAGAAAATTACAATTTATATTATCTGCATTCAACAACCTGAACATTAAAATGTGAGGTGCAGTTCCAAGGGAAAAAGAGTGGGTTAAGGTACATATGCACTGTCCTGTTTTAGTTTGGGCCAGGAGCATTCTTTTGAAGGGACTTTGCTGAGTGGCATGATATAAAGTATGAGAGGTGAATGAGTGTGCACTCCCTGATTTGATAGCTGCAGGGCAGACTTGATAGATCTAATGCATTGATTCACAAAGAAAAAATGTTATTTGAAATTATCAGTAGTCTGGGAAAATTTTTCAGATATTAGGAAAAAAAATGTACCTCGAAGGTAGCAGATTCATATCTGCACAGTGCAAGAAGTATGAACTCAAAGGCATAGTCATAGGACTTTACATCACTTGCAATGTGAAAATGTCAAACTGTCCTCCGCCTCAAACAAACTTGTTGCAAGATACAGAATTGTTATATTGAGAGCAATGACTACCAAAAAAAAAAAAAATCTTCTGAAAACAAATTTTTAAAATAGATCAGTAGATCACAGTTTCCTTTTAGGTGAATTTGATAAATATTATCTATTAGAAGAATATAGATTTCTATCTATAAAATATAGATTTAGCCCCTAAACAAACTAGGCTGTCTCTTGAGATTTTTATAGGTTTTGCTTTATCCGTCTGAAATATATCAGATGCAATGTAAGACTAGTAAAGAATGTGCTTGTGCTTTCTAGTTCTCTCACTAATTCCCTGTAGTCTTGTGGTAATGTGTTCATTCTGTTGGCCAGCTGTTCAGCTCTCCATGAATGCATCCTCCTGATGTGCATTTCCCAGCATTTTGCAAGACAATGTCCTTTTCCACTTCAATATAAAACTTTTTTGAAAACAAAACTGTGTACCACTGGGAATCTAGACAGGGAATCTAATGTAAACATAATCAAAATCTGTGAGGAGTGAACAAAATAGATATTACACAGTAATAAACACTAAAATGGTTTTAATATGTGTTTGAAATAGAAGTAGTGAGAAGATTGTCTTTTCTACTAGTGTTTTGGGTTGTTGTGTTTCTGTTGGGGTTTTTAGGGGGAGTTTTGCTTTTGTTTTGAGGGGAATTTTTTGTCTCAGACACAATTCTTTATTTTGCTCTTACTGCCTATAGTAGAAAGGCACTCTTTGGTTTCTTTCTCTAGGCGTTTGGTAGTAGGACCCAATAATGAAGTGATTAATATTCCTCACCTTTGCCACTGATATTAACTTCAGCCTTCACTAAGGACAGAGTTGTGAGCATCAAAGGTAAAGATTGTCTCTGCAGGGGGGAATAGAAAGTGTACAAGCAGACAAAAACAGCATGAACTGATTTTTTCCCTCTTGGAACAAGTTCTTCACCAAAAATAGCTTGTGGGATTATTCAAGACCTAGTGTTGAGAGCTGAAAATAGGGATGGTTTTCTCCCTGTTACTGTCCCTGATTCTCCAAGACAAAAGAGAAACTTAGCAGGCAGATATCATTGTACTAGCTGCCCATCCCAAGGCAGCTGGGGGTGAGTTGTGTGGGGCTGTGCTAATAAAAAATTCAAAGGAAATGTTTGTGTACAATGTATTTTAGGAATCTATATTTGTCTGTTGTGGTGAAGCCTAACATTTCATTTATTGGCATACAGCTCTTGGATTCAATTTGAAATTTAATTCTGTACAGACAGGGAAAAAACTGTTGTGCATAAGACTCTGTAATAGTGTAGTGTAGTTTATAGCTGGTATTTTGAATTTGGGCCATTTGCCTAATTTGAATTGCTCTTTCTTATTTAACATCATCTGGGGTTTACACCCAGGCCAAAGTTTCAGGAGGCAGAGAAAATGTGGAGTGTGACTTAACTCAGTAATGCCTGAGGAGGCTCTGTGTCAAGAGGAATCTATGGCATCTACTTGATAACATTGTTGTTAATTCTCTGCTTGAGTGATTCCCATTACTCCATGACAAATAGTAAGATTCGTCTTTCCTACCATGACCAAAGCATAAAATTTTGCCTTTCTCTGGGAGTCCCCATGTCATATGCACACGTATTTTGTGGCAGTGGTTTTTTTGATCATTTTTGGCTGTCTGTGGAACAGTTGTTTTGTGATTTTATCACTTCACATGTTCTGTAGGGAAATAAGATAAGGACTCATTTGTTCTAGTTTTTTCAGTCCTGCATAAATGATCTCCATCTGTGTATTTTCGATGTTTTAAAGGCAGCATAAGAATTGCAGGAAATAATCTTTGTAGTAGCTTTTTGTTAAAAACAGTATATAATATTTATCACATAATCTCCAGTAAACATCCTGAATTTTTTGATTTGTTGTTTAGGGAGTATAACCAAAATTTAGCAGTCTGGGAGAAGAGTGCAAGCATGAATAAATGAAACCAGAGGAATTACATATTCTCAGTCAAGGGCAGAGCTGATGTTAGGACTTGGCGGTTCCTTGAATTTCAGTATTCAATAGACTTTGAGAACACAGCATTCAGACCAAATAATTATTTTATTGGTATGCATATTTTAAATAGTCAGTAGAACAATATTAAATACATAACTTAGATTATCTCAGTTGAAGTAATATAATGTACTGAAACTATCAGAAAGACAGTAGAAAGATAGTTTGGATGTGTTCTGGAGATTTTTTTTGCAAGATTCAACCTATTGATTGGCCTATTGTAGCCAGAAACTTAGGTTCCGAACCTGGATCAGAGCAGTCACAAGCACAAATATAGCTGTGTAGAGACCAGCCCTGAGGAGAAGGACTCAGGAGTGCTGATAGATAAGAAGCTCAACATGAGCCATCGATGAGCACTTGCAGAAAGCCAACTGTGTCTGGGGCTGCATCAAAAGAAGTGTGACCAGCAGGTCATGAGAGGAGATTCTCCCTCTTTACTCCACTCCCATGAGATATCAACCTGGAGTACTGCATGCAGCTCTGATGCAACATAACTACTTCCCAACATAAGAAGGACATGGGCCCACTGGAGCATGTCCAGAGGAAGCCAAGGAAATTCTCAGAGGGCTGAAACACCAGCTGTGAAGACAGGCTGAGAGAGCTGGGGTTGCTCAGCCTGGAGAAGAGAAGGCACCGTGGAGATCCTGTAGCACCCTTCCAGTACTTGAAGGGGATGTACAAGGAAGATAGAGAGAGATATTCTACAAGAACATGTAGTGATAGTACAAAGCCAGTGGATTTAAATTGAAAGAGTATATGTTTAGATTGGACATTAGGAAGAAATTCTTTAATATAAGGGTGATGAGGTACGGAAAAATGTTGCCCAGAGAGGCTGTGGATTCCCCATCCCTGGAGGTGTTCAAGGTTAGGTTGGATGTGGCTTTGAGCAGCCAGTTCTAGTGGAAGGTGCCCCTTCCCATGGCAAGGGAATTGGAACTGGATGATCCTTAAGGTCCCTCCCAACCCAAACCATTCTATGATTTTATAATACAATTTTTAGGAGTGCTTTGATTACTTGCACTTTTGACAGATATTTAAAGAAAGTTGTCTTGGCAATTGTTACAGCCTTCCACATTTCCTTTCACAGAGAGTCAGAAAGTATGCTTTCTAGGTAGTGATGGAGATATTTCAGGTAGATTGTATGTAATTTCAAATGAACCACCTCACCTGGGACAGAATATGGCTACTCACTGTAGCAGCACAAAAAGCTGCTGAGGAGGATATGAACAAAAAATTACAAGTCTGGAATGGTGCCCAATTATTGTCTACTACCATACCTTGACCATTCACATCGACATAAGTCATACAGAAGAATTCTATTCTTTGTCACTTGCTGGATTCATTTGGTATGAAAATTGCTCTACAATCTGTTGATAAACAGTAAAATGTTTTTGTGACTATGACAATATATACTGATAGAAGGACACAGGAAAATTTATTGAGAATGATCTTAGAATTTTATTTAAATGAACTGCCTCATTTAAGCCAGAGTTCCTACAATTAGGCAGTCTCTGCTAAAGTACACTGCAATAGAATTTACTAACCAGAAAGACAACGCTTGTTCCTTGAAAGAAAAGCTCAAAAAGATTTGATAATTAGCTCTCAGAGGACTTCACTGGTTATTTTACAGCTGTGGAAAAAACAGTAGAGACCTATTTATTGACCTAGCTATCTGATAAATCAGAAGATGATTGGTGTCATGGAATCTTTTTGAACAGACCACCTCCTGACACTGGGAAAGATGCAGATGGGGTCAAAACCCTCAGCTTCCTGTCTCAGAGAGGAAAAAGAGAAAATAAAATGTGATAAACATAAAGCTAAACAGAGTTGTTTTGGAAATCTCTAGAGATAAAGGGACCAGGGGAAAACATTAAAAAAAACCTTCTCTTGTTAAATGTAACAAGACAATACATGCATTCAATAAATACAAAAAAACCCTCGATTTATTTTTTTTCCAATTTGATTACACTGTCAGAACTGAGCCTGAAACATGAAAAGCAGTAATGAAACATCCCCAGCAGTCAAAATCAGAGCAAACACAGTCATTATCCCACTGACCAGAGCATTAAATACGTTTTCAAATGTTACCACTCCATGGGTGGATCAGAGAAACAGGATTCAAAACAGAGGGGTACTCAACATTGTTACTTAGGTCAAGTTCTTCTTTAGCCTTGGAAAAATACTTACCTTGCCTGTCATTTTCACATCTTTAAAACAGAGTTAATATTTTCCCTTGTCATGTGTAATGTGAGTTTAGCTGTATTAAAGATGCACAGAAATGTAATAAGAACTTTGCAATTACTTGAGATACATAGGTGAAAGTTTCCCAGGAACCTTAAAATCTTTTAGAGCTGCAATGTAACTCCTCCTTATTGCACTTCCTTCTATTCTGTATTAAATCTCATAGTTTGTTCCCAGTGAGGAAAAGTCTCCTGTTTTTACAGTGCCTGTTCGTTAAAATCAGATTTAGATGAAATTAAGCAGTTCCGTGTAAAATATCTCATAGGTGTGCCTTTACTCATTTGCATGTGCTTTTTGTCTCGCTGAGGTTTTCATACACTAACTCGAGGAAACTGCATTTTCCAATGCCATTTTCTGTCATTCTCTGTATGAGAAGTTCCTTTCAGCTCTCTATTTGTCGCTCTTCTTTTCAGGAATAATATAAATACTCAGCCTCCTTTGAGGTTGTATCAATATAACAATTCAACTTAATTGCATGTTTATATTTATGTTCTTATGCATAAACATCTGCAGAACAACTGTGCCCTGGACATGAGAAAAATAAAGTCAGAATGAAAAGGCTTCTGTTTTCTCTGGGTGACAAACATAGAAGAAGGACGCAAATCAGATTGGTGAAATTCTAAATCTGTTGCTAGCAAAGCCTGGGTTATTTTGTAGGGCCTTAGATTTTACCGACAGCCATCGAGTTGCCTAAGCTTGATAATAAAATCTATTATCTCGTATTTTTAACAAAGAAGAGCCAAATGGTATTTTGTTCCTGTTAATAAACTCACTGACTTAGTGAAACAGCCATACTCTCTTTTATGTCTCACATTGTTATGAGTAAGAGGAAGCAGGATTTAACTAAGGCAGTGATTGAGCTGCAGTTTATGTTTTATTGGAAATTCTATAACATAGAAATTTAATGGAATATCTATAACATTTTATAAATTATGATATTTCCTTTCTCCCCTATGCAGAAGGATGTGTTTGATAATAATGATATTCATTTCAACATTAAGTTTCTGTACAGCAAGAAATACTTTTGGATTACAAATGTCCTATTCTTCAAATTGAGCAATCACAGGTCCAGCACCACTCACCATCAGATGCTCTGAATGCACTTGAAGTCCACAGTGCAGTTCTTCCTTAGGGAGGCCAGCTGGTTGGGAGTAGAAATTCACTACAGCTGGTCTCAGTGCTGGCTGTGGCCTGAGTCAGGTCCTTTCTCCAGACATGTATTTCTGCTATGTTTTTCTGAGACTGTAGTTTCACTCTTTTGGCCTCACTAGTGAACCAGTAGCCAGAGTTTTCATGCATTTCCTCCTTCCCCTGAGCTGATTTTGTCATGGTGTGTTGAGTCAGTAAAAGTTGGCATATACCACCGATAAATATCAAGCCAAATAACCTGATATTAAATATATATATATATAATAACAGCATAGGGTTGGTAATTCTTTAATTCCACTGGGATAATGCAGTCATACCTCATGAGATAATGCTTGATTAAATACGGGGGGAAAAAAATACTGGAGTATACTTAAACACACTCAAGCTGGTTATCTCAAGTTCTCTAATAGAAACATTTTGATTGTATGAGAACATAGGCTAATCTGTGCCAGCTGTTCTGTAGTTAACTATTCCAAGAGTCTCATTCTCCCTTCTCAAGCAATTTTTTTTTCTCTGCAGACATATTTCATGCAAAAGCTATGCTGACCTTTAGAGATGTTTTATGTTTTTGTCACAAAATACGGTGAAAATGCCTATTTATATTAATGTTAGGAAACCTCACATTTAAAAATGTTTTTTAAATGTGTAGCTAATGTTTAGTTATTTCTAGCTTTGTGAAGGGTAAATAACCATAACAGCTCTATGGTTATTGTATAAAGGGGAATATAAGGGAAATATAAAGACAGTAATGTGTGTCATCATACAGTGAAGAAGTATTATTTTTAAAGAAGTTAGTAAAGTTTCAATCAAGAATGTATCCATTTCTTTAATTCCTCACCACATTTACTGGAGATGATGGCTATTATTTACCTTATGGACATATGTAAAAATAACAGCTATAAAAAAAGTATTACTCTGCTGACTTAAGCAATTTCCAAAGATCTGATTAGTAGGTATTCTTTTCACAAAAATGTACAGTGTTACTTTTGTACTTTAAGTATAGAGTATGCGATATATGTACATATATGTTTGAAAAAAAATCTGTTCAAGAAATATCCCATTACCAAGGGTCAGTATTTGCACTGGTTTGCACTATTCGTGGGTTGCACTGGGTGTCTTCTAATATTAGTTTTTCTGAGGTGTAAATCATAGTAAGATCAGTCAAATTTTAACCCAGAAAAGTAAGGGATTGAGTCTAAAATTAAGGGCATTTCAGCTTGTTATCAATATAACATTATTTCACAATAAAGGGAAAAACAAAAGCTAAAAAGTTATAAAACTGCTTCTTCCATTCAGGGCATATTTTTAAAGAAATGTGTATACTCCATTCTGTGGTAGACTTTATAACTTTTGGTGAGGACATGCTATTGATACTGCATCATGTCTTCTTTTCTGTACCTGGAAGCAGAAAATGATCCACCCTAGGCTATCTATTGCATAGCTTCAAAATGGATGAGTCACCTGGAAAAATCCAGCTGAAATAAAAGTGTGCAAACTTCATTTTTGTTTTGCTTTTTAAAAAGCTTACTAATTAAAATGGCATGTGCTCATGCATGTTAAGATAATGAAAAACAGAACAATCAGACATTTCCATGCATATATAATTATACATGCAAAATTTTATCCAGACTGACATTTATGGATATATGAGGATAAAACTTTGCTTAAAATATTTCATATTTGAAATGTATTTTACTGCAATCCACCTAAGCTGGAATATGCAGATAGGAAACTCTAATGCATACAGGCTGCTTTCTATCCCATGATAATTCTTTATTCTTCAGTAATTCAGTTTACCAACACTCACTGAATCAGTTCTACAAATAGCTGTTGTATGCATCTGTCTCATCAGTACTTAGATGCCACCAACCTGAAATTAATTCACCAGATCATATCCAGAGACTAGTCTCACTGATTTCAGAAGCACTAATTGGGAGGGAATGGCAAGCAAATTATTTTATTCTGTTAATTTGAAGGGTTGAACTACTGAAAATGCAATTCAAATAAAAGCAGAGGATTTGTGAAAATCAGACCAGGTTAACTGCCGGACTTTCAAATCTCACCTCATAGTTAGAGCAAAAAATTTGATCGTTCTTATCTTCTGCAGTTTCTTACACTTTAATCTTATGAGATCAATTAGGGTATCATACTCTTGACTTAAATAGTTAAGGGCCAGAAGACCTTAATATCCTTAATATTACTACTAAATCCAGAATTAAAATAGTTTCACCACTTTTACTTAGCACCAGTCTCTAAATGCATTGAATTTCTATAGTGCCATCATTTTTATTTAAAGGTAACACCATATAGGCCCACTAAAGATCCAAAACTATAACATTGTGAATCCGTGGAAGCTATATATTTGGATTTCAACGAGCTTGTAGGGACCTTCCTATGATGCTCATAAACAGTAGAAAAATATTTATACATCCTTTACTTCCATCAATTCGAGTGTCTACTATAATCTGTCCCATCCTTTTGTAGTTACAGATTACAGTAACTTTTTGCACTGTTTTAAACATAAGTAATACTGCAAAGGTTTAAATTATTCATTAAATATCCTGGCCACTGGGCTAACTGATCGTATGCCTTTCTACTGCGTTACTCACTGATTTTCCACTCAGTTTTTAGTCAGCTGAGGTTTAAATCAGACACTAATTTCAGAACACAAGTGATATGACTGACTCAGTAGGTCCATCTTGCACAGTGGACCTGGAAAGGCCTTTCCTCCTGTGCCCACAGTGCCCATTTTTATACCCAGTCCAGCTGACTCATCTATGGGCAGTGCTGACCAACCAGTCCTTCTCAGTCTCCATGTTTCCCTGAATCCTGTGGTTGCATTTGGAAACTGGCAGCTCTTCTAGAACAACCCAATTTTTCTGCCTAAATCTTTCTTCAATTAAACTAAAATGATTAGTAAACCACGAATGTCAGTAATACTCTCAATGACACAATACAGACTTTTCCTAGAGCACATTACTCAAAGAGTCAGGGAGGCAAAATTAAAATAGACTTAGAAAAAAGATTTTACTTCAGTACTCTTGAAAAAACATGCTCTCAAAATTTTGAGATTTTGATAGTAATATGTTTCCTGACAAACATTTATTTTACAGAACCTCTATTGTATTTCAAACAGGAACTGAAAGGAAAGTTCATTGGGCAATTCTCCTTACATTTGGGATCCCTTTCTTAGAAAGGAGAACACTGTTGTGGAATTCACTTGAGGGTAGGAAGGTTGAATTATAAAGCCATGATTTGTGATCATTGTCTATTAGTCTTAGAGCTTTTGCAATCTGTATTACTCCTAGCCCAACTGGCCCTTCCACCAGACCAGATGGATCATTAAGGATTTGTTTAGTCAGGTGGGCTCATTTCAGTAAGGGATGGTTAAGATTTTTTCTACTGGCCTGAATCATAGATGAATTACACTATGGGCCAGCTAGAATTTGTGAAAATGCTTGAAAAAAAATATGTACTTTTATTTATTTACTCCTCTTGAGTTGAACTGTTGATATGGCTTTCATGCCATTAAGACATGGCAATCACACCATGCTGAGTTTACCAAACAGATACAACTAAATCCAGAAGAATAAAGGTCTCCTGCAACATATTCAAGCTAACAGTCTTAATGGATACCTACTCAAAACAATAATGTTCAATATTTTTAAAATATTCCTCACTATTTGATGTTCATATCTGAGCATTTAACGCTTTATTGATCGCACGGAAAATGTCAGGCTTTTTGTCAAGAATAAGAGAAAGCCCAAAATTATAAATTTAATATTCTTTTTTATCTTCTTTATCTTTTTTATCTTGAATGCTATGTTCTATTAAGCCTTATAAAAATGTGTTTATCCCAATAACTGTTTTGGAGAAGAGTTTTGAATTGAATCGAAGTCTGTTGAACATTAGTTAAAATATGTGATTTAATCCTAACCCAGGTATGTTTGCCTTTTTTATCCTATCATCTCTTTGTAATAACTCTTGAATTCAAACCTCCTATTTGACTTGGTAAAGTCACACTTGGAAATAATGTTGACTTCTGAATCTATTTTCCCATCTTTTATATGCTCATATAAGTAATGTTTTTATGTGTGTGTGTGTGTGTGTGTGTGTGTGTGTGTGTGTGTCTCCTGCACTGTGGGAATATTCAGAGAATAAACATGTTGGGTGTTAGTCAAAACTAGAACTTGCAACCAGCCTCCCCTCCCATTCAAATTGCCCAGCTCCTTATCACCATCTGCTGCGTGCTTTGTGGACAGACACACTGACACCAACTGACTGACTAAACCCAATTTGAACAGCATGTCCTTCCTGACCTGCTCTGTCCCTGGGAGAGAGCAGCTCCTGACAGTCATCAGCTCCCCAAAACGGAGGGGAGATGTGCAGGCATGTAGAGGTGCTGTAGGCTCAGCTGGGATGCAAGAGCTCAGCTCCCAGCTAGGTCCAGAGCACGGCGCGATGCTTTTCCTTCCTCCAGGCTGTCAGAGCTCAGCATTCAGGCCATTACCTGCTGCAGTCTGGCTGAAACTTTCAGGAACAAGAAAAAGGAAAATGCTGTGACCACAACCAAGTCTCAGCTGGACCCATATCCAGCTAGGGAATCACTAGTTAGCCTCTTCCTGGGGTTAGGGGCTCAAATTTCAGCTCAGGCTGTCATTTACTGCTCAGTTACTCCTTATTACTCTCTTGATTGACAGTGTAAACACATCTTATGGTTTTTAGATAATGGTTAATAACTTAAGTATACAGATACACAATAATCTGTCACATCACATATTACTTATGTGGGCTTTTTCCTTTAATATTTTTTCCTCACCTCAGTACATCCATGATATTTTCAGATTTGTCTTAGATGGTTAAAATGCCTTAAAGGATTAAATTTAAAAATGCCTTAAAGTATGAAATTTCAAAATCTGTATTTTCACTTTCTCTTTTTGCAGTAACTAAAATATATGACTTCAAACTGTATGCATCAGTATTAGAAGGAAAACTCAGATTTCCTTACTATAATATCTGAAAATATCTCACATGAATTCATGAATTCTTTCTCCCCTAATTCAAGGATTTAAAAAGGTAGTTGCAGAAGAATGGAGCTTTCAGACTAGCTTTGTCTGTTGGTTCTGTATTACATGGGTTCTGTCCTTTGATGTGAATGGACTAAAGGCTAATCTACGTGCCAGTATATGCGTCTGGGCAAGCCCTCAATGCAGGGCACTGTGGACAGATCAGTCCCCTTAAGTAACATTAAATAGCTAGAATAATTCCAGTGTGCATAAACATATTTCAAAGGCATACATGAAATAGCTGAATATATTATAAAGAAAAGCGGAATTCCTTGTCTGAACCACAGACTTCTCCAAAATTCCAAAATTCAACCGCTTACCACATGGTCAGACCCTTGGCTTTGATGAATTTCAGACAACAATATAGAGAAGACAGATGCTATTAAAGGGTGTCTGAGGTAAACAAGGGAGTTTGGAAGTTTTTTAGGAAATTTGGACCATTATCAACTCCTTCAAATCATCTCTGAAGACATGGTACAGTAATTATTGCAGAGTTTTAGAAAAGCTTGCATGACTGCATAATCTTGGTTATTTATTTCAAGAAATATCTTGGTTGTAAAATATGGTGTGACATATAAAGGGTGATCCAGCTTCCTTTGATTCTGTATTTTCTCAAAACCTCTAATTGCCATTCATTACTATTTGCTAAGAATTCAAAGTGAAAGAGCAAATGTGCTTTTTGATGATTTTTTTGAGCTATCTAAAATCTTTCTAAATGTGGCTGAAAAGGAATAACAATTTCCTTGTTCAACATTTCCACTCCCAACATGTTTGATCCCAATCCCAGCTAGGGAGGTTTGTTTTGCTTATGACTTAGCTTCCATGTAGTTAAACCAAGAAGTCTGATATGAACATCTAATTTTTTTTAAACCCTTTATTGAGGCAAATTCTCAACATTCAAGTTTATCGGGCATTAACCAGGACCTGAACATCTTATTCACAAACAAAAATTTTATCCCCATTCAAGATCAAGAGTTTTGCTACTACTTCCTCAGCAGCCAACTACAGCTCTATATCTCATAAATATCAGTGTGCAGTGAATTGTGATACAAAAGTAACCTTAGTTTAAATCTCACGGTGCAGAAGTAATTTAGTAAGAAGGTAATTGTCACTGGGACAATCCAATTTTCACATGGGAAAGAATGAGCTCTTTCCCAAGAAAACAAAGCACTTAAGCCTCTTCCTTTGAAAAGAAAAAATTAGCAAGGGTTTTTCTCATGCTATCATGTTCTCTTACAAACTTCTGACATAAAAAATATTTCTGGCATTTCTTCAGCTGCCTAGGTTGGCAAAGCTAAAGAATAAATGGGTGAAGTAAGAGACAGAGGACAGCAGTTTGCTGCTGCTTTTCGACAATACACCTCTCTTTCAGACCCTCAGAAAGTTACTAATGTACACACTCCCTAAGTTCTTTGTATTGGTATACTGAAGAAAACCATTTGAGAAGATATCAAGACCTTACAATATCTGTAAAATCAGCTTAATCCCACCAAGAAAAAAAAATATATATATATAGTTAAGTGATCACTTTGCACTTTGCAATTAAATTCCAAGCTTTTGCAAGAAAAAATTAAATTCAGTACAGCTTTTTGTCCTGTCTTTTTTTAGTCTTCCTTGGCCAGCACTGACATTTGTAAGGTTGCAGAGAAGACCCTGATAGGCACTACCCCTTTCCTGTGGACTGTGTTCAGCTGGACTCCCAAAGGTTTTCTGGAACTTTCTGGAAACCTTACAGTAGAGAGTAGTGCTGGTACATGGAGAATTGAGGGGTAGCCTGGACAAATAGATGAGAGAACAGGAACTTGTTAGAACCAGGAAACTGGGGAAAATTAAAATAACTGTGTAATAATGACCTGTATCAGATAATGATTTAGATATATATATTTTTAAAACTAAATTTGGAGTAGAGCTATAAACAGAACAAGGTATGAAGTTACTAAGCAAATGTTTTCTGATCACCTCAGATTTTTGAAATACTAAAATGTTATTAATATCATGTAAAGAGAAAGTATATTTCTAGTCATTGTCTACTGTAAGGTTTTATAGAGGATTTACTATACAGTAGCAAACATCCATTAGAGTTTGTCTGACAGCAAGAGAGGAAATTGATTTTCAGTGTCTTTATAGCAATAATTTATAGCTCTGTAATCTTACACCCAGGGTGCTTATAACCTAGGAGTATGAAACTCTGAATATTCTGGTAAGAATGCAGAATAATATCTTGCTTACCTGAATATTGTCTTTGCCTAATATTTGGTATCTCAGAGAATTAGCTGAGTAACCTGAAGTAGCTTATGGGATTCAAGAGACCTCACTTACTGCTCTGTGTTTAGGGTCTATTTTCCCTGTTGTTTTCTCATCCATCTTTGTCCTAGTGACACATCTACTTTATAGAGGAAGGATTAATTTTTCTCAGATTCTTGTCCTTCTCCTTAGTATGCTTACTTAGGTAAGTGTTTGAGTCACCATCCCTGGAGAAATTTAAAGAACATGTAGATGTGGCACTTAGGGACATGGTTTAGTGGTGGACTTAATAATCTAAAAGATCTTTTCCAACCAAAATGATTCTTTGATTCTAACTAAACCAATTGTGTCATGTAAGCCATATGTAAGCGTAAGTAGCATGCTGAGAATCTGTGACAGTGATTTTGTTGCAGAAAATATTCTGCCTCTGAAGGAAATAATGCTATTTTAAAGTTCATTGTTTCTAAACAAATTCAGTCTTATTAGGGAAAAGTTTAATTTCTCAACTTCTCTATTTGTCACGAAATTGCATGAGAAAATCACAACTGTGTTTCTTCTGCAAGTTTGCAATAGTCTTTATCATCAATTGATGCATTTGCCACACTAAAAAATTATTTAAATAATTCTCCCTGGTCTCTTGCATGACTTTATAAAAATCTTCAGTTGGTGAAATGTTTTCTGATGAAATTAACCAGATGTAACACCAAAATATTTAGAGAGATTTCCAAACAGCTCTGCATGGTAACAACTGTCTGTCTGTGCAGGAGTGCAGAAAATTTTTGCAGCACAACAAAGAACTAAACAAAACAACCATCCCAAATTGTCTTACATTTTGCCCATCTTGACAATGGGATCATAATCACATCTTGTCATGTAATATGTAGAACACCCCACATTTCATCATATAGACTCATCTCTTTTAGCATCCACTCTTAATTTAACTCTTAATTTAATACTTTAAGGCATTTTACCATCTAAGACAATAATTTCTGATTCTCACCTGGAAGAAAGAGGAGAGTGCTTTATGGGTTTTGATTTTTATGTGGTGCTCTGGGACTTTCCCACTTAACAAAGTAGGTGCCTTCAGCAGTAGAGCAGATTACCTGGTGGCATGTTTAAAGTAGGTCTTATGCACCTGATTTTACACTTTTTGTGCCTTGCTTCTGTGTGTCCTTTCAGATATGAGATTGCTTTAGGCCCATGAGATTCAATATGATTGGTACATACTTGTCTATATCCTCTAGCTTTCCATTCAGGAATTATCCCTCCCTCATTCTTTTTACCACTAACTCTGAAGTTCCTTTTTTTATTTCTTGCCTCTTTACAGAGGTGTTCGTAATCTAGTCATGCTTCAGAGTACAGGGAAAAAAAAATTCCTTATTGAATGCACCATATATCTCTGCTTTCTTTGATTCCTTTTGTCTTCTACTGGCCTCCTCCAGATATGAGATGTATTGGGAAATGCTTGTGTCCGGCACAAAAGCCTAGTGAATCTCTCATGTAAACTGCTAACCTGAGCAAGATTACTAAAACCAGAAGGATAAATGCAGGCTTTTCTGTTGCTACCTAGATAACTAAATAACTTACCAGTTTCTCAGAAGCAATAAGCACTGGGTTGATTTCAGTAAGTTGCAAGCTATGACAAAGTCTTCCTACATTTTTTCATTCAAGATATAAATATTCTCAGTCAGCTCCTGATAGTGAGCCAACCAATCTCTCTCATTAAGTAACCAGCTAAACCCATTCCTCTTGTATAAGGATTTTTTTAATGATTTTTAGAGGACAAAGAAAAATGAATAAAGGAAAATTTCTGTAATATGTTATGTGGACTTGAAACACTCAGTGGTGAATCTTCACCACCACCTCACACCCCACTTTCCCACACATGAATAATATGCAAATGGTTACGTTATGATTAGCTGAGGCATTGTGCTGTATATGTTTAATAGGCTGTTTTTTCATTAATGATATCACAATCATATGAATGAAAAGATACCTAAAAAGACTGAGTTGGCAGTGTGACTTGTATTCTCAGAACTCTTCATTTACTAGGGTAGCATGAAAACCATTTAGGACAAGAACTCCAGTTTCTCACCTATCTTGAATGTGCAGAGGTTTATTTGTTTTAATTCTCTGTATTGGGCCTGTTTCAAAGCCTTTTGCAATTGTGGGAGGAGTTGCTATACTTTCAGGAGGTTGCTCAACGCTACTGCTGCTCTGTCTTCAGATCTTGTGGGGTACAGTGTCAGTAATAGACTTTAAATAGGCAACCAGAATTTCCTCAATTCTATGTTTTCACTGGTAAACTGGAGCAAAAACTAGGCTTTATATTCATTCTTCTTCCTCCATTCCCTTTGCACTGTATTCAGTGCAGTGCAAAACAGAAACTATTTGGTTTGCTTTCCATTTGTAAATAATTCCTCAATTCCATGTTTGAAATGCACTAAATGATAAAGACATATAAAGTGCAAGGACACTAAACAATTCACTTACTGGTGTATTTGTAAAACACATGCCAACATGTATCAAAACTAAGTTTCATGTCACTGATGCTGATTTAATTGCTGTTTAATTGAATGGTCTCTATTTTTACTCATTTCTGTCTGATTTGTAGTATAATAGAAAAGAAACAAGATCATTTAAGTATTTTCTTGTTGGTTTTTGAACCAAATTTCTAGATCTGAAGTACTTTTTCAAGAATATAAAAAAATGTAACATCAGTTGTCTGTCACATTCACGTCACATTTCTATTTAATTACAGTATTTGTCCAGTCTGATAATTAGTGTTCAGATTACTGTCATAATATTCTCCACAAAGCAGAAGTCTTTCTATTCATAACAAACAGAAATAGGGTCCGATAAAGGTAAAAATATGGTTTTTTGCTTACTTTGTAAGTCATAATCATTAAAGTATAGTCATAAAAGGTGATTTTAGAATAATTACAATGCTAATTTTGAAAATACCAAGAACCAAGCTCAAAAGTAACTGAATTTGCTTATGCTGGAAAGAGCATGATTAAATACATTATGTTTAATGATAATTTTTTCTACCCAGTGAACAGAAATTACATTCCTATTATGTTCCGTGTCTCTATGGAATTTGATTTTGGCAAATTTCTGTAGTCACGATCCTGATATGAGACTAAGTTAGGAATGCCTACTGGGAGCTGGATGTCATCAGACTGGCTACTGTAATCATGTGTATCTCCAAAGACAGAGAACAGGATTTCATACATCATTTATACTTTATGAAATTGTAGTGAAAGTATAAGATATTTATCTTCGATATTGGGCAAGATGAAGTTGGTTAATTTTACATTTGGTTTGCCTTCTCTTAGTTACTGGAACTAGTGCCACCACTTATTTGTATTATTATTACAGGAAAATTGGTATAATTCTAGTGCAGTAATGGCAGTCTGAGAGGTCTATGTTTTCCATTAATAGCTACCTGTGGTAATAGAACAATTAGATGAAAAGCTGCACAAAAAAATGAGCATGTCACCTCAGCTGTGGTGTGTACACCAGTGTAGCTACGTTGTTTGTACCATTTTCAGTCTGGTCTATATGTTAGTTCAAATATGATTTACAATAGTAATCTAAATGTGATTTTTTCTGGTGTTTAGGCCTTGTGTCTTATGTCAAAAAGGAACAGAATGCTTGATCTTGTGTTTTAATGTTCTCTGCCTGCAATCCCTCCCATAATGAATAGGACTCTAATCATAAAATCATGGAGTAGTTTGTGTTGGAAGGGACATTTAAGATCCTCTAGGTCCAAAACCCCTGTCACAGGCAGGTATATGGTACAGTATAGCGTAAAATTTAGAGAACAATAAAATTCTTAGGTATTTTCCAAAGTTTGTGAACTCGACAATGTAGTAGTATGAAAATTACACCTTATTTACATATCTCTTAGTAAAAAAATCATCAGACTAATTTAAAACCAGCATATTTTGCATTCTTCATTTGTTTCTTCCCATGAAAACCTTTATAGTATTAAATCAGTGATATACAAAAAATTCTCGTTTTTCAAAAGGGTATTTTTAGCAAGGAAAGACAAGAATGAATAATTTAATGCCATCTGAAATATATAGCATTAATATATGATTTTAAAACACAGTCCAGCTGGCTGCAAATCAAGAATACCAGGCAAAACCCAGCCAGCTCTTTCCACAAATCCCTTTCATTTGTGTAAAACTCTTGCCTCTAAAATCCAAGTTTTCCTTTTGAAAGAAATTAT
>WEIU01025151.1:0-11631 GCA_013389925.1 Aegithalos caudatus
GGTAATAGTGCTCTGTTTCAGATTTTGTGCATTAGAATAGCTTTCTGAGATTCCTAACTGATTTTATTGAAGGTCTCAGAGGTGAAAAAATCTCAGGATTTACTAGTAAGCTTAACTCCAACACAGTGCTCCAACACAGAAGACTCCATCTAAGAAGCACAGACAGCTATAAGCAAGCTGTTGCAATTTGAGTTAATTTGGCATTGACAAGGCCTTTTAAGAACTGGCATTAGAAATTTAGTGAAAAAAAAACAAACATACAAACAAAAAAACCAACTACCAACACAAATAAAGGTGCAGTTCTGGCAGGGATAAAACCCTTTCGAATGAAAATGTGATCTGAAGTCCTGCCTCTAACCCTACATCCTGGCACATGACTCTTCACGATGTAAGGAGGTCTATTCTTAGGCTCTGAGACTGAGTTTCCTCTTCCCTATGGAACAGAGAGCTCTTGGGTTTGTTTCAATACTTTTGATTACAAATTTTTTCAGGCAATAACTATCAGAGCCNTATAAATATACATATATATAAATCACATTATATTCATGTGATATATAGTTACCTAGTATGTACAACTGTTATACTAATGACAATAGTGAGGACCTAAACTTATAAGGGTTGAGAGGCAAAAAGACTATGTTCTAGTTCCTAGAGGGGACAGAAAAACAAATTGAGATACCAAGGACTGAAGCCTAATGAAATAGAGTGTAGAGAACCCTAGGAAATTCTCCATTGTACTCTATTAAGAAAATATTCAATTTATCTGCTGTTTAAATTATGTTAGATTAACTGGTCAGATGTGAACCAAGATTTTCTGAAACTTAATGGCCATCATTAAATGAATTTTAAATTACTTGTGTTCACGAAAAAAGTTAAATCTGGGGTTTAAGGCTCTTACAAATATCTCACAAATGAAACACCACTCAAAGTCCTCAAGCACTCCAGGAAGACCTGAAGCTTTAGCTCCATGTTACTAAAGGTCTTGCTATTCTTCCCTCTCCTTTTAGTATCACCCTATCACCCAAGAATGAGGGGATGTAAGCATCAGTGGATCTGTCCTAAATCCAGCCACGTCCTGGGGTTCACTGGGCACAGCCTGGCAAGGGACAAGAGTGTCCTGCTCTGCTCTCTATTCCTCTGGCCTAGAGGAGTTGTGGCTTTGGGGGAAATGATGCCTTAGAATTTTAGCTTTCATATTTTTCAAATTCTGCACTGCTTTACTGTTTAACTCTAAAAACTCTATTATATAGAGTGTTAGCTACTTTCTTCACATTTTGGTTAGACAAGATAATTCCCCTAGGCCTAAATCTCAAGGACATCTTACTGTCTCAGGCCCCAAAAGTATAAACAAAAGTGAGTTGGGAACGGGGAGCAAACTGGGGTTATATGACTTCATTATCTGAAGCTGTAATTGGAGGATTAATGCCTGATATGTAAATGGAGCAAAATTATATCTGTCTGAAAAACTCATGACCATTGTCCAGCTTCAGTGGAGCCTCTCGGAGGATTCTGCCCAAGGTGTACGTATTGAAGGACTTTAATAAATACCTGCTTTTACTCTCCTAATCTTGTCTAGCCTCTGTACTAGGTAGCCACTCCAAGGCATCATGCTCTGGGCAGCTTCATCTCAAGTCCTGTGTGTGGTTTTGGGCACCATAACACAAAAAGCACACAAAGAAATTATAAAGCATCTAAAGAAAGGACACAAGGATGCTGAGATTCCTTGAGGGGAAGTGTGTGAGGAGCAGCTGAGGTCACTTGGTCTGTTCAGCCTGGAGGAGTCTGAGAGAAGACCTCATTGCATTTACAACTTCCTACTGAGGGGAAGAGGAGGGACAGGCACTGATCTCTCTATGACCAGTGACAGGGCCCAAGGGAATGGCATGAAGCTGTGGCACAGGAGCTTTAGGTTGAATATTAGGAAAAGGTTTTTCACCCCACGGGTGACTGGGTGTTGGAAAAGACTCCCCAGAGAGGTGCTCATTGGTACCAAGTCTGCCAGAATTTTTAGCAGGACTGTCAGGCACATGGAGTGATTCTTATGTTGCTCCTGTGCTAGGAGTGGGGTCTCTCCCAGCTCAGGATATTTTATGATTCTATGGAGTAAGTTTTGGCTATCATTTATTTTTGATGAGAGCTTGTGGAAAAGGAAACCTATTCCCTGGAATCTCATTTTTCTCCACTGGGCATCTTTCTACTGTCTCTAAGGCACAGGCAAGGAATGAGGGGGTTTATGTGCCTCGGTAATACCATCTCTTTGCACAAGTTTCCTTCCTCAGCAGACGGAAGATGTTTCAGGTGATCAGGATGACAGAGCAAAAAATTATGCCTTCTGTTGTGCATCCATTATTATAGCTTCAACATAAATTCATAAATTTTTAAGGGAAGACATCAGATCCTAAAACTGGTACTTCAAGGTACTCTGAAAGAACATGTATCACTTTCAAGAATCTACATATTGCACAGACGTTTATAGTTCACTGCACAGATATTAATATGTGTCAATCTGTATTTTTTCCAAAAGAAATTTAATTAATGATAAAGAGTTGTACTTCAATACCTTAAAAATACTGTTTTCACTCTAATATTCAAGATAGAAAAACTTGCAAGAAATAATCAACCATTACTTCATTCCTATGATCTCTCTCTGTGAATATATAAAGGGGTTATGACACTCAATGCAAATCTGAAGTTGTGTAAATGTTATCAAAACTATTACAGTTTGCTTAATTCACAGAATTATTTTTTAGCTTACCCAAATCTGTAGCTTAATTCTTTTTTCATTTTTGAAAACCGTTTTTACTTTGAAATCGATCCCAACCGTGCTTACAAATGCAGATGTGAAGGAATCATCGGCATATCGGAACAAAAAGGAGGTTTTTCCAACACTGCTGTTGCCAATAATGAGCAGTTTGAACATGTAATCAAAGTTTTGGTCAGATGTATCTTTCTGGCCATATCTGGAATCTTGAACGGATGCCATCTGTAATTCAAAATAAAAACAGAAATATCTTATTGTGTCTTTTATCATAAGAAAATGGAAACATTTAGATTTTATTGGATGTTTTCATACCAGGTATTAATGAAGCTGAAGAAGAATGTCTTCTTGAAGATTTGTCATGTGTATGTTTCAAGTGAACTTAAAGAAATTCACAGAGATCTAATTATTTTTTGTGATTCTTGTATTTAGTAGTAGTTCTGGTAATAATAAAGGATGTAAAAATGACTGGTGACAGGTACCAAAACAAAAAATAATAATTCTAAAACTTCAGTTCTTGAATATATCACTAAAAATAATTGTTTTTAGAAAATTCGATTATGGTGTAAATGAAATGACATTTCCTTTATATGAGAGATAAATAAGAGATCAATGCTTCATTTTGACACATTAGGTATATTTCCAAACAGAAGCTTAGAAGGTTTTACATCTAATAAAATTCTTGGTCCATTTATTTTACTGTAAATAAGTTACTATCTGTTGCCATACCTAAAACTTACTCAAAGCATTTTTTCTTTACCAGCTTTTAGTTCTCATAGCATTAAATAGTGAGTATATATACCTCTGAAATAAAATCTTGATTTTTTTTTTTTCCAACACTAGTATATTCTGTAGTTTTTTGAATTTTCAATCTTAATGCAACATCATCATAAGTGGCAGTTAGAGTAAAAGGATATTAAGGTTTGGAAGTGATGTTAAAGACCATCTAGTCTCTACAGCCAGGGACACCTCCCAGTAGACCAGGTTGCTCCAGACCTTATTTAACTTGGCTTTGCACACCACCAGGGCTTGGGCACCCACAACTACTCTGGGCAGCCTGTGCCAGTGTCTCACCACTCTCACAATAAATATTTTTTTCCTAATATCTAATCTCAATTTGCCCTCTTTCAGTGTGTACCCATTCCACCCTGCCCTGTCACTCCAGTTTCTGTCAGAGAATCCCTCTCCAGCTTCCCCCTAGGCCCCTTCAGATACTGGAGGTGTCTGTGAGCTCCACACACAACCTTCTCCTCTCCAGGCTGCACAGCCCCAGCTTGCTCAGCCCACCCTCACAGGCCTGGGGCTCCAGACCTCTTATCAACCTCCAGGCCCTCCTGGACTTGCTCTGACAGCTCCTTGTCACCATGCTGGGACCCCGGAGCTGGATCAGTGCTCCAGGTGGGGTCTCAGCACAGCACAGCAGAGGGGCAGAACCCCTCTCCCAATCTGCTGGCCATGCTCCTTTGGATGCAGCCCAGGATCCCCTTGGCTTTCTGGGCTGTGAGCACTCACTGCTGGCTCATGGTGAGTTTCTCATCAGCCACCACCCCCAAGTCCTTCCCCACAGGGCTGCTCTCAATCACTTCTCTGCCCAACCTCTGGATGTGTCTGGGATTGCAAGAACCCAGGTGTAGGACCTTGCACTTGGCCTTGCTGAATTTTGCAGCTGCCCATCTCCCAACCACGTCAAGGTCGTGCTGGATGACATTTTGAAATTTGAGTGCTTAAAATACAATCTATATAAAACACCTGAATAGGCACAGATTACTGAATACTGCTAAAGAGCAACTTATTTTGCTCTAGGGTCTTCAAAGATCATGGATTCTGCTTATAAGAAGTACACCTTAGTCGGTCATGAAAAGTGCAGAGGTTAGCATGAAAACCTGACCAAAGTTCTACCTAGGTTGCTCAAAAACAAATGGCAAAAATAAAGAACTTAGAATGTTTCAGCTGAGTTTTTAAGAAAAATTATCAAGTATTTTGAGAGCTTGTGGAAGTTTTTTGAATATTATTCTAAGAACAACACTTTAGCATGCTGATTTGAGACGCAAAGAAAGACACCATAACCTAACATAAAGGCTTACAGAAAAGCACCTCATGTAAAAGCTCTCTAATTTAAGCATTGCATTCAGGCAATCAGGAAGGACAGCTGGAACCAAGGTGACAGCTGTGCGCTAACCCACAGTCTCGGCAAAGTTTTAGTTACCATATAATTGTTTTAGATAATTCTGCTATCTAATAGAATCAAAAACATTATGCCAGCTTCCTTGGGCTACTGAAGAGACATATTGGAGTGGGGAAAAAAGAAGACATTGGAAGTAACAAGTTTTTAATAGAAAACTCAGTGTAAGAATCATATTTCATAAATGAAAGAGTAGGGAGTATTTGATTTCAGAATTCAATTTCAGAATTACCTTCTTCATTAAATGTGGTATTGGGTACCTACACAGTTGCAACCTAAGTGATTGCATTTGTCTTAATATTTATTAACTTTTTCCACAGGTATGCAACAAAGAAGCTTTAGAATAAAAACCTGAATATTGTTAAGCACACATATTATGAATCTTTCAGCTTTATTATTTCTATAGAAAAGACAGAAACTTCCATGACTGTCCCTTATTGTATAACCATTTGGGAATATTTTGCTTAGAACACAAGAATAAGGAAATCAATTATTGATTAAAGGAGTCTACTCACAAGTCACTATAAAGCAGTACAACACAGGGCATGCTCATGTTGTGTAGTTTGCAACAAGCCAATGAGTTCTATCAGACCAAAGACTGCAGTGGCTGTGGGTGCCAGATGTGTGACCACACCACACAGCAGCCTGTTCCATTGCCCTTTTGGCTCCCCTCTACTGTGCTGCAGCTGAAAGCAGTAGTTACCCATTGTAGCAAGGAGGAATATTATAATGTTGGAGGTTGGGTATTGTTTCCTTTGTGTTAGTGGAATTTTTCCATTAGGTTGCTAGGAAGCTGATTGCTGGGTGCTTACCCAAAACAATAAAGTGGCCAAGCATGAGTTTTTGAACTGGTATTTTCTGATAGTGGGCCATTAACACGCACCAATGACATGAGACATTACATCATCCCATTGGGAGATGCTCCACCCAACTTGGGGGGACTCAAGCATTCCTACCTAGATAAAAGGAGAGGTGGGCACACCAGCTCATCCTGTTTTCCACTGGATTCCCAGAGGAAGACTGGACCCATCTCACCACCACTGGAGTTTTTTACAGGACCACCTCTACTCCACAGAACTGTGTCTGTTACTCCAGAAGGATTCATCTGGACTGCTTCTAACACCCTGACCAACAGGGTGTCAGGTCACATCCCTGATTCTTTCAGGGTTTTCTGTAGTTTTTCTTTATTTGTATGTTTTTCTGTACTATTACATTTGTATTTTTAATATTCCTATTAAAGGATTGTTATTCCTATTCCCAAAACTTTGCCTGAAAGCCCCTAATTGCAAAACTATAATAATTTGAGGGGGCAGGGTTTACATTCTCTGTTCAAAAGGAACTTCCAGCTTCTGCTGGCAGATACCTGTCCTTTCAAAACCAGGACATATATTCTTTCCTGATTTTGTCTCCTAGGAAGCCTTTCAACCAGCTTAAGGTTTATAAAAAGAGGTTTAGGCTTTCATCCATTTGCTCCCCCGAGTCCTATGAAGCTTCCAACTCACCCCCATGTACTTTAATGCCTAGCACTTCAGAAACAGTATGATTCAGTGAGCAGAGAAATCAGGAGACCTGGATTCTAATAATAGTCCAGTTAATCCATGTACATTGTGTAGCCTTCCTGAGTAATAATGTGTTTCCTGTGGATAGTTTTAAATACAGACCTTACCCACAGAAATTTCAGTGCTCCTATAAATTTGTGTGGTTATACACATTACTCATGGAGCAGTCTCCTTAACGTATCTGAAAAAAAAGTTTTAAAACCCAACACCTTCATTGTGCTGTAAACTTACAGAGTCATTACTTGCAGTAAGTACAAGCATGTTGAACATAGAATTGAGGGTATTTTTATTTCAGGGGCAGGAGTTTGTCTGATTATCACAGGATGCAAAAGGCATAGGAAAGGCATGGGAAAGACTAATTTTTCCAAGAGGATTAGTGACATAATAATTGAAAATGTTTGGAGACTAACACTATCCTAGGGAACCAGTCTCCCTAGACTACTGATAGTGATCCTTTCTCCTGTCCAAATAAGCCTGCACTAGTGTAAAGAAACATCAAACTCTGTGCAGCTGTTAAGACTTTGCCATTATTTCCCAAAATCACTCCTTCAAACAGAAAAATTCTTCCAAGAACAGTCTACATTGCACTTATAATCTAAATTATACCCTAAAGGAATATCTGTATTTCTGCCAACTGTAAGGGAAATATAGATGCTTGGTCCTCTTGAACTTTTTGAATAATTCTGTAGTGCTTCTCTTTCTTAAATGCAAACTGCTGACTTAAAAATTAAGTATGGAATGCACTGTAATCCACTTCCCAGGGCATTAATATGTCAGTTCACTCCTAACAGTACTTGTCCCTACTACTGGAGGCATTTGTAAAATATGAAGATCATGATGATGCTACGTTCCACCTTTGGAAATTATGCTGGAAGCAATCACTAGGAATGATGTGTCCCCACCTGTAATTAAACACTACATATATAGATGAGAAACAAACAAACCTCTCTAATATTATGATATTCTGTTTCCAATAAACTAAAATGCATACCTTCATTTTGACAAAGTTCTTTTCTCAAAGGTTAAATGGATATATTAAATGAGCATCACTTTCAACACTGATTTTTCTCTTCAGCACAATTTTGTCCTTATTTAATAAAAATTGAAGAGAAAATGCACAAGATTATTTTCATTAGCACCAAAAGCAGTCTCAAGACATTTCCTAGAGGACTTAGGACAGACTTGGGAGTCAACTGAGTAGTCTAAGCTCAAGAAAATGAACATAAAACCTATAAACAGGAGAACTCACATGCTTGCTCCTTATCAAAACCAGGAGTTATGTTGCCAGTTTGAGTATTGTGCAAGGACAAATGAAGTATAGCTTTGTATGCTTCCCTGCTTACAGCACATCTCTAAACTCCTTAAACATGGATTATTTAAGGGCATAGACAAGTTTAATCATTAAGCAGAGTTTTCTATTCATACCCAAGTGCTTTCAAAGTCTCAAGTTTAGCTATTTCCTTGATCCCAAAAGAAGAAGTAAAAACAGAGCAGGGTTGAGAACAAATGTCAGAAAAACTGTGTTTACCTGCCACCTTCATGATCATAACAAAACTTTTGGCTATGTGACTCTTTGTGCCTTGGCAGGCCTCATTCTTTGGCAGAGTCAATTTGAACAGCTTTCTCCCTGGCCTGCACACAGCTTTAGTTTGCACTTATATATGCACCCCACTCTGCATGCTTAGTGTAGGATGATTTGCCCCTGAAAAATATAGTGCAAAAGGCAAGAAAATCTGACATTGAAAACACTGAAATTCATTCTTTCACACTTTTAGCAAAAACGTAGTTTTCTTTGAAAAACTCTAATAACAGTCATGCCTCAAAGGAAGAGATTGACAATAAATTCAGTGAAAATATCTTTCTTCTATGTACAGTGAGGACAGAGACTGATTAGGGAACTTAAAGTTGTTTCAAAGTGCAACACTCTCTTTCTGTCTAGTGTTGTTACAGCCTGCCCCTGAAAGAGAGGTAACAGAGGTCCTTTTTAATAGATCACTTTAAATTAGAGTGAAACAGCACTGACTGACCAGTGCTTGTACATACATAGTTTCAGTGGAAATAAACTTTTTTTTTCCTGTATACAGGGTAGAAATATATATGCTTCTATTGCTTTCTATACTGAAAGCTGACTTTAGTTGATATTTTAGTAAAAACAGCTTCCTGCATACACAGCCTTTTGTGAGATGATCTTTCTGTCTTTTGTATAACATAATTAGTCAAACATAATCAATGGATATTGAAACAATGGAATACAATGGAAAAATTCAATGACTGTGACTTACCAGATTGTAGGGAGGATGTGCAAGTGACACTTCACTGCACAAAGTTGTCTTTCATGTGTAGATCAACTTACATCGTCTGAGTAGTTAAAATGTTACCAAAATCCTTACGTATAAAAACACTGTGACAAATAACCCAGTCATGAAGAAATTAACTACTTTTGAGGTGAAATATCAGACTAACCTAGGGACTGGATTTTAATCTTAATTCTTTCAGAGGCATCCTATGACTTTTGTTTTCTTCTTTTCTACATCTTGGACAAGCTACCTACTCTCTTGTGTTTTTCATGTGATCTCAACAAATACATTGATATCCACAGATGCAGACCACAGCCAATTCTTATAAAACTTTATCATTTATTTTTTCAATTAATTAGTAAGAATTAACAGGGTTCAGTAGACAATGCACCGGCCACTTATTTGGAATTTACTGATTGCCAGCCATCTGCAGAGCACAGCTTGTAAACTAATGTACTTGGCAGCTTTAGAAAAAGCTTATCTGCTTCAAGGTATTATGAGGTCAGAATCAAGTATATGTGTAAATGCAGCACAGCCCAATTAAAAACATGCAGTAAAGAGATACAAAGGGGTTTTTTTAAGCAGAATACTGAAAGGCAAAGTTGGGGAACACCAAGCAGATACTGAGATGATAGGTCTAAAACCCTTCAGAGAAGCTCTACTTGCTTCATATCAGCAAAACTAGCATGAATATGGCCAACTGATAGGAGTTGCCCAGGACAGGACAGTGTAAAGTGAGTAAAAAACAGTTTTGTCAAGGCTCTTACACCTGGATTCTTGTGGTCAGCTAATGAATTATCCCTCAGTTCTCTTTCTTTAACTTAAATTTACTTTGTCTATGAGAAGGGAGGATTAGGAAGCATAATTCTGATTCCCCCTCTAGGTAGCATGTAAAAAAAAACCCTTTCTTCAAACAGTGGCAAAACCAGAGATACAATCCTAATTTGGCTAGTACAACACAGGATGTTAGGAAGCCACCAAAATAGTGCAGCTATTAGAAAAAAAAAAAAAAACAAGCTGTGTCAACCCAGGTACCCCAGGAGAAATAAATTTAGATTTACCAGGGAATATGAAAGAATGAAAATGAGACGGCTAAAGCCTTCTGCCATTTAGTCTATTTAGTACAGCACTCAGGGTCATGAGACTAGGAAAGACTGTGTACCTTTTTGTCTGCCAGAGAAGCTTCATCAGGCTAAGAGACAAAGTGAAATACTAATGCCACTGTCTAGGGCACTGGTGAGACAGCATTAGCAACAATTCTGATCAAATGTGTTTATGAAAGCTAAGTTCAAATGGGAAAACACACAGAAAGGTTAATAGGAAGATTAGAAGAAAGAAAAGCTTATCTCATGGTAGAAATAAAAACCAAACCAAACCAAAACCATCCCCCCAAAAAACAAAACAAAAACAAACAAACAAACAAACAAAAAACAAACAAACAAAAAACACACACACACACACAAAAAAAAAAAAAAAAAAAAAAAAAAGAGCTTGTTTTTCTGGATTGTAATCTGGTAATAATGTAATGAGAACTATCTGTTTAGACTTATTTATACTGGAGCAGACACTGGATGTTATCAATAGCATAAACTAGCCCTGAGTGCCTCTCAGCTGGAGGATAGTAAGTATCTAACCAGTAAGGGAACAAGCTTCCACAGTATACTTCCAAAAAGGGGGAGTATCAGAAGGATGACTACAGACTCCAGATATAGCTAGATCAGTTAACTAAAAGGTGTAGATAAGTTTTTCTGTGGACTTAGTGGCTTGGCAGGCTCTTGTACTCCAGTGCTTCTACTATGAACAAACACTGACATATGTAATAATTTTGCTAAGTGATAGGAGTTGAATTTTCATGCAAACTCCTGTATCTAAAAGCTTTGACTGGCCATTTTTCATAATTTTAATAATTTTATAATAATTTCTTCTTAAAGTAGCATTTTGGCTTGTTATTGCCCTCCTCCATTGTTTTTGGATGTGTCTGCTATAAACATACCTTATGTAGACATACCCATTGCCAGTGACAACAGCTCATGAAAAACTAAAGAGAATTGTTTTCATTTCTTTCCTTGGAAAAGGAGATGATATACAAATTATCTCCCACTTCCTAATTTTTTCTCCTCTCAGCCACCTTTGAAATGATGTGATGTCCTGGCATGTCAAAGAGAGTGTCTCAAGAGAGCTAGCATTTTCTGCTATCTTCCACCATTAATGTTCATGTGCTCTAATAAACACCAAAACCAGGTAATCCAAACTAGTTCTTTTTGTATTTTGGCGAAGTGCAGGTATGTAGAAGATCTGTGTGCTACAATCAGACAAGGAGTGGAACTAGAAGTGACTGAATCGGTGCATGAATCCCTGAGAATTTCCTACTGAACCTGCTCTTTTGAAAGTATCCTGAAAGCCTTAGGGACATTACTGAGAAAGATAGATATCATAGAAGTAACTCAGACCAATTATTAAAATAATATGCAGAAACCCCACAGAATTCAATGTTTCTCAGAAAAGAAATTTCATTGCTTTTCAACTAAAACCCCCTCCACGGCCATAGGCACTCCTAAGACTTCTATCTGTTCTTTGGAAGCATGGCTGAAAAAATGAAAAATAGTCACAAACAGTGATCCAGATTCAGTTACATGCAGCAGATGACAGCAGCAAACTTTTACACTAGGCAACACTTTCCTGGGAGGACTATTTTTCTGGTAATTGTTCCTCCTTCCTGTCTTCAGAGAAATGACATGAGCTTGAGATTGAAACAAAGAACTCACAAACATAGAAAGACGGCAACAGTGCTCAGGCTTTTTTTTTTTTTTTTTTTTTTTTTTTTTTTCCCCACAG
>WEIU01025154.1:7692-18381 GCA_013389925.1 Aegithalos caudatus
AAAAAAAAAAAAAAAAAAAAAAAAAAAAAAAAAAAGAAGTAAATTTTACTATTTGCATTTAGTAACAGATTATGGAACTACACCATTCACTTTTTTAAACTCTGTAATTACTCTTGCAAACCAAAAGGGAAAAGTGATGCCAGAAGACCAATCCTCAAGTAAACAGTATGTTGAGAAGTGCCCTGTACTTAAGTGCATGACTCTATCTGAGTAGATCCGACCTTTGCATTTGCCTTCTCCCACACTGATCCTGCTGCCAGAATAGAGCCCTCCTGCATGCTGGAGTGAACTATTGCTGAAAGAGAGAGAGCTCATTTCCTTCTGGAGCTCCATGTATAATCTAATTCCTTAAAATAACCCTTGTATTCCAGATTTCACTTATGGGGTTTATAGCTTTTTCCTTATTCTAGGACTTTTTTGTTCTCAGAAGCAGTTCACAGACTGTGCCTAATACCCACAAGCCTAGAAACTTTCAAAATTGCATTCTGAATGCCTGGATTAAGATATTAAAATTTGGTTTTGCAGCTTTTCCCAAACATATTATATATGTATTGTGTCTGCTGCATATGAATGGTTTTTAGAGATGTTGACCTCCACAGCTCCAGTTCAACTCCTGCAGATCTCCAGCTATTAGGGAGCAGAAATGAAGCCATTGTAGTGGCAGAAGTTCAGCTTCAACACACACTTCTCACTTCAAGCACAAGCCATGTGCAAACAGTGTCACACAGAGCGCATTTTGGATTGTTGGGCCAAGGCCAAGCTGGAACCCAGGGCTGGCACAACGGACAGGATCTCTCAAGTGTAGCAATAGACTGGAGACAAAAGGAAGGGCTGGCCTGCTGACAGCACTACAGATTATGATATAGTGGTTTGTTTCTATTTACATAGACACTAACATTTAGGTGCTTTTACCACAGATTAAAATAACTGCTGAATCTTTTATTCTTGCCTGCTAGCCCTGGTTACAAGGCCTACAAGGAAAAGGCTAAGTCCAAGAATGTTACACCCATTTTTAACATATATCACATCAGCAATACCCATTTATGCAAGGTGGCTTTTGTATCTGTATGCATACAAGCTGTTCTCTACTTTGGATTTGAATTCAAGTAAGGGGGAAAAAAGAAGGATGGAGCAAGGCACTGATGATTTTTTAGGATAATCTGATAGCTCATAACAGCTGAAAAGATGTCCTGCCCACGTCCTTCCTTCAATGTCTAGCTCAGCCACAAATTCCTTCACTCTCCCTTTCCTCACTGGACCTCTTGCTGAGATGCTTCAATTCATAAGCCAGAAAACTGGCTCAGGAATTTAAAAACAAAAACAAAAATCAAAAAAAACAACCAAAAAAACAAACAAAAAAAAAAAAACCAACACAGATAGGTTTATTCCAGGTAAACAACTTGATTCATCTCTGTAAAATGCCACTAATGCCAATGCAAATCTCTGTGTATGCTTGACTGGGAATTAGCTGTCTAACATTGTTTCAGCTTTAATTTTCATCTTAAAGAAATGCCAGCATATTTGGCTAGCTTAAAGATCAAATGCAAGATCTATGCAGGGATCTCCATTCATGGCTGTCTGGGATATGCATCTCCATCCCTGAATTAGGCTGTGGGATCACCACTTCCTTAGGGATTCCTTCAAGGCTGCTATGAAATTCATAGTTTGCATCTTGCCACATAAACCCAGAAAGCTTTCTGGGGTCATATCCTACTGCAGCACTGTTAACAGCAAGCTAAGCCACACAAAAGTACTTCCAAATTAAAACAGTGCCGGGAAAACTGACGGATATTCAACCTTCAAATTGTTTCTGTCTTTACTACTAGGGTAAATCACTGGGTAAAAATTCCATTCTAGTTTCAGCTGACAGCACCAGACAAGACTGCAGACCCAGGTCAAATACACCATTAAACTTAAACAATTGTACTTTGTCTACGGTAAAGATAGATTTTCAGGGAATTTTGCAAGAGAAATATAGCTAAAGTGCATGATTGCACTAATAGTGTATCCCCATATGGCCCCATAACAAGACACCACAAGACTTCTAAGTTTTATGCAGACAGAAAGAGCCCATTCTTAAACTGAAATATTGAGACTACCTCCTGAATGCTTAACAAGACAGAGATACGCACCAGGCAGCATATGGAAGAGAAGTGTACTCAGCCAGAAATTAAAGCACACTACTACTAATTCAACAAAACAATTTCTGTCTCTCTGCAGAGCCTGTGATGGTTAAATGCATCATCTCATCAAACTTCAAAATAAATAACTGTGAACAATTTCTTTTCCCTCAGTACTTAATTTTTCTTTAATAAAATACTAAAACTTTTACTTGAAAAAGAAGAAGAAACAAAAAAGTCTCAGTCTCCCAGTACCTTCATGTTGCCGTTGATTTATTTGCCAAAGAACTTTTCCCTCAGAAGAGGATGACTCGGATCTCCTTAATCACTTCCCATGCATATTGGCAATTTTTTTTTTCTCTACACAAAAGACATGAACTACATTTATTTTCATTACAAAATCTTTACAAAATCATATTGTATTTTGTTAATGACTAACCATTAGACTCAAAGGAAGGAAAAGCTACATAATTCTCTGAGGCTTGATTTATTCTATGAATTTAGTGTCAATCTGTGACATTGCATTACATCTTTGTATGACATCTGCATAAGGTTCCCTTTCCAAGGGAGAGCTGTAGATGTTTCCTTTCATTTGGTAATATTGTTCCCATCTCATTTGAACTAAACTTCATCCATATGTTGTCAGAGAGATGTGGTATGACTGTTCTAGTCCTCTGTATATAATGGCAGTAGGATGAGAGCATGGAAGGCAGCATGGTACCACTGGATACATTACCTATGGTTATTTCCTAGAGAAGGGAACAATTTAAATATGGGAACTGAAATCTATTTACACATTCCATAGTCAATTTAAGCTGCTATAAATCAGCTCAGCTACAGAAAAGGGCTGCTTGTCACACAGCCATGGCTGCTTCTCCCTGCCTTCTGTTTCTGCCAATCCTAGTGTTCATGTGGCAAATCACATCAGGGAGCAAATCCAGCAGAAAACTAATTTTTTTCCCCCAAAGCTGAGTTTTCATTCTGATAAACTCCCAACTTCAGCTCATTCTTGGCTGCACAAACAGCAGCGACAGCATGAGAGAGGCAGTACAAACAACCCATGTGTGCATGGTGTAAGACAAAGTGGGACTCACCCTTTTAGCAGCAAGCAGCCATTTATCCTGCTTAAGTTCATCAGGGATCTGTGGCACTAGTTAAGTGGTGCCAGTCACAATATGGATTATCTAACTTTCCTGCATATTACTTTCTCAAGTCAATTAGTGGCCAATTCCAACTAAGCCAATGTAACCCATTCTTAACATGGAGTGAAAAAAAGCTGTTTGGGTAATTTATACTGTTCATTCACAGTATGCATGCATATACAGAAATGCAGAGACAACAATAGCAAACTCTACATGATCCTGTAAGAAATTCCTGACATAATAAGAGCTGGTCTCACCAGCCTCTGTTGAGAACATTCTGTGATATTGTAAAAATAATTCAGTTCCACTGTGTTGAACACAGCCTTTAGAAGGAAAGGAAAGGAAAGGAAAGGAAAGGAAAGGAAAGGAAAGGAAAGGAAAGGAAAGGAAAGGAAAGGAAAGGAAAGGAAAGGAAAGGAAAGGAAAGTCTGCCCTTCCATCAGAGAACTGTAAGTCACCCTGACTGAGAGTTTTGCTTCACAGAAGTCTGTAATTCCAAGATTTCAATAAATGTTCATGTAGTCTAATTGTCTTTCATTATTTTCCATAATATTTTGCACGGCTGTTTTAACATTGCCCAATATGGTTAGATATAACCATAAGCTGGAATTTTGGAATCCAAAGATTTCTAGTCAGCAGATATTTTGGCTGCACTGGCCAGGAAAGCAGACACACTCACATTTTCTTCATCCTTGCTTCTGATTTTTCCAATGCTACCTCCAGTCTTTAGGCATCTATTTATCTCAAAGGTTTCAGAAATACAGAGTATCTACAGAGCAATACAGCTGGTATGAAACACTAATATACCAAAACACAGCATGTGTTATCCACACTTCAGCTCTCAGTGTAGTGGTTCCACTTGCATTTTGGAAAAGCGCCAGAAGATGCAGGCCACAGACCCTACAGCTCCTGGCACGAGCAGAATAAAGTAGCACAAAAAAGTAGCACCACATTTTCCTGCCACACTTCCCCACACAGGCTTCCCGATCTGTTGTCAGAACTAACTGTGCTGAACACCCCTAATTAATGGTTAGCCATCTCCTGTGTATGCGGGGCTTGATTGAAACGCTCAGGACCGGCACTTCGGTTGGCTCCACTCTTATCTTACTCGAAGGTGATAAAAGGAGTGTGTCTACCCTTACTGCCGTTCCCCACAAATCCCTGAGCAGAAGCAATCACTCTTTGGCAGATTCTGTCAACAAGCAGCGGCACTTTTCTGCAGCGTCACACCAATCTCACCTCTGGTGCAGTCAGGCAACAGCAGCATCTGAGCAGTTTTCTCTGTCTTCATTCCTGTGCGTGCCTTGATGGTGAGGCCATAGGGAGAAGGAAGAAACAAAGTATAAAAGCAGGAAATGTTTACCAACTGCTTTACAGTTCTCCCAGGTTGTTAGCTCTTGCAGTTACAGGGATGACTTCTGATCTCAAGCAAATGGCACGGAGTGTGAAAATTAATAAATATTTCTTCACCAGCAGCTGCATTTTGAATGTTACATCTAATATAAGGCTGGGAATTTGGTACCCAAAATCTCTCCAGGAGAGCTAAGTTGATGCTGCATTTTAATTTAAAAAAAAAAAATTCTATATGATATTCCTGTGTTTACTTATCTCTGTTTATGTTTTTTTCTGCCTTCCATCTATGAAAAGGGAAAACAAGAAGCTAAACAGTAAATTACAGCATTTAAACATCTGAATATTGTAATTTAATGTGATACTACGAGTTAGACTTAACTGAAAATTAATATTTTTTTCCTAGTGTATTAGCAAAGAAACCCTAGAACAAATGTAACTACAGCTCTTCTTTTTAAAGTCAAAATACTAGCACCATTATCCAGTTAGAGAACTCAAATGAAAACAAGAGTTGTTCAAATCGTAATTATTTTCCAAAAGTAAACATTTTCAAATGTGGATAATATATACGTTTTCTGAATATATGCAAAATGACATCTCTTTTATTTATGTGAAACATTTTATAGTCCTAATTCAGAACAGTATCTGTTGATATGATGGTCCTTTAAGAATGATAGGTTTTAAGTAAGCAGCTAAACTTTAACATGTTTCATTTAGAAGCCCTTGTCAATCACATCAGGTAGAGGCAGACAGCATAATGGTGAGAGTAATCTGTCTCTTCAAAGTTGCTGCTGTTTAAGATAGGAAAACCAAAATCCCTTCTTGAATTAACATGTTGTGATTTTTAGCATAACACGCTTTCTGTGACACATCTCACCCACAAATGTTAGGATAAAAGTACTGGTGCTGATTTAGCTGAATTGCGCACAAGTGTACATCACAGACTCCTAATCCTAAAAGGCATGGTACTTCAATACAAGTCTGGAACAAGAATATAACTTCATCTAAATCTGTTTAAGTTAGTAACAAACATAAAGCACACCATGAAACAAGGTGCCATGAAGCTAAAGGGTTAGCCTGTATCTACAAAAAAATGGTTGAACTTAGAACAATTGGAGCCAATAATTGTAGCAGCACTGGAAATGCCTTATCCCCTGAGATTGGTGTGGCCCTGCAGAGCACTCCCTGTAAGCATTCCCTGCAGAAACAGCCATTTAAAATCTTCAGCAATGCTCTTCTGTCCTCTTGTTGAAGACCAGTGTACCCACAGGAGACATGAAAGAGCGTGTCATCACAGAATCATAGAATGTGTTGGTGCTGGAAGGGACCCCAAAGACTGTTGGGTTCCAACCCCCCCGTCACAGTCAGGAGCACCTTCCACTAGACCATTTGCTAAGGGCCTCATCCAGCCTATCCTTGAACACCACCAGTGATATGTAATCCACAACTTCTCTGGGTAATCTCTACCTGTGCTTCTGCACCCTCATGGTGAAAGATATCTTCCTAATAGCTAATCTATTTTTCCAGTTTGTCCTTTGTCCTGTCACTATCTCACCATATGAAAAGGTCCTCACTCTCCTTTTCACAAGTTCCTTTAAGGTATTGGATGATCATAATGAGGTCTTCCCAGAGCTTTCTCTTCTCCAAGCTGAATTGCCTCAAATCTCCCTGCCTGTCTTCATAGGAGAGGTGCTTGATCCCTTAGAATACTTGTGGCCTCCTCTGGACCTATTCTAACAGGTCCACATCGCTCCTGTGCTGGAGACCCCAGAGCTGGATGTAGGGTTCCAGGTGGGATCTCAGCATGTCAGAGCAGAACCTGTTGTACACACATTTGATGCAACACAGGACACATTTGGCTTTCTGGTATGCAAGTACACAATATTGGATCATGTCCAGCTTTTATCTTCTAGAATCCCCAACTCCACAAGGATGCTCTCAATAAATTCTTCTCCCAGTTTGTGCTTATGTCTGGAAGTGCACCAGCCCAGGTGCAGCACTTTGCACTTGGACTTGTTAAACTTCATGAGGTTCTCACAGCCCAATTCTCAGGCTTGTCCAGGCCCCTTTGGATGGCATCCCACTCTTCTGTTGTGTCAATTGCAATTCTCAGATTTGTGTCATTTGCAACTTCCTGAGAGTGCATTCGATCCCACTGTCTGTGTCATTGAGGCAGATATTGCAGAGGAGTACTCACAGAACAGAGCCTGAGGGACATCACTCATCACCAGCCTCCACCTCAACACAGAGGCATTGACCACAACTCTGCCTGCATCCAGAGAGACAGCCAACTCCTTATCCATTGAACTGTCCACCCATCAAATCCAAGTGTCTCCAGTTTGGAGATAAACAGCTTCTGAATAGCTTGTATCTCTTGATTGCAGTGTTCCAGTTGTATGATTTTTCCCAGACTTTTCCCATGATAGTAATGACACCATAGTTTTCTAATTTCACAATAGTTTCCAACTTCTCTTTCTTGTACTCATGCTGTGTACAGTTGTGTAAGAGAATATGTCTTCAAAACACTCTCCATCTGCTTTAGTGCCAAGAGGGTTGACTTAAATTAGGACAGCTATCCTTGTAAATTAAGCCAGCCTTTGTACCAAATTGGAGGAGAAGTTATCGTAGCTTCCAAATCATTTGTTCAGATGGGACAAATTCAACAAGTGACAGCCACAGGGACTTACAAAGAAGGCATGATAATGTCTTTAGTCAGTGCAGCCATTTCTTCAGTGAAGGTCTGACCCACACTTCTGATGTGATCTTGTATCTAGCCAAAGTGAAATTTGTACAAGCTTGGCTTGCAGTTACACAGTGAAAACACGCCTCTTCTACATGACCCTCCCAAACAAAACAAGTTGTATTGCTCCAGTTTCCTGCCACAACTTAAGTAAAGGCCATATGCACTCATGGTACAAAATGTGGGAATGTAATGAGAAAAGCCCGCCCAGGGCTGCTTTTTTAGCACTGCCCAGATGCAGGTCCTTCTGCTCATGATACTGAGCCATAGCAAAGCCATGTGAATGGTCCTAGCCCATTTCAGTACACTTGGATAATTATATCTAAGTATCTGCTGATAGTGCATAAACTCAGACCAGAAATACCCACTAATGGGCCTAATTTTACTCACAGTAAAAATTTTCAGAAATGTTTCAAATGGTTATTAACAGCTCCGGTGAGATAGCAATCCAGGATCTTGCACTGCTTTTCCCAGTATTTTCAGTAGAAATCTCTAAAGCAGGTTTTAAGGATGCCTGCTGCAAAGTAGTACCACATCATAAAGCAGATCCCCGGTGGAAAACCCTGGCAGACACAAGGCATGTAGGTAGAGCTGAGGCTTTTTAACCTTCATGATATATACCTGCTCTGGTTTATTATACACCTATTGCAGTTCTGTAGAATGTACATTTGTTAGGTTTTGGTTTTGTTTGTTTTTCCTATGCAGTCTATGGTGGTACAAAGTCTTCTATCTTGAGAAATAAAGACTCTGAACCTGAGATCGTCCTGTCTTGGGCTTTTTTGTTGTGCTCACGAGCCCCTAAGTCTCCCGCCCCAGCAGTAGGTGCCCCCACCACGCCCCACCCTTCAGCAGTGCATGTAAATCGGGGGCTGGCCAGGGAGTCCGGAGGATGTTCCCGGCGCCCGGCGAGGGCTCAGCCAGCGGCACGGCTGGCCACTGACCCTTGCTGTAAACTGGACAGCAAGAGGAAAGCTTCGTCAGCCCCGCTTTCTCTTTCCATCGCTGTCTACGGCGTGAGGACTACTGCATGCCACAGCCTGAAGTAAAGGGCTCTGGACATCTTCCTTCTGCTCAAGCCCTCCCCGAGGACCTCACGGTTGTTTCAGGCTGCAAGAAAATGTACTGGGGAAATCATGTCAGGTAAGTTTGCATGAGATGCCGTGTAACCCTCTCTAGCCAGGGATGCTTACTCCTTTTAAAAGTTCACACACTCACCATTCGGTTTATTGTTTGTGTCTTATTAGCACTAATTTATTTCTGGTTTAATTTTTTTCCTCTTTTTATTTTTTACAGAATTCTTTTCACTGTGACTCTAGTCTGGCAGGCTGTTCACTTAGAAAAAGGTAAGGGAAACTTCGTGTTTCTCTCCTCCCCGCTGTGTTTTTCTTCTACATTTACAGTGTGCATTTCTTCATTACAAACTAAAACAATTGACATATTTGCACTCCTTGTCAAGGCCCTGAAAAAGAAGAACGTAAAGAAGATGTGAAAAGTCTCAATGCCACAGCACAAAAGCAGCAGCTCAAGAACGAAGGGACCTTTATAAATGAACTCGCTGACAAGAATCACAGTTATGAAAGTAGAAAGCAACAGAGTTCCAGGTCGTTCGTACCTTTCACTGGAATTACAGAGAGTAGGTAACATTATTTTTGTAAACAATGACATAAAATTACTTTTTAAAAATATAATATAGTAAAATTTTAACTGTTGTCCTGGAGGATTCCAGCCTCTTGGTTTTCTGTGCACAGCCATTTGAATTATACCCATGGCCACTTAGTAAATGGTGATAAAAATTTAAGGTAGAACTGAAGATGTCTCACTTGTTAGATGTGCTAAGGAAAAACACGGAAGGATATTAAGAACGAAGAACCCTTTGTCCCTTTGTGTTTACAAGAGCATCTATGAAATTTTGTAACATTCTGTTCATTTCTTAAAATTCACGGTACTTCATGACCATAAAAATGTTAATTTTATTTAAAGAAAAGGTTTAAGCTGCCTGAAAGCAGGAGGGGAAAACGTATTCTGTTTCTTCCCATATATATAAAGTTTTAGATTGGTACTCAATCCCAGGACTCTGAGAAAGGCTTAAGGGAGCATTTCCCCCACCTCAAAACCAAGTAACTTCCCAGTAACAAAACCTCTTTATTCAAAAATAAGCATCACTTCCCAGTAAAAATGCCCAATTTCTTAGCGTGCTTGAAACCTGCATCTGTGAAAGTGAAGTATTCACTTGAACACATGATGCTGCTACAGAATTTGCCAGGCGTTGCTTCTTCACCATCCTGTAATCCCTAGTAGCTTGTTTCTAATCCTTAACTAAACAAACTGGGTTTAGCTGAACAAACACTCCTAACAGGCATATAATTTTATTGTCTCTAAAGACAATAAAACTAGATGTCCTTAAGACTTTGGGAACTGGAGAGACCTGGGAGAACAAGTGAGGAAAAAGTTGAGGTTCAGAGTCCCTGAGACGCTTGTTAACCTCTGTAATGTTGTCTTGCAGGTAAAAAACTGAACAGACGCTGCTGCCAGAATGGAGGGACTTGTATCCTGGGGACCTTCTGTGCCTGCGTAAAGCACTTCACTGGCAGATACTGTGAACATGATGAGCGGAAAAGGTAAAAAAAAAATGAAAAATACCAAAATCAGAAGAAATTAATGTGGTGCTCTGGATGATTATTTTCCGTGGTGGGGTCGGGGATGTACCAAATGTCTCCCTTGTCGTTGACAGCAACTGCGGCAGCATTGCCCACGGCGTCTGGGTGCTGAAGGGCTGTTGGCTCTGTCGGTGCGGCTATGGTACGCTGCACTGCCTCTCAGAAATAATGCACAGTAGTAACTGCGGTAAGAAATGGCATTGAATCAAGCACTTTTATTCCGGGGGTGACAGAATGGCCTTCTGCAGTGGTGGTGTACTCGGAGTTTGCTGTGTGTGCACTAGCAGGACTTCTACAGTGGGTTGCTTTGCTTCAGAGAATGCACTAGTGAGACAGCAAACAGCACTGCTCTGACTGTATAGTACATCACATAAGACGCTTTCAGATGTTCAGAATTCTGTACAGTAGGAAACTTCCCACCATTCTAGTTGAAGATTACAGGGGCTACATACTTCTCTGTTCCACAAAATATGTATGTCTATGTATGACTTCCCACTAAACCAGGACAATTTCCACAACTAAACTAAATCCAAGCGCACAAACATGTTTCTTAGATAAAGAGAAAAACCAGCAGTTATACTGGTGTGGTAGAAGTAGAAATTGCTATTTCACTAGAGGAAAAAGTTGTGTCTACTTTTTTTTTTTTTTTTTTTAGCAGACAGAAAAATCAATCATTTTAT
>WEIU01025158.1:1291-12060 GCA_013389925.1 Aegithalos caudatus
CCTTTGTGAGACCAGTGCTGAAATGAGAACTGGCAGCTCTGTGACTCTAGTCAGAGGAAATTGTAACAGCTGTCCTTCGTCCTTCTCACACCAGGCAGATACAACAGATACAGGCACATTTAGTGAACAAAGCCATCTCATTTGCTGCTCTCTTCTTCCCACTTTTTTTTTTCCAGAGCTGAGATTTTCAATTCTAGCAGCATGCAAATTCTGTGAGTTTTGACATAAATTATTGGAAGTTACCGTATTGTCCTGTTCGCACAAGTTTAGGACAGCTTACATCCCATGTACATTTGCAACTTAAAGAGGGAAAATATGGGTGATGAAGAAAAAGTGTTCAGTCGGCGCTTGGTAAAATGCATCTTTTCTGTTTTTCAAATTTTATTTATTTAGATAAGTATATAAAAGTACCAGATGAAGGAAGAAAACTTATAGCAAAGGAAAACCTTCCATTGTCTTATTTCCTAATCAAACAATTCCTCTCTCATTTGAAAACACCTGAAAACATCTTCATCTGAGGCTGATGAGATTTAGGTCTTGAAAACAGAATGGAGAATTAATTGCAAAGACAAATTGAATGTTACCATCTTCTTGAAGAGAGCTGCCTACAATATTGCTTGCTGTGCAGTGGGATAGGGAGCCAGAGAGCCACTCAGGAACACCAGTAAGAAAATGGCTGAATTCATGCTTAGCACACTCACACAAGGCCAAGTTACATGTGGCCAAATACCGCTCCAAAATTTTGGAGGACTCCAAATCACTTTGGTAGCTGATATTTTGTCTACTGGGACTCTACAGCCACACATTTAACCTATTAGAATATTTAACCAGTTAAGGAAAAGGATGCTTAGAAACAGAAAATTGCCTACACTAAATAGAAAAAGAATTCAAAAGAAAATATGGACACTCAGCTGGCCAGAAGAAGGTTTCTTTTAGGATTTAAAATATATTTGGGATAGACAGACATGCTTAAACATGTCAGTAAATAATATAAACAAAATCCATGAGAAAAACAGAATTAGAGTCACCAAACTTGTAAGGATACCAGTGCCTAAAGTGATTCTTTCATAAATGGCTTCAAATCCAAGCAACTGCAGAACTCCAAGACAGTACACCAAAAACCAAGATTTAGGGGTAGCAAGATGTCTAGTGTTTAGTGACCTGGGTTTCTGCAGAGTTAGACATACTGGCTACATGCAAAGCATCTGGGAGCATTCCCAGGCACTGGAACTCAACTATCCATAGTAGAAAACTATTAAAACATTGCCTGTTACAATTTTGGCAAGTCATAACTAACTTTCTCCCAAGGCCAGCTCATTCCAGAGACATTTCCCAAAAGGCAGTTTGCATGCAGCCAGCATGTTTTGGAGTTTATGAGAATTTGTTAGCACCATCAATGGGCCATTGTGTGCCAGTTGGCCTAATTGTCTGGGAATGTTTCTGGGAATGTTTAATATAACAGTTTATTTGTGCCCAGTATTTTGAGCCAGTGTAAGAGCTCAGCACTATCAAAAGGGGAGAATTTGTTCCTTCTCTTGACTACTTCTTATATTCTCCATTATATCAGTTCTGGTTCCTGTCAGGCACTTTTCTGGGACACTTCACCATTGTAACCTAGAGAAATCCATTTGTTCCTCGTGCTGGAGCAGGTGACTGCTGGTTAGAAATTTGATTCGGGCCACTGCTCAGTCTGGCAAGCACCAACACCAGCTCAAGGAATGCATGGCTGTGACGGGAAAGGGGAGAAGAGTGAAATACCAGGGTGAAGTAGTATCTCTGCCCAAAAGTGCCAATGATGCATTAGGCTGTGCCTCGTGAATTATTGAGATTAATTCAGACTGTTATTTCAAGAGTAGCCTGAGCTGATGTAAGCCCTCACTGCTGCTGCAAGCAGAGGGTCTTTTTGGCTGCCATTTTTCAAAAGCTCATTTCCCATAGCTCCTCTCTCCCTTGTGCCAGCACAGCAATATATACACAGTCATGAGGGAGCTGAACTGAGGAGATAGTCCTCAGGAAAAAAAGTTAGGATTAACTTACTCTAGTTCTTTACACAGCAACAAGTGCTTCTGCCCATACAAGGATCTTGAGTAAGAGCAACACCGTGGAATTAAACTATCAAATTAAAGTAAAAGTTGGGGGCAGTAATAACAGGATTTATCAGTTTAACCTGCTTATGGAACTGCAGTACTGGGTATTTCAAGAGGCGTCTAAAAACCTCGAGAAGGTATTCAGATTAATCTACAGCAGAGATTCACTGAGAGGAGGAAAGGGCTTGTAGGCATCCTAAATATAGATAAGGGTTCAAATACCCTGCAAAATGAAAGACAATTTGTAGAGATTTTCTTTCTGGTTCTTTTTATTTCTGTTATAAAATCTCTGTTTTCCTAACAGCATTAGCTATCAGCTCCTATTAATAAAAACCAAACAAACACATCTATATCTAACAGCATGTGAGGTTCCAAAAAATATTGAAAGTAGTTTTGATCTTTATGACAATCCAGGAACAGTTACCACAAACAGCTTTGAGGTGCAACATCCAAATTCTTGCCAGTATGATATTTTTATTTCATTCATGCTTTCTTTCAAAGTCTGTTCTGAAGATACAAGTCGGAAGAGGTGATGGAGAAGAAGCATTAATTGCCTCATACTGTCAGCTTGACCTAATTGGTAGCATCTTTTACCACTAATTTCTTAAATAAATTGCATTTTGCAACACCTCCAGAACATCCCATGGAGCACTTTTAATTACACATTTCTGTAGGCTTTTCAGTGTCTTGAAACAGTTAAGTAAATGTTTCTAACGGACACAGCATCACCCACAGAGAAAGTTTTTTGTTTGGTTGGTTGTTTTTTTGGTGTTTTTTGTTTTGTTTTTTGGTTGTTGTTGTTTTTTTTGGTTTTTTTGTTTTTTTTGGGGGGGGGGGGAGGTTTAAGCCTCATAGATTTTCCACTGGGAATTTTAAGACTTGATGCTCCTATTTGATAACTTTTAAATTTTTTCCCCAAACCTGTCCTTCTCAAAGAACTTTCCAGGGTATTTAAAATAGTAACCAGCGAAAATCAGTACAGTTCTGTTGTTTTAACTTGCCCTATAGACCACTTGGGAAACTATCAAGGACAATCTTCCAGTGCTTGCCACCCAGAAGTGGCAAGTGCTTGCCAGTTGTGTCATTCACTGCAACTGGAACTATGATGCAACTGCTTGAAAAATAAAGCAGAGCTGAGGACTTCACAGCACCCACCAACATGCAGGTTAATTATCTTGTAGGTTTATAAGTGAACTGAAGAAGGCAAAATCTGTAGGCAGAAGCAATAGTTCCTGTTAATCCAGTCCATAAAACTGTGGGGGGAAGTGAAAAAATGGGGGCATGAAAGATTTCAGGAGCAAAAGATTTCTTCAAGCCTTCTTCAAACTGACCATTTATATAGTTTATGTATGTGATTAGATTTGAATGAGATTCTTCTATATAAAGCCTCTTGTACTGGGATATCAACCTTGAGATATATTTCCCATGGCACACCTAATATTTTTGGTTTTAAAACTGCATTCCTACATGGATACTAATCCTACAGTTAATAACATGACTAAAAGTAACAGAATCAGTTCTTACATTTATATTTTTGAGATCAGAAACAAAGTTATTCCTTTCTTATTTTTATTCTTCTCTTTTCTGTCTTTTACTTTTCTTGTCTTGAATTTCCCTGTTTCTATCTTTCCCTCAGTTTCTGAGATGATCAATATCCATCTTCCTCTTTGGGCAATTCCATTCACTAGTCCAGCTGAACATGCACCCAGAATAGAAAGTAATTCAGTTTTCAGGATATATCATAAAAATGAGAGCAGTCCTAGGAGGGATCTTAAGATGGGGCTCAATATTCACGGTCTTTGTATTTGCCTTTATTAAAGCATTGCCTTCCTGCTAAGTTAATTTCTCTTCATTATTTATGCATATAGAAATAAATTCTAATAGTAACTTAAACAGAGCAAGTATCTCCAACAGTTCCACCAGAAAACACCACTTGGAAGCCTGTCTCAACACAGCTCACCAGATGTTCTGTACAAGCACCTGCTGTGCCCTTCAATCACTGCCTGCACTCCTGCTGCCATGTGGGTTCAAACAAGGGTGAAGGATAACAGCACCTCATATTCATTTACTTGCAAGATAACAGCAATCAAGTTTATAGACTTTAGCTAAGAGTTGCTTAATCTCTTGCTGAAATGTAATCATATCTGTTGAGATATCATATATCATATCAGAGCTGTTGACTCTTTAACAACAGATAGTGTAACTACAGATTAAGACAGGAAGATAAATTATATTATGAACATCTTGAATTAGGAGAATTTTATTGGATAAAGATTGGCTATCCAAGTTGAAACCGATTCCAGGACATTAGATCTAACATTTCTGTTTTAGGAAAAAAAAGAACAGATATTCTCTTGTAATAACTATCCAGCATATCATCTGATGTCAGAGCACACAAAGATATGCCAGGCATACATAATTAGAAAGCACACAAAATTCAAATAAATGACAGTCATACAATTTCCAGACAATAACAACAACAAAAAAATGCAAAAGTATTCTACATTTCCCATTATAAGGAATATTGCCATAAAGACGAACCTAATTAAAGTATCTAGTCAAACAAGCAAAGAACAATTCCAGGTTGATTCAGCCGATCCCAAGGTTGGGCATGCATTCATCTATGGCTGGAGTTCAGAGCTCTGGAAGGCGACAGGCTATGCCTTTTTCTTTTTGTTACTGATACCTACTGTCTCATCTGTCTCAGCAGCAAATCAAGATGCACACAAAACACAAGAAAATTGTGTCTTCCAGCTTCCGCAGAACCCCAATTAAACTCCATTCAGCAGCTGAGAGCAGCAGAGAAAGCAAAACTTGCATCTGTTACTGTTGCTGCAGTCGGAGGTGTGAGCTACGCAGGAGATTTGCCAGACTCCTCAGCCTCTGAGCAAAGCAGAAGGGAGAAAGATGAACTTATGCCAAGGCATGAGCTGTTTCCAAATGCAGCAACCTGTGCAGAACCAGAAGGTCACAGTCTGCAGCTGGCCCAACTACAAGTGAGACAGAGGGAATGGTCTTAACAAGCATCAAATTGCCAGACAGGAAAAAGAGGCTTGGGTGCTAATCTGTTCAGAATGAGGAGCTGGTCTGGGATAAACTCAGAGAGAGGGTGAGAAACATGTGGGAGCTGTTTGTTCCTTTGTCTGATAGACACCCTGCTTCAGTATTCTGGTAGACTACTTAGTCTGCTCTATACATCTGGGATAGATTCACCTTACACCTTTGAAGAAGGGCAGGGTGTGATATGATAGAGACTTCCACTGCTTTGCTTCCCAGACCCCTCTGTTCTGGTTTTCCAGAATGGCCCCCATCTGCTCCCTGTCTGAGCTTTTGGCCCCAGTTTGACTGTAGCATTGCTTTGACTGTCACTGACATCACTGGATCACAAACTGTAGTCTCCATGTATTTCCCAAGGCACTGCTTCGATTTGTCTCTGTATCTTGTAAAAAGCTTTGTAATAAAATTAAAACTTAGGAAACTAGAAGGTATCCTCCAGTTTCAGAGGTCACAATAGGAGTCTCTCAAGTAAATATTTGTCAGAAGTAGAAGCTATTATTCCTAGCCAGTTGAGTGTTTTACAAATTCCCTTCCATTCTTTCACCTTTAGAATTAAACTGTGATTGTACTTCAAAGATATCTGAAGTTCAAGGAGAGGTTTTTTATTCTGTCAAAGCCCATGCTGAAACTTCAATAAAGAATAATTTAACTTGGAGGAAAAAGAATTTAAAAAGAAAGAAAGAGAGAAAAAAAATCTCTTAAACAAAACTGTTTTCATTTCTTTAGGGAAGTTCTATAGCTTATCCCAGGCAGCCTTTCCAGAAGACTAGTACCAATGTTTGATTTTAAAATCTATGTAATAGTTTTGGAGAAGCCTTGGTCCTGAAGCACAGTTGCTTAATTTTCTTTTCTTTCCAAAGTAGTGTTATGTCACATTTTGAGACTGATCAGGACTAGGTTTTTTGGGGGTTGATGACTGTTCTCTGTTGGTCTGAAAATTTTAGCTATGACTTTGGCATACCATGCTCCATCACCAATGGTAATGAGAGCTTGGTTGATGCCTTTGGTGGAACATAACAATATGTTAAAGGAGCACCATGGGTTCTTCCATCTAAACCTGGATATATAAATACCATATGATCCTTGTGGCCATGACAACATCAGGAATGATGTCAACTCTTTTAAGGAACAAGCAGTCTGGTTTGAGGGAAGATAATATTAAAATGCAGCAACAAGTAGGGATTAAAGTAAAGGTAGCAACAGTCGGATTTATGACTGCAGACATATTGACTAAATGAGCCATAAAATAATGACTCAATATTCCTCCAAGTAACAATTAGATATTGCTCTTTAATAGGAAAAGGCAATCAAAATTCACAGACACAGACAGTCTGGGAGAGGCAAAGCTGGATCCTACCCAAAGCCTCAGTGAATGGAGTGCACAGTCCTTCACTGAAGATCTCCTTTGGGACCTTCACTCCAAGAGAAACCTCTCATTAAGCAGCCCCTTGTTTTTACATCTCATTAGAGAAGTTAGAAGTTTCACATCCAATTCTTTTTGATTCTTCTCAGTCTCCTGAACAGTGTGATTTCTTGGCTCTAGCAATGGAAACTATGAAATCAATGAAAACTATAGGATCAAAGGACTAGGGTTAACCAGTGGAGCATGGGTATCCAATTTTTCCCACTAAGTCTACCTACTACAAACAATCCCTTGGCTGAAAAAATAGTGTCCTCTCTCTGCACTTCAGGCTTTTCACAAAGGCTGACAGATGGCAGATAGCATCATTGTGAGCCTGCAGTGAGAGGAAGCTCTTTTGTCTGCTGTGAGAAGTTAGTGAGTTCCAATGGGCACCTTTTCACTGAGAAATATACAGATGTTCAGTGAAAATATCCAGGGCATTATATTGGTATGCTGGAATCTTACTTGGTTCTCTGGATCAGCAGCCAGGCTTTTGGCTATTTCCTCATATCCACTTTTAAGCCAGCCCCAATTCCACCCAGTGATTAGTGCAAGGCTTCTCTAAATCATAGGCTCACCTCCTTGCTGCTGCTGCATGCATGGCACTGCTCTTCCCTGCAAGAGTGATGAGGCTGCCCACAGACCCAGGGTGGATAATTAAGGGTTTGTGGGAACTACTCTGTTTTCAAATTAGTATTGTTTTACAGAAAAGAAAACATATCTAAATGCTGAGAAAATAAACCTCTTCACCTTGTAGCAGTCATTTTTGCAATTAAGTGGAAAGCTGAAGCCAAACTAAAATGCCTTAAGAATATTTTAAATTACTAGGATTTAACCACGTCCCTCTCTCCAAACTTTGCTAAAAGAATAGGAACCATGTTAAAGAGTCTGAACTTGGCAGAATCAGAAGGCAACTGCAGATCTCTGATCTCAAGGCTTCTCACCCTTCCATATCTGTCCCAGCAGCAATATGTTTTTACCACAATTGCTTACAAACACCCTTACATGGTGTTTTACTTAAAATTTAAGCAATATATGGCTTCTCATTTTTAACTGAAATCCAAGCTTTATATTTTGATATGTCAGACGTTTCAAGTAATGTCCTTCACTACCTTTCTCATTATGAATGTGAAACGTGGTTATGAGGTTTGTTGGGCTATCAAGCTGAAGCTTTGCTGTCCTTAACAAATTACGGCTCTTTTTTCTCCCTGTGTCCTCTTTTTATCCATTGACCCATTTGATACACCTACAACATTCTGTCTCACAGCCAGATCTCTGGAATAGAGGATTTATTACCTAAGAGTAAAATTCCTGACATAACAGGGTGCCAATCCTTGACTGATTTCTGGAGTATTACCATGTTAATAATGCAGCCTATAAATGAATGGCATAATCTGAAATATAAATAATAACCAGGTAGAATTTTGTTAATGTAATCCAGTACTTTTAAAAACACAACATGAAAACATTCTAAATGGAGTCTGGTATTTTGTTTCCTTTCTGATTAAAAAGAAGTCAGATTGTTCAGTTCTCTTTCTGTTGCAGGCTGATTTGCAAGCATCACCACCTTCCCAAACACTCACAGATTCTGAGGGTGATGGACCTCGTCAGGAAAGTGCAATGTGATATCGAGCTGCATAAATTGCTTTTTGCGTCCCCTCCCCTGAATGTGTACAATTTACCGAAGGAAAAAGGATTGAAGAGAAAATGCTGAAAAATGTTGCTTTTCCTGGGCATATTTCTTTAGCATATTTCCGCTGCATGCACTTCTTTCACTCAAACAAACTCTTTTCATTTTGCTTATTTCCTTGGTTTATTATTATTTTTCTCCCTACCCATTTTAATTTCTTTTCTTCCTAAAGAGCTGTTTTTAACAGCTGCATCTCCAGCTGTCAAGTGAATAATTCAGGGGAAATTTCTCACCATTTCAAGAATTGTTCCACAAAATACTTTAACAGTCTTCAAGTTTGTCAGAAAAAGCTTCATATGACAGCTGCATGCACAGAGTGCTTTATTAGTGGACAATAAAGCTCTTTGCAATGTGTACTTAACCTTTGCTTTACTTAAAGCAAGCAATTTATTGCAGACATACTTACCACTGCTGACAAAGATCCTGCCCTTGAGGACTTAGGTTTTTGCAGCCCTCTTTCCAAAGGATCTTTGACACTTTTTTGACTCTCAATGAGGTTTTCAATACATACCATCCAGCACCACATACTGTGATGCAATGTAAATTAATGTAATTAAAGAGTTCTCTAGATTAGATATTACATCTAACCATGGATCTCTAATCACATGGAATCAGCTGTCAGTGTTCAGTAGGCTAAAAGGTTTCCAGTACCTTTTGAACTTATTTAGAGCTTAGAGCACAGTTCTGCAGCAGTACTGTGTGCAGTAGACCTGTATGATATATCTCCTATACACATCACATGGTTTAGAAAAGAACTTTTTTAACAACTGAAATACCTCAGAGATATTCAAACCCAAGGCATTCAAGTTCTCCTGATTTAGAAAAGAATCACGGTGTTTTTTGTGTAAATGGGACTAGGTAAATGACACCATGTAGCATGCACAGTTTTTGAATGCTTGGAATTTGGTTTGAGAGGCAAATGTAATAAGTTTTCCCTTTCTTTTTGCCAACTAACCCAAACACGAACCTCAGATCTTTGCACTTACCAAATTGCAGAGGTTTTATTTTACTTGAGAATTTTCTCTTAAAACCTAGGGTACTCCTTTCTAAGAGAAAAATTTTGTCTTCTATTCAGACTTGTCAGATACCACTTCTGTATCAAATAGGCCAACATTCAGGATTTGTAATTACTGCTGCCATTTCCCTCAGATGAAATGAAACTTAATGAAAACTTAGTAAAAACAAATAAAGCTCAATTCAGGTCAAACTCCTTCAGGAGCAAAGGCTCCCGAAGAAACAGAGCCACACAATTTTTGCTTGTGCTTGAATATCTACTGTACAGACCACAAAAGTGACCCTGAAGTCTGATAGTGATAAATCATCTTACTGCAGGTGATAAAGTTTGCCTTGGAAGATGGACTTTCAGCTACTTTTCAAAAATCAATGAGTCATAGGTACTCTGAGCAAGACACTCCACAGCATCTAAAGCCAATATTAAAAATTCTCTGTTATCACATGGATGGTAACCAAAACAAAAAGCTATAAATTTATTCTCTGCCCCTCTTCTCCAGCCCCACGCTGAGGTAAAAGCTGATCATTATCCTATTGATTCTGGCCAGCGATGGTGTAGAGTAAATCACAAAATCAGATAACCTTGTTTTCCAGCCTTTGTAAACTAATTATGTCTATTAATCACAGAGACCTCAGAACCTGTCCCTCACACTAAAAGAATTTCTGCAGCAGAAACATCTTCCATTTTCTTTCCAATTTTGTATTGCCTTGCTAAAGGAAAATACACTTCATTATCTTTTCTCATCAGGTTAATGAGATGAGTGAACCTATTCCTAAGATTAATTAAGAAACTCATGAAAAAGTTTGAAAAGTATCAAAAATCAAAGCAGTCACCTTTTTTTAGCAATAACTCACTAGAATCCACTGGAAAACATAATACAGAGGAAAGAAAATATTAGTCTCAGCTCTGTTGATTCACTCTAAATGAAGGATCGTCATGGGCATGCTTCATACTTTTCTCAATTATTATATAAGTTGATAAGCCCTATTTCCTACATGACAAATGCCACTATAGAAAAGATTTTGTTTCAAAGCAAGTTCAAACACCTTAATTTTGTGTACAAAATTTGCACAGGATGCTAATCTGAGAGATCAGAAGCTTTGATAAGTAAAAGACACTCTTACAGATTCACTGCACTGCGTCCAGCAGATTCAATATCAGACAGACAGATGGTAAAAGTGCATTCTTTGCTCAAGGTTGACATACATGGACCAAATCTTGCAATGGAGAGCACAGGAGTCTCTTAATGGGTCTCTTAAGCAATGTCCAGTGGTGCACTTGGTTGTGACGTGGGACCAACCATGGAGTAGGAGTTTATGAGGCAACAGAAGAATAAAGGACACAGAACATGGAGTAGAGTATGAGAAATGTAAAGTCATTTAAAAAGACAAATAAGTGCAATTAATTGGGGGTTTTCCATTCATTCAAGTGGGTCTTTTTCCAATTAAAAGGTTCTCTTTAGCTAAATTTCTGTTGGATAGCTTTTGCTAAAAATTAAGAGGAAGATGAGGGGGAGGGGAG
>WEIU01025172.1:0-51811 GCA_013389925.1 Aegithalos caudatus
CTTAAATTGCCTGAATTTCTCTTGCTCTGCTCAGAGCAGGGCCCTTCTAAAGGTCATGCTGATCATGTAAAGGGTTACAGTCCTCCTGGGTGGGAGAAAATAAGTGGAAGTAAGACTCTTTCTAAAGAGGATTTTGTTAATCTGTGACTGGCCTTGCCATTGCCCTCCAAGGCTCCTGGCCTTGCTCTGGGGCTTAAGCAAGAGCTAAGCAAACTAACTTCTCTTAAACTTCAGCCTTGACTGTGTTGATCCATATTTAATGGAACTGGAACTCATATTCCCCCAGGGACGGGGGGGGAACAGAACACCACTCACCCGTGTGGCAATGTCACCATCAGTGCCAGGCCCGGGCTGTGTCCTCCCTCTCACCAGCCACCAGGTGTGAAATGCAAGGTTCTCTTGCCTTGAGAGAGGCCAAATAATTTAATGGCTGGATTTAGCTTTGCAAAGAACCAGCTTCCTAGTGGAAGAAGAAAATCCCTCTGGTGCCTGGAAAGCACAGCAGATTTAGCAATGCCATGGTTATTAAGGGCCCTGGGCCACAGCTGGTGTCGGGGTGCTGAAGCTGCAGGCTCAAGCCTGGCAGTGCAGGGAGGCACCTGACAGAGGTGAGGGTACCTGGCCACAGCTGCTTCTGTGGGGTCACTGCTCGTCACGTGCACAGCGTTGGTCAGTTCAGGTGCTGCTGTCCTCATGCCAAGTATCCCGTCCCGTGCCTGGTCTGGGAAGGAACTGTGGCACTGGCTGTGGGAGTGGTGTGTGGAGAGTCCCCAGGGTGCAAACCAGTTCCCACTGGGCTGCTGACCCCCACATGGTGTGTCCTGCGTGTGCAAAACTTGTCTGTGCAGGTATCTTCCATGTGTGTCCTCCCCATGTGCTTGGCAGGAACTGCACTCCAAAAGTTCAGCACCTTGTTTTATTACAAAGATAGGTTTTGCCAGGAGTCTGCCACTTCCACTACACAGCAGGTAAGGGCACTACACCCACAACACGTGCCAAAGTTTAAAAACATCTTACAAAGGGCTCGGAGGTTCAAGGCAACACTACAAACCCTCTGCTAAAGTTGTTCCATTAAATGGTTGTAGCAACTGCTTTTTCTTTTTTTTTTCCCTTTTTTNAAAAATTAAATAATAAAACAATAGCCCAAATACATGGCCCAGCCACAGCACCTGGAGGCAAACTCTACTTTTGGCTCATCTGTATCCTTTCCCTGTAACAAATAACATGGGGCTATAGCTCCATGGCCCTTTCCCTGCAGCCAACTAAGCTCAACATTCTCTGCTACCTTGATCCTTCTCACCCTGGCCTTTCCTGTGCTGGGCCTGCCTACATCTCTGGCAGCTATTCACAGTTTCTAAAAGACAAAAACATCAAGAAATTTTTGTGAAATCACTTTCAAAATAAAATGTAGCCCAGCTACATTCTTAGAGTTTCTATTCTGAAGCCACATCCTCAGCAAAGACATTGAGACCTCCACAGTGTAAGTACTTTTTTTTTGTAGTTCTCTTAAAAAAAACCTCTTTTCTTCCCCTCTCCCTCCCCTCCCTCCCCACATTTTAGCATACTGGATAAAGTCTACTGTTTGTTTTAAAATAGATATCTATGTACACATACACAATTCTGATGTTCTGGTTTCTGACAAATGTGGCATTACTGGAAATGGAGACAACCTGTCCATGGCAGTGAATCACTCAGTTTTGGCGAACAAAGTCATCCAATGCCATACTGCATCCTAGCCAGCTGGATGACTAACAAATGCTTCCCTTACACCCTCCTGCAGTGAGGTAGTAACTGTGTTTCTTTCCTATGGGGCAGTTCAAGCCATGGTGGCTGTGGTGGGTCAGCCCTGTGGGCAGGAGCCTTTGCCCCTGCATGAATGCTGGCCTTGGCTGCCTTCAGCCCCTACAGGGGGGCTGTGTGACACCAGACATCAGAGCAATCATAGCTCCCCAGGTGCAGGAGGGACAGCAGGCCACCGAGCTGGCTTGGCAGGGTGGCTCTGGGGTGTGTAGTCTTGGGCAAGCTCCATTTGTCAGCCACTGGAACCCTCTCAGAGACCCCAGCCTGAGCTGGGGCACTCTCTAGCTGAGTTTGCAGCTGTGGGTGCTGGAGATGCTCTGCTGGCCTGTGTCACTGCTGGGCTGACAGCAGTTGGGTCCAGTCCCTCTGCATGTAAGGGCTGAAAACAGGCTGGCTGTGCAGCCAAGCCCCACTCTTGCCTGCTCTCAGGTACCAGCCAAAGGGGCTGGGCCCAGTGCAGGCAGAATAAGCTGCTTTAGGAGACGCCTCTGTAGGACTGGCCTCGTGTTTGGTGATGCTCACAGGGAGAGGCTGAGACAATGCTCTCTGGTGTTTGCCCTGTGCGTGGCTTGAGGCCACTGTCAGAGGGCTGTCAGCAGGCACTGGCCCCGTTGGCATGAGCAATTCCTGGGGCTGAGGTGGTGCAGTGCCATGGACACATGTGGAGCCAGCGTGGCAGGGCAGCAGTGAGGGCCACACTCCTTCCCCCACCTGCTGCACCCGGGCCAGGACCATGCCTGTGCCTGGCTGGCTGGGGGAGTGTCCCCCTCCCCACTGTGCTCCAGCTTGCTGTGCATGAGCTGTGAGAACCCAGGAAAGGCAGGACAGCCCTTCTCATGCTAACACAGACTGTGCTCCCTGCAGCTCCCAAACAGCTGTCTCCATTAGGGATAAAGTGCTTTCACCATGCCTTAGCTGTTTGGGAAGCAACTGCTTAGTCTCAGCCCCAAGTTCCCTGTGTTGCCCAAGTCTCTGATGGAGGAGTGGTTATGTTTACAAATACAGTACAAAAATTAAAAGGCACAAATATACACAGAAATGCAGCAGATAGTGAATAGCTGATAAGAGTCCCTGGTGTTGGAAAAACAAGGATGTTGGAGGGATGGAGTGGGAGCTTGGGCTGGGATGGTCTTTGCTGTCTGGTCATTACTCCCTGAGGTGACCCTTCTGCTTTGAGTCTGTTGTTCCAGCCTCTGCAGCCCTGTCCCAAGGAACCACACACAGGGATGCATGGAGTGCTTCTTGGGTGCTGACCAAGGGGAAAGTGGTGAACTGAGCTTGCCTCCATTTCTGGCTGGCAACAGCAAATAAATTATGGGTGCCACAGTGCAGACCAGAGGAGTTTTAGCTGCTCGGAAAGGTGTCTTGTGGTTTCTCGTGAAGTGAGGCAAACTTTCAGCCATGGCCAGGCACACCCCCTCCACAAGGCTGGTTTGAGTATGACCAAGGTATGCCTGCGGCTGAAGGCAGGTTCCCTTGGGGCACTGTGCTGCAAGAAAGGTCACTTCCAGGGCTGCAGCTGGCCTAGGCTTCACTGCAGGACTCATAGATGTTGTCCTCCATGAGTGCAATCACTTGCTCAAATTTGTGCTGGAGCTGGGTGCGCTTTGTTGTGGGGTTTGAGTCCAGGGCAGCCACGATCTGTGGGAGATACAGAGAGGCAGGGTGCTGAGGCAGTTATGGGGTGCCCACCTGCCAGCCCAGCTCCCTCCACCAGACCTATGGAGCCCAAATCCCAGCCAGAGCTCCAAAGGGCAGTGCCCACCTTGCCCTACAGCCCCTGTGCTCACCCTGACACCCTGCTCTCCTAGGGTTCCTGGTCAGGGCTAGGAGTGGAGTGGTATGTGACAAAAATGCACTGCTGTAACAGAGCTAAGGGCACAGCGCCAGCCCACAGGGGAGCAGGAGCCAGCCAGGGCCACTGCCTCGATGGGGCGGGGACAGTGGGTGCAACTTATTTTGGGGGTGGACCTTATCTGCATGTTTTGCTCTCCTGAAAGTGTCTACACATCTGGCAGCCCTTCTTCAGCCCACCAAATGCTATTAAGATCAGCTGTGAATAGCCAGCCTTCTCTTCCAAGAAGTTGCCAGCCAAGGGACAAAGAGCAGATGCCTCTGCATCTATTACATATGTATTGCAGTTATGCAAACCCCGGTAATCCCTGTTCTCTGGGACTGGATGCAGGTGTCTGCCTGTGGGGTTACTGCAGCGACAGCTCCTCCCTTCCCAGGCAGAGCAGAGCCCACCTGTTGTAAACCCCACTCACCTGGGAGCGGTATCTCTTGGCGTATTTGTATATCTCAGCCATGGCAACATTGGTGTTGAACTCATTTCGGTATTTCTTTATAAAGATAGAAGAGAGGGGAGAATATTAGCAGGATGGAGCATGTGAGTTCCAGCCCAGCCAGCCAGCACCGACTACAGTAAAAGCAGATTGCACCTGACTTTACTGTCACATTGCTACAGCTGGATTTTTAAGGAAGGTCCATTTGCTCACATCAGGATGGGTCTTTCCAAAGCCAGCTGTAAATACCCATGCTGGGCAGCACTACATATCCCTCTGTGCCCAAAGCCATTTCATTGGAGGGGGCAGCACATCACCTGCACTGCAGAATATCAACAGAAAAATCCTGCTTGGTGCCCAAAGCTAAAACACCCTGGGGAGAAGGTTTGATTTTGAGGAACCTGCAGTGCATCGCTTGGCAGGACTCTGATCTGGAATGTGGCTGCCAGCTCCTGTGGCTGGCACCAGGGCTGGCTGCCAGTGGCTGCCTGGGACTCAGGGCCGTCCCTGGCAGTTGTGCCTGGGAGCCAGCTGGCTGGGTGGCTGCGGGACTGCAGAAATCCTTGTCCAAACTTCCTGGCTTTTTGGCACTGAATTTTGCTCTCAACTCCCAGTGGTGCCAGAGCTAGTTAGGCTCAAGCAAACACATGGGTGTTTACTGCAGCTCTAGCAGTAATTGAAGGTGCTTGGAATTAGGTCAGATGAAGTTTGCGTGTGGAAGTTTCAGGCAAAATATCCTTTCTTGTGTGCTCCTTTCAGCATCTAAGCAGTAGCTGGTTGCAGCCTATGCGCATTCCCTGCTGTTACCAGGCTCCAGCAGGACACTGAGCCTGCAGACTCAACCCCATCCCCTCCAGGCACTTACCCGTGACTCCTCAGCAAGGTGGGCATTCATCTCCTGCTCGCTCAGAGGGGGCATGTCGTGGATTTGCTTGTAGTACCTCTGCACTATCTTCCGGTACTCGGGGATCTCCTTGGCATACAGCAATTTGTTGGTCGGGGAGTCCTAGAGCAAGGGCAAGACACCAAAATCAGGCACGGGGTTGTTCCTGGCTGAAAACATTATCCTGTTTGCCTGACTGAAGCACTGACATCAGATAGGGACCTCAGCTACAGCTGGGTGCAGGGAACAGCTTTGCCTTTGGTCCCAGCTGTCACCAGAGAGGAGTGCAGGGCTGACAGCATGGGGGCGTGGAACAACTCATGGCAGAAGGGCTGAGACACATCAAGGATGGGCACCATGTGCCTGTGGAGACAAAGCACCATTCTGCTGCCCTTGCATGAGCTGAACATCCATCAGCTCAGTGCTGGAGAAGGGGGTGATGGGTGTGTGTTTTAATTTGCAGCAAGTGCAGGCTAAAAGCACACCCAGGGTCAGGCGGGGTGGCTTGCTGCCAGGGGACGTTCTGCAGGTGCAGTAGCACACCTGTGCCAGATCAAACACTTGGGCTCTGTGGTGCTGTGTGTGGAAATTGGCAACAAGGGAAGGGCTTCTGCATGTATTTGCTGGGGTTTCTTGAGCAGCCACATTGATTTAAGATAAAGAACAAAGGTATCTTACAAGTTGAACTTTGTCAGCTGAAATGTTGCTTTTGGATTTTTCACATGGCTTTGATTTATTTTGCACTGGCTAATCCAGCCTCCCTGGCCTAAATTGAGTGCATGTAAAGTAATTAACAGAGAATACTGAATTCTCTTGATTAATGTCAGCTTGGACACAGCAGCCTTAACCTCCCAGCCACACAACTGGATTGTACCAGTGGAGGCACAACTCTGCTGCCCTTCTTGCAATCACAGCATGAATAATTTTAACCTCAAGGCAATCCTGCCCTCCTGATATCATTACCCCAGGAATGAACTTGGCTGACTAGCCTCACGTTGCATCCCCAAGGGGAATGGCCCCAGGCTTAGGGACACCAAAGAGAATGAGATCACCATATCCTGCCACTCCTGCACGGTGTGCAGGATTGCTGCCCAGTGCTCTGACAGGTGGAGAGGGGAGGGAGTGGCAGGTTCTGCCCACGGGCAGGATACTTGGTTTGTCAGGCAGGAATAGGGGAGCCCAGGGTGACTCCAATCTGCTGCTGCAATCTGTAGCTTGGCTAATGCTGCAGGGGAAATAGGAAACGGGCACCAGATCCCACAGCAGTTTATTTTCAAACCCAGTGACAAGGCATTATGAGAATATGGCCAACTTACAGAGAGCCTGCTCATGGCATTATTTTTTTTCCCTTGGAAACAGAAAGGAAAACCATTCTGCCTCTTTTCTAAGTTATTTTTTAATTTGTGTCTGATTTGTCTCTATTATGAAGAGATGGGCACTGGTTTATTAACTGCTTCTGAACCATAAGATATATGGACTGGGTCTGCCGTCACATTTGCAGTATCGGGAGCAATGTGCTGAAACCAAGTGAAGAATCCAGTCTGGAGAATGCTCAGTGATACACCGCGTGTACATGCAAGCTGATTTTTATGCTGAGGATTTATTCTTCCAACATTACTCAACAATTCATTCACTTATACTATTGTATTCCAGAAAAGTGTTTCCATCTGCTGTCTGACTCCAGCTGACCCCTCTTCCCCTCATCTACCACTTGACAAGGACAAATTGTAGGTGTTTCGCAACACACGCAAAAAAAAAGACCAAAACCCAAACAAACAAAAAATCAAGCACTCATTAGATCTTCCTCCAGCATTAACCTCTCCTAACAAAGACTTCCTGCAGCTCTGGGGCTGGGGGTGTAGCTCCCACTCCCTCACTGCAGGGTGTCCCCCAAGTCACACACTGTCACCACCAACCAGCCTCTGGCTGGGGGATCCGTGGGGGTGATTTACAGCACTTCTTAATAAAACTTATTTATGTCAGGAAGTTTCAAATGTCAGCACTGTGCTCAGCCAATGCTTTGGGAGAAAAGAGAATATGCACATGGGATGTCTTCCTGCCGGCCAGCCCTGTGGGACTGTGTGTGGGGCCCGAGGGTGGGAGATGGGACCTGGCCCACACAGCCCCGCGTTTGCCTGGAGCGGGCTCAGCTGAGCCCATCAGCCTCCCACCCCACGCTGGACATGCCACTGCAGGAGGGACACGCTGCACAGGAGATCACCAACTGTGGCAGTGCTTGCCAAGTTCCTCCCACATGCTGACGGATGGTGTCACTGGGATGGCCCTGGAGAGCCTCACACCTCTAGGTGAGCCAGGCCTGGTCTGTGATCCCTGGACAGGCACAGCCTGTGTTCTCAGAGGACTGGCTCACCTCCTGGGCTTCTCTCCTAGGTGAGAAGTTGTGCAGAAACCACCAGGAGCAATGACTGAGGCTTTGCCTGGAGCTACATAATTTTCCATCTTGTCACAAGGAGTTTACACTGTCCCTCAGCTACTTTATGGGATAATTATGCCAATGGTGTCCCCCAAACCAGCCCTGACTGGAGGAGCTGGACTCCCCTGTGGGATCTGCCCATGCCCTCTCTTGGTGCCCTGAGCAGAACTGGGCCCTACCTGTGCTCAGTGTTCCATGTTATGCCCCTGCCTAAGACAACAGCAGAAAATATTTGCTTCAGCAGCAGTTCAGCCGGGTCAGGAAGCGTTTCAGACACAGTGCTGAGTCAGCAGATGCTCTCCCATGGCTGCGGGAAAGCTATGGAGCTGGTGGGCAACCCTGAGCACACAACCCAGGGATTGGTCTCCCCACCCTCAGAGCCCCCCAGGCTGGGGTCCTGCCTCATGTCCATCCTGCCTGTGACTGTGTGTCCCCTCTCCCTGGCTACTGTTTGTGACAGAGAAGGTGCAAATTTCAAGCTGAAGCCTGAACAAAGGGATGGGAAAGGGAGGGGAAAATGCACCCCTGGCAACAACCAAAACTGAGCTGCATGAGCCCAAGTAATGGCTCCAGCCGGCCATGGGAGGGAGGCTGGGCTGGTGCCCTGTGCCAGGCCCTGCCCTGCCCATGTGTGTGCCTGCCTGGGCAGGAGTCCTGGCTGCATGTACCTTGCCCAGCTGCAGGTCAGAGAGCGAGCAGGCGTCGATGAAGGCCTGGGCGATCACAGACAGACAGGCGTCGATGTGGTCTGTCTTGTCAATGTCGAAGACAAATTGGGGGTTTTTCAGGATGTTGACCCAAAACCTCAGTGGCAGGCTGCAAAGGGAAGGATCCAGGGACACACGAGATGAATTTTTGCGTACCAGAGGAAGAGGGATGGAAATGCAGGAAAGATGATGATAGAAAGGGAGAAGTAGAGAGGAAAGCTGAGGAGATAGGTTCTGCTACTTAATCTTCCCCAGCACAGACCCCCTGCCTTGACAGCGGGGCAGGGACACACCTTCACCCTCATGACATTTTTTCAGGCTGGAGGACATGGCACATACAGCCTTCTCTAGGCACACACATGCTCCTGCTCCTTCAGCAGCTCCCAGCAGCTGAAGGGCCAGAGAGGCACCAGCAGCTTTGCCTGTGTGGGTCTGCTGAGTCAGGCTTCCCCACTTGCTGCTCTTTGGAGCAATGGTGTCACCTCTTTTTCCCTCTTTCCTGACACTAACCATCATCTGGTTCTGATAGTGAGCCTGGCCCCATGAAACACATTTCATCTGTCTTCTTTTCTGTTCTCTCATCATTTCCCCCTTCAGTTATTTCACTGCTGATTTGGCCACAGCACAGCTTCAGTCTATTGCTCACCCTTCCTACCCTCCACAGCAGCTGAGAGATGAAAGCCACCTTAAGTCTTTGCTCTACAGGCCAGTGGAAATAGTAAAGGGTAGACAAATCTGTTGCCCAATGGTTGAATCTGCATGCCTGCTCTCCAAGTAAAATTGGGTTTTAATTTTCATACATTGGGCTGGAAATAATTCCTGTCTCCACAGTCTCCAAAGTGCTGAGCCTCTCCTTGACACTCTCTCCAAGCTCTCTGCTCTCTCCATTTAAATCCTCTGGTTTCTTTCGTGCACTGTTTCCCCATCACTTTGGCTCCTCCACCCCTTCCTGCTGCTCATGTCCCTCATCACTCCACCTGGTCCCACTGCTGTGGTGCTCACTAGGAGGCCACTGTCACAGCACTTGCTCCCAGAGCCCCCTGAATTCCCTGGAGACTCAGCCTGGTTACAGACCTAAGTCAGGAGAAGTGCCACTGAAGGGCTGAAAAGGAAGACAGCAAATGAAAAGGATCCAAATATGCTGGGTTTAAAATTTCCATGACGTTTTAAGACCTGACATGGTCTTGGACTCTGTCTCAGATCTCCAGTGCTTGCAGCTAACACCATTTCTGTCTCCCATCATCCTATTTCTCCTTTCATTATTTCTGTATGCCCGTTCTTTCTGCCCTTTGTCTGCCCATGCCTCCTCTTTTAGCTCACTGTTCCCCTGGGCTTCATAGCTCTCCAATCCTGTGGCTGTTCAAAGCTATCCAGTCCTGTGGCTTCATCTTTCACAGCCCTCTCTGCCACCTCCCTGTTTTCCAAGTCCCTCTTCTACTTTTAGCAACTTAATGATTAGTCCAGAACACCAGAGTTTTGCAGCAGCTGCTCCCAAGAGATAGAAGGAAGAAAAGAAGGATTTCCTTTTCCAAACCTGTTGGTCTTCCAGATGTGCAGAGTGTCAGGGTCTGTGATCCCTCTCTTCTCTGCCTGTTCCTCTAGGAAGTCAAAGAAATACTTCACAGCCACGGGTGGTTTATCATCTCGGATACTGAGAATGGCTTTGAACAAGTCATCCAGGAACTTCTGGAGTGTGCCCTGCAGGACAAGGACACGGTGGACCTTGGGGAGAGCAGCAGCACCCAAGCCCAGGAGTCACAGCAGACGGGCTGTGACTGCTGCACAGTAGGGGAAACCCTTTGCTGCCAAGTTGGATAAGTCAGAAGAGAGAGGGAATACCAAAGCAGGGAGGGAACAGTTTGTGGATAGTGATATAATAAACTTGCATTTGGGGTTAATTTCTTTTGGCATCGAGATTTTATTTCTTACTGCTGGGATCTCACATCTGTGCTTGCTCTGTAGGCCACAGACAAAGAAGACCAGAGACTGCTGGCCATCCCTGTGATCTTTGCTTCAGTGAGGCACCATGCTGGGATTAAAGATGGCCCAGATCTGACCTCAGATCACACAGACATTTTTCTTGCTCCCACAGCTGAGCACCTCCATCTCCTATCCCAGCAGCATCTCTTTCTGGGGAGATGGGTTCAGGTCTCAGCTATGCATCTCAAGCCCTGAGGCAGGCAGAATCCCTTTTGTTTGCACAGACCCCAGTCCATCCCAGGGAGATCATGTGGGGCATCACACAGCAGCAAGGATGAGATGGGAAGCTGAAGGGACCCAGAGGACCCTGACAGCCTCACTAAACATACTCCAGCCATCCAGGAGAGGAGTCCCACTGCCTTTGGGGAGCAAACAGCCCTGCAGCATTCCTTCCCTGGAGCAGGCTTCTCCCTGCAGACCACAAACAATCCCACCTGCCAAGAACAGGGTCAGCCCAGCTCCTACCTTGGTGGAGAGTAGCCGTGTCAGGTAGATCTCTGGAAGAACCTTCTTCCTATGGCTCTGTCTGTGGGACTTCTTATGTTCCACTGATTCATCAGTTGGGAGAACCTGGTCCCAGATAAAGCACATGGTCTGAACACTCTTCCCTGGAAGTGTCACACTAAATTTTCCTTTCAGCACAGAATTTCAACCGCATATAAAATTCAATTAAAAAGTAGTTACTGCTTTATAAACACACCCTTATATGGCTTTAAAAAAGTGATCCATAATACTAAGTTTTTCAGACATTTGTTTCTCCTGTGCTCTTTATTTCCTCTCTCACCCTAGATGAAGGAAATTAACCCATCCATCTCCCTTTGCATGCTGGCCTGTTTGCTCCCCTGGGCTCTCACACCCCTGTCTGGGCTGCACCTCAGGCTCCCAGCAGCAGTGCACACAGCTTCTGCAGAAATCTGCTTTGCTTGGATTTGGAAAAAGCACAGTATGTAGGAATGCTGGCTTTTTCAAAATAAAAATGAATATTCCACTGGTCAGGTCAGTGAATTACTCTCTAAAATAACAAAGCAAGCAACTGACATCCGTCTTGGTGTTGTTTCACATGTGAACAGTTAGTTTCCCATCCCTTCTCCCTCCTTGCTCTGCATGTGTGTGTGTGTGTGTGTGTGCATTGCTTCTACTTGAGCATAGAAATGCTTGCACAGAAAAAAAAACCACAAACCAGGCTATAAAATATAGCTCTTGTCCATAACACCTTTTTTCATAACAGCTTTTAGCAGCATTTAGCACTTGGCGCTTCCCGCACGGTGCAGCAGCAGGAACCCACAGACCCCTCCCGGGAAGCAGGCGGGATGCCAGCAGCTCCCAGCAGGTGACTCAGCCGAGGTGACACTGAATGCTGCCACTGACACTGTGCCATGCCACGCCCTGGGCACGCCCCTGAGCTCTCGGTGGCTGCCAGCAGCTCCATCGGACACAGCAATTTCTCTGCCATCCCTGTAATTCTTTATTGTGTCCTTCAGTTTATCTACAGATAAAGCTTATCTACAGACCACCTTTCCACGCCTCTTTGAACACTGCTGAAGAGAACGAATGAGCCTTGATGCAGCTTGTTCATCACATCTGACACTAGAGCCCACAGACATAATTTAAGTTAATATCAGCAGCCCCCACATGCAGCCATCATCCCTGCAGCCAGGAGAGGGATACTTACCAAGTGGAAGTACTTTTCAGTGTCCAAATCCTTCACTGTGAAGAAGAGAAACACAGTGGCTCAGTCAGGAGGGACCAAACCAAAATACACCTTCATTGATGACTTCCATGTCAAGAGCCATCTGAACCCCAAGAAGCCCAACACCAAGCTAGCATTGTCAACCACAGTGATCTCAGTGTTTCTCCTTGTTTTGGGGTTGTTTATTGCATTATAGGACTAGTGGCAAGTACCCTAGGAGGTACTTTAAGGGAGACCTGAGGTCTCCCAAGGGATGTTTTAAGAGAGACTCAAGGGGGCACAAGAGCAGGATGAGCACAGGGGCACTCCTGCACTGTGACACCCTGCTGTTCCCTGCTGTGCCCCACGCTCCCAGGATTATTCTGAGCCTCATCATCAGGGCAGCTCAGTCTAAGCAGCTCCTTGACACAGCAGGCAAAGGACTTCTGGAAAGCCAGGCTCTCTGGAGACAACCTGGAAACAGGGTTTGGAATTCCTTGTTTAATGTGGATTTTTGTCTCACTTGGTCTGTTTTCACTCTGTCTGAAACCTAGAAATGGACTGGCAAGGGACTGAATATATGTAACTGGGAAGGAGAGGACTTTTCCAACCAACTGGCTTCAGATTCTTCCTTTCTCTCACTCTGTCAGCACAGATTGGATGCTAACCCCCAATAAGGGTGTGAGATGGAAGGTGCAAACACCTTGAGGGCTGGGAGAGCACCTTATGCCCCGTGAGGCAGAGGGAGGAGACTGGATAGCACATGTTTAGAGCCATCACATCCCCAACACCCAGGAACAGGGCTGGCAGCGTCCTCCAGCATCCCCAACCCTCTGACAATGCAAGCATTCCTGCCTGGTCATCAGCAGTGGGGAAGAGGAGAGAGCTGTTACCTCTGCTCAGCGTGGTGTCCTTTTTGTCCGTCAAACTCATGGCCAGGGATGCCCCTTCAGGGATCTATGGAGGAAGGGAAGAACGTGCATTGATGATGGGGGACTTATCAGTCTTGGGGAGATCCCAGGAGCTGGGGGATGCTGGTGCAGTCATGATTCTGCCACAAACATCCCCTGAACCTCCCCTGCCTCCCATTATGTGGAAAGGGAATTTTCAATACAATTACAAGATAGTGAGGTTCTCAAACCCGATGGGAATTGGGCAAATACGTGGACCATTTTTGGATGTGGACACCAGGTAATTTGAAAAGGCAGGAGAGTTTGGCTGTGCCGGTGCTGGTTTGCCATTGCCCAAGCAGGAGAGGGGAGCGGTGGCAGCCGGAGCCGTGGGGCTGGCGCAGGCTGTGCCGGGGGCACCATGCCAGCTCGGCTCTGGCACGGCTCTTACCCCGATAACCATGCTAATGAGCACTCAGCAACACTTCTGTTTTCCAGGCACGGCTACAGACCGGTGAGGATTATTCTTCCAGGCATACCAGGGAATATGAAAACGATTAAGTATTTCTGGTTTCATTTAATTTTAAACAGAAAAACAGTCAAGAAAACAATCTGATTCACCACATTTCCTCATATTTTTGGCCTCACTTCCTCGATGGTATCCCCAGCCCCTGCTCTCAGAGCAGGGTGACCATTGTAGCTGCGATTTCAGCAGGAGTGTGGATCAAGAGCACAGTGATACTAATCAGCCAGGCTGGTGGCCCTTGGGAATAAGAGCCTTTTCCCCTCCTCTTTCTGTTGTCAGTAATAACTTGTTTTGCATGAAGAGTGTTAATTAGTTTCTATGTGTTGCAATATTAACGAGATTCTCGCCAGGGCAGATGTCTATTCCCTGGAAGCTCTCACAGAGCTATGGCAACCTCTCTGCTTGTTCCTGATGATCCCATTTTTGCAGGGGAACCACAGCTCGCCCTGGAGGCCAGGCAGGCTCCGAGGAGGAGAGGCTCCCCTGAGGTGTCGGTAGCTTTACCTTGTAATGTGCTAATGTGTTGAGTTTCTTCCTGCCGTCCTCCACCACCGAGGTGTCATCGAGGTCCCGCAGGATGTAGCTGTCAGTGCTGGTGGCAAACCACTCTGAACACAGAGAGGGGAGAAGTGAGACCCCAGCCCAAAGGAGGCAGGGGCCAGGGAGTCTGGGACTGAATGGCTGCCCTGATGTCTGCGCTGCTTCACCCACTGCTCTGACAGGCACCAACAGCTGCTGCACAATTTTAAGTGTTTCACCTGTTTTTACAGATTGGCTTGGTCCCATGCACTTGGTCCTTACCGAGGTCGACATCTTCCACCCTTGGCCATTGGGAGTAGGGGACGTTCTTGCAGAAGGCCTCCAGAATTTTCTCTTTCACTTGACTGAGTGTGTCTGTGTCCATGGCTCTGACACTCAGGGAGTCCATCCCACAGCCTTGGAAGGAGACATTGAGGTTCTGCAGGCAGAGGCTGTGTTAGAGATGACCTGTCTGGTTCTGCTGGCTCACAATAATGCTTGGAAGCTGTGGTGTCTGCACAGCTCTGGCTGGTGCGCCCTGGGCCCCATGCTGATGGAAATCAGGCTGAACTAATGTGGCCATCAATGCTTTACAGCATGAGAAGCACTGATTTACAGCCCCAGGGGCTGAGGGCTCTGTTGACCAAGCTGGGAGAACACAGGGAGCAACACAGCAGCCCCCTCTCATGCTGTCTTGCTAATGGGCCTTGACTACCACAAAGCAGGAGGAAAGGTCAGCCCCCATTACCATCCATGTCCTCAGTTACTTGGCTCCAAGTGTTGACTTAATGGGACCACCAAAGCTCATTGCTCAACCTCTACTTGATGCAACAGGCCAAGCTCCACTGCCTAAACCAGCTCTAAGCCCGCTGCAGGGCCTGGAGTCCTTGAGAGCTCCTGCACAGCAGGACAGGCAGCTGTGAGGGCCTACAGGCTGCCACAGACACCCACTTGGAGACCAGGGAGGCACACCTGCTGCCTCAGCTACAGCCCAAAGCTGCAGGGCAAGGAGAGCAACTCTTTCTTTTTGTCTGGGTGCCTCCTCCTCTCACCAGCTGTGCAGACCTACATGCTGTGAGCATGGCATCTCCCTCTCACTCCAGCACATAGGTACTCACCCTGGGCTTTGCCTCTATGTTCTCCCTCAGCAGCCACTCCTCATTGAGGGTGTACCTGGCCTTCCCTGTAATGGCATCGATGGAACCCTTGTTAATCTGCTGTTTGATGGCACAGATCAGCAGGAAGAAGGGCTCGCCAACTGTCTCCTGGGGAAAGGAAAGAAGACCAAGTCAGCAAACCGGACCTAGTGGTGACAGGGTCATTAGCAGTGCAGCAGGGACAGGCTCAGTGTGGACAGCAAGGGTGTCTCTGCACACCAGGGTGCAGGACTAGTCCACCCCAGGTGCTGCAAATACCTGCGGGGGCCATCACCTACCAACCCCCCCTTGCTTCTCTCTGAGGCTGCTCAGAAGTTTTCAGACTTGTGGCAACATGACAGCGCAGATGGGGAAGAGGACACAACAGCCAACAACAGCCGCAGGCTGTTTTTGGGGATGTCAGCATCAACATACCCCATCCAAGTTCTGCAGCAAGCACTGCCACCGATGGGCTGTGCCAGCCTGTGCTGTCTCAGGGGCAGAGCTGGGCTGCTGCTCAGAAGGCAGGGGCATATCCATGGCTGTGCTGAGCAGGGATGTGCACACATGATAATCGGCAAAATGCAAATGTGCATTAATTTACACGTGAATTACACAGGAACAGGGAGAATCTAGCATACTGTGTTAAAGAGATGCTTCCTGCAATCTGACAGGGTGCAGACTACAACATGCTGCTCTCAGTAGGACAAGAGAGGGCTGATGTGTACAAAAATCCAAGAACAGAAATATTTGGGCACCCAGCTTTCTCATGAACATGTCAGCTGAACCCCTCATTGCACTGCCTGGTTTGCCACTGAACTCCATGGGAGTGAGCCCACAGCCTGAGTCTGTGGCTCTGGGAACCAGCGTTCATACTTCTCATACCACAGCAGAGCCCTCATCACAGCAAAACAGAGGATCAGGGTCAACAAGCTGTTCCCATGTGACAGCAAGCAAACACACCATTTAACTCCTTACATTCATCAAACCTAAGTTCATGGGAGAGAGGTGAACTGTGGCACTCCTGTAGCAGGAACAAAAAACATAACAGGGAGCATCTATTTGTGATGTGATTCAGCTACACAGTTTAATGCCAAATTTCTGATCCACTTCTGCCTGCTGCACTGATGTGCAAGGGAAACATAAGCTATTTTCTTAAGGAACTCTTCAGTGATAGAGTACATCCCATTCTCCCTAATGTTCACGTTCAATTTCCTTCCAATGAGGCAAGTGCAAATTCTGCACATTTATGAGTTGTGAGCCTCCCCCCGCACACACAGGCCTGCCATCTGAGAGCCTGCTCAAGACAACAGATACCCAACGGTTTTGATATTTCTCAGCTAGGAACTGCTAAATCCTGTTCAATCTGCTTCTTAATTAAAACTTGGTGATTCTTTTAATCTAATTGCCCTATAATTGCTAAAGCAATTAGTTTGATGTCAATTTGGACACGCTGCATTTGGTGCGGTTGATGATAGGGTGATACAGCAGGGCTGTCGGTGGGCACACGCCGTCCATGCCGGCAGGGCACTCGCTTCCTTTTCAAGGACAACTTCATGAATGCTGGGAAGCTCCCTGGGTCTGCTGCAGGGGCCTAATGACTCCTGCAATGCTCCTGTGAGCAGGCAGCACAAAATGGGTTCAGAGCAGGGCTGCTGGGGCTGGAATGCAGGAAGGCATGGCTTCCAGAATGTAGAGGAAGGTGTGGAGTCAGGGAGGGGAAATGCTGAGGATTGCAAAGAGTGAAGAATGAGCAGAAGATAGAAAGTGTTCATTTTGGAGAGAAAGGCAGAAGCAAAATGTAACAAGGGAAGAACACTGACATGGAGACCTCCTGGGCTGCAGTACTGCTGCCCTCATACTGCGAAGCACAAGCCACCACTGGCTGGCCCTGCACACGGGGTCATCGGTCTCTGACACTGGCCATGCTACCAACAGGAACCCTGTTTGTGTCACATGTGAGCAGGGACAAACCTGAGCCTGAACTCAGGGCCCTGCCATTGGCAGCTCCAGCCACAGGGAGATGGCAGGGCCTTCAAAACCATTTAAGAAGGGTGAGTCCTACTGGTCTGGGAGCCCTTGTGGGGTGAAATGAGCATGGGCTGCAGGGGTCGGGGCACCTTCCCGCTCACACTGCGGACCCACTGCAGGGTGCACGGGCAGGATTTGGCCCGGGCCAGCCCACAGGGGATGCAGCCACAGTGCTCCACTGGAGAGATGCTATTTCTGTCTGGCTTTTTGGCTTTCAGGCTCAGAAACTGTGGGATGTTATGGAAATCTACAAAAGTGCTAATCAGACAGCGAATTTCAAAGTGGGGAAAGGAGGGCTGGCAGGCAGGGACTAGAGATAAAATGGCAAAGTTGTGAAACCTCCAGCATTGTTCGGGAAAATCATCTGGAAAGGAATCAAAACTGTCTTTGGACTTGGCTAGTTAGGAGAAAGGAAGTTTAACCAGAAGAGATCAGTGCTGATTCAGGACAAAAAAAAAAAACTTAAAAAAACACAGTCTGGGGCCTTTTTTTCCTCCTATTGTGAATGTATTTTAATGAGACTTCATTTTCATTTTTGACTGAACTGTTACGGGCCCTTAAAGCTACCCAGGGCACTGAAATAACTGCAGTAATGGAAAGCACAGTTCAGGCTGGCAGGACTTGAACTGTTCCACGCACAAGGAGCGTGGGAGGGCTTCATTTTTATATGCCTGGGAAAACAAAAAGGTTTAGAGCACAGACTGGATTCACATGTTGCTGCCCTATTAACACAGCTCTGACAAGTTATTATAGATGTCCTCCCAGGATCACACCACAGCCATTTCCAGGATGTTTTTGTGAGCCTAGGGTGGGAACAGCACAAAATACAGCTGCTTATCCCAAGTGCCCGCTAATTTTGGGACAATTATCTGTATCTATTTTGTGAAGAACCAAACCTCCATCCCACATGCAAAACTTGGGTAAGTTTGGACCCAGACATAAAAGCTGAATTCCAGACCCCTACTTTTCCTTTAAGTCCCCAACCCTGTTAGGAGCCAGGCACAATGGTTCCATGGTAGCTCATGGAGAAGGCTTTCTTTTAAAGCTTTTTCCACCAAAACTGTAGCACAAAGTAGAGACCTGGACCATTTCATCTACGATTCTCATTAAGTTCTGCAGAAACAGAGGTCTGCATTGATTGTGCAAATGCTGCAAGGTATCTCTGAGCCCCTGTGCCTTGCAGCAAGCCCCTGCCAGCTCATCCCAACCCCACACCCTGAGCCAGCCCCCACCACTGGACTCCACCACCCTCAGGTGCCCTCCACATGTGCCGGCCATGAATGCCTGTGGCCAGCAGCTCCTTCCCAGCTGAAGACAGCTCCTTCAAATCATTTTCCCCCAAAACACAAATGGACGGGCTGTTAGGCAGAGCAATAATGCGAAACAAATGTTTTGAGCATGTAGCGTTGACTTACAAGGGAAAATACAAGTACTTGGAATTTTTCCACTGCACAACGGCAGGGACTTTTGCAACAGCTGTTTCAAATAGACATTGTGATTAATGGGGATAATTCAGGAATGAAAACCAGGCCCATCATCACATGTATGACACAGCAGTGCTACAGGCAAGTAGGCAAGCCTTCTTTTTAACCAAGAAATGCCTCTCCAAAGGCAGCAGAGTTTGATCCTTAGGAACGCAAGGCACATGGAAGGCCTTTGGCTATCACTACTATTTAAATCACAGCCCTGAGCTGACAGCAGCCATGCGGCAGGAGGAGCAGTCTGCTCCACCACGGAAGCTCCGTCCTCATTTGTGTGGCAGGGAAGATGCCAGCTCTGCTGATCTGGATCAAGCTCCTGTCCCTCTGCACAATTGGGCTTGTGTCACCTGGGACAAATTTCCTCTCCAGACACTCCCGTCTGACCAATTCTTATCCCTTTTCATATTTCAGGAGCAGTTCAGTTGCTCCTCTGATCCCACCCTCACTATGGAGCATGTGAGAATCAGAGTCTCCTGGAAATCAACTTCACTGCGCCTCTAGTTTGAAACCATTTGCTTTCAGAGATGGCAAAGAGGCTGCGGTGGTGCTCAGGCAGGACATGGCCTGGAGGGGGCTGCAAACCCAGTGTGCAGCCTTGGCCCCTGCCAAGAACCTGCTGCAGGTGGATGGAAATGCACATTCAGCCAGCAGTTCTACAGCTCTGCGAAGGGCCCAGTCACCTCATAGTCCTGCTCCTACCATACCCCATCCTCATCCTCCCTCTGTGGGCCATGAGCAGGGGGAAGCCAGCTCACAGCTCACAGCAGCACTGCTCAGCCCCAGGGGTGGCCACAGCCCCCCCAGCCCCAGACCAGCCTGCAGGAGTGGGCAGCTCCCACCCGGTGCTGCATATGGAACTCCTTGCCATTAGTGAGCCGTGTAATGTGCTCAAGCCTTCAGGCCCATGTGATAAGGCTCCACTTTCCTCTTTTTCTTTTTTCCCTGAGAAAGCCTTCTTGCACAATGTCCATTTTTAGCACAAGCCAGAGCTGGATCAGATGCCTCACATGTGGTCTCTCCACCCCAGAAGGGAAAATCAGCACTTTTTTTTTTTCTCCAATGGTTAAACTACAGGAACAAAATCTGCAGATTAAAAGAAATTTACTGATTTCCTCTTTTCTGTACTTACAGGCTGGATAGTTGGGCTACATTGGCACAGCCATCCTCATCCACTCCTATAACTCTTCTTTTATTAGATTGGCTAACTGTGTCGGCTAAAATGTAAGATTATGAACTACAAAACGACTTGCTTTAGGACAAAAAATGATCATCTGGGATCAGAAGACATCACAATATGTAGGAAGACAATATAGAATCACTTCTGTGTATGTAAAAAACACTTTGGGAAAAGAGATTTTTTCAAAGGCTTTTTCAAAGCTCTTCCCGTGGGTATAATGGGGTATCGTCCAATTAACTGCTGTGGAATCAATTAAGTTATTGCTCAATTCTTCTGGGGAATTCCAAACAGAACTGGCAAATGTTGGAGATAAAGCACTGAGCAGATGGACTGCTGATGGCTCTGAGATGCCAAACATACTCCCGCTCATTACCGAGAGAAGACCGCCAGCCTTTTGGGACAGACACCCCACCTCTCTGCTCAGATTTGTGCAGAACCACGAGGATGCCTCTGCATAATAGGCCCCACACCCCAATGGGCCCTGATACAGAGCAGCCCCTGCCCCCGTGCCCTCAGCCTCCTGAGACAGACACACTGCTCAGCATGGCCATGCCAGCTGCTCACAGAAAGAACATATAACCAGGTGGTTCCCAAAACCTCCAGCCATTCTGGTTATTTTTCAGCTCCCCCATGGCTCTTCTCAAGTATAGTGAAAACGTTGATCTGTGCTCTGGCCTGACATGAAGACTGAGCTCACCAAAGCCCTGGGCAGAAGTGGAGAAGCAACTGAACTTCAGGTTGCTTTCCTACACCTAAATTATTCAAGACATCAGTTTGCCGAGTGTTAGTGACCATTTGAGTGGCACTGCTAGCAAGTGTCAGGTCCTAGGCTGTCCCCTGCATCCCTCCTCCCTGCTGCACACAGAGGTGACCCTGCACCCACCACAACAGGGGCTGGTTCTCTTACTCTGAGATAGCTGTACATGCAGATAGACATCCAGTTGGTGAGCATCTTCTCCACCACAGATTCTGTCCTCCTCAGCATAAGCTTGGGGTTTTTGGAAGCTGAAGCATCTATTAGGTCCACCAAGAGGTCCTTCATGATGCTGGTGTAATACTCCAGTTTCCCATGCAATGCAATAGTAAGCAGGGAGGCCAGGTTACACCTGAAACACAGAATGATACAGGACTCAAGCCTGAATCCAACGAGACTGAACTGCTGACTGGCACTAGAAAACACAACACACAAAGGTAGTCTTTCAGACAATTTTCATGACCCTTCTTAATGGTGTTAGAAGTCCCAACCCTCATTCAGTGCTGCAGGACCTCAGGTCAGCTTGAACACTCTTACTGGTGAGCCAATTGAGTGAGTGCTCTTCAGGGTTTATGGCCATCCATTTCTAACAGAAATGTGTAGGCAAATGTGACTCAACTGTCCACTGAACCACACAACCCCAGACAGTGGCTAGATTTCTTTGGGTTAAGAATAAATTCATCTCCTCCAGCTGCCTTCAGCTTGGTTCTGAAGCTCATACCTGTCTCTGACAGCAAAGTCCTTCTGTTGTTCAAGAGCGTGGACAAACACAATGAGGAAGTGTTTGTTATTGAGTAAGGTGGAGAACAGAGAAATTCCTTCTTCCATGTTGGGTCTGCAGTTCTCAGGGATCTGAAGAAAAATTTAGAAATCAGGCTAAGAAAACCCTGCTTGTAGTCTTCCTCCACATTTTATCTCTCTTGATGGCAGGGATGTCCCTAGTGAGAACAAAGATACTAAACAGAAGAGACCCTCCTCCCTCTGCCTGATACAGCCAGCAGCTTTGCTGGCAAGGAACACACAGCTGGGTCAGCGAGAGTGGCCATTCCATTCTGTTCAGCATTCCTGAGGATACCTGGAGCACTGTGGCCAGTTTGGGGCTCCCCACTATAAAACAGATGGAGCAAGTGCAGCTGAGGGCTGACAAAACAATTAGTGGGCATACAAGGAGAGGTGAAGAGGGCTAGATTTGGTCAGCTTTCAGAAGTTCTAGAGGGAGATCTTACTGCAGCCCAGGAAGGATCCCAGGCCAACGCTTCTTCATGCAAGAGCAGATTTACAGACCTACCTTCTTCAGCCAGCCAAAGCTGATCCAGTGCTGGTCTGTGTTAATGGTTAGCACCACACAAAAGCGTTTGTTCTGTTAGTGGATTACTCACCTTCCACTCCCCCACCAGGAGTGGATGTGTTTCCTGGACCTGTGAGCTGAGCTGCTGGGATGGGAGGATGTAGCACTCCTCGTAGAGAGAGGAACACTGGAACCAAGCACAGTGTTAGGGGAGGGCACCTGTGTGCTGTGCACCTCGGGGGAATAAGATGGGAAGGCATATCACTGGGACTAGAGCCACCCATTCCAAAGACATGCACGGGGCTGGCTTACGGCACCTTGAAACACTTTGCAAGAGCCTCCCAAATGAGCCAACACCACAAGGATGGGGGAAGGCAGACGTCTGCACAGACACAAGGCTGTTAGGGCAGGGAGACTGCAAATAGAGTAATGTGACAGCTAGAAAACTCCCAGAAGAGAAAGCTTTACAGAAGACTATATCAAAATAGAGGAGTTCTGGGTGTTTCAACATATGTAACTTTTAAAACAGATGGGAAAAATGTTTAAATCTCTAGCATTCATATACCAGCCTGAATCTTAAAGCCTCTAGTGTGCAAAGATATGGAGACTGCATAACTGAAAAACCTGAGTAATAGCTACTAATGAAACACTCTGCAGTCATAAATCATCATCTTAGTCCTCAGCACTGACATACAACTGCCTCGGGGTGAAATACAGCCAGAGTGAAGGGCGCACAGCCACACAGAGGAGCAGCCGCTGGCAGGAATGACGGCACCAGAACGTCTGGTGCAGCTCTGGTGAAGTACTCCGGGCAGACAGATTGGGACTGGGTGCCCAAGGGACATCTTACTGGGAGCATCACATACCCAGCCTTGGACAGGGAGGAGAGACAGAGATATCCAAAGAGCTCCTGAGGATTGGCCGAGCTGCTGGGAATTCTTGGGGCCACCGTGCATGGGACAAAAAGCCCTTCTCCCTGATTGCCAAAATCACCCTTCAGCCACCCTTCAGCCTCTGCTGAACTGAGTGGGGTGACACTGGAGCCCTTGAGGAAGAGGCCCCAGCACACTGCTTGTGTGAGAGTCTTTCAGAGGAGGTGTGCAATGGCCCCAAACAGGCAAGCCAGAGCAGCTTCTGGGACAGTTGCCGCCAGCTTCTGTCATGTGTGAGCAAGCCCAATCTTGTATGACACCCCAGGAGGTGCAGCTCCACTTTTGATGATAATTAAGGCTGAAATGTGTGACAAGTAAATATTATAACAGTGGAATGATTCTGTGACACTGTAAAAGCCCTTCAGCAGAGTCCTAAACTGGTTGGGACATATTTGGGAGCAATGAGGTGCCCATGACACACGCTGTCTCCTTACTTTGGGGAAGAATGTCCTGGTGACAAAATGCTTGTACTCCAGGAAGGGGATCCCCTGGCTGCGGTTGAGCTCCTTAGTCAGGTCTGTCATGTCTGTCTGCAGCTCTGCAAAACCTTACAACAAGAGACCCACAGATGGTGAGAGCCCAGTCCTCCACCAGCTGAGACAGGAAATGAGATGTGCTGGCACTGGAAAGCACAGCACATCTCATCTCTGCCCCCTCATGCTGTGCCCTTGAGGGGGCTGAAGCTGTGTTTTCTCTGAGCAGCACATTCCCATCACAGTTTAACCATCAGGCTGTGCACCTTGCCCCAAGCACTGACAGAACATTCTGTGCCCCAGGAGCCCCAGTTCCCCCAGGACAGGACGTCAGCCGATGTGGGGGACCATGGACTGTGGGATGGTGGCTGCCAACACCTGGAATACTCCTCCCATTGCTCTATGAGGAGCATGCTGCAGTTTCTCTTGCACCCAAGAAGAAAGCACACTGAAGGTGAGTGTGACCTTCAAGTAACCCTCTGACACAGCCAGGGGCCATTAACCCCCAGGGTAGAGAAGCTGGTGGCACTGGAGATCAGTGGCTTGCCCAAGCCATGCAGCAGGACATCCAGCCACTGATCCTCATTCCCAAACCCCGTAAAAGCTCACAGGTGATCACAGAAATTCTCCTACAAATACTTGTATAAACTTCTATACAGCACAGGGCGAACTGTCTCAAGCCTGCTAACCTGACACCCTGCTCCTAGCCACGGCTCCTCAGCACCAGGCAGTGCCTTACCTTTGCGGATTTCCTCCCGGATCTGTGACTCCATCTCCTCCATCTGGAGCAGCGTTTTCTGCCAGTAGCGCTCAGCTCTGCGGCTCTTTGTGCAGAACACAAAGAGAGCTGGAAAAGAGGAAGAGAATAAGCCTTTTGGACCCGGGCTTTAGGAGCAGCTGCAGCTGGGATCAGAGCAGTTCTCTCTGACACAAGTGCAGAAAGCTAAACACAGAGTTGGTTTCACACCTACCACCAGACCGGTATCTGCTCAGGCAGCTGTCGATTATCTGTAAATAAGTAAAACCAGCTGGAATTTAATGATCGTGCTGTAACTGTCATCTTCAGTTTAGGTCTGGGCTGTCTGTATTCAGCTTAACTGTATATTAATGTGTTCCAGCTGATTAATGAACACAGAATTGAGGACGTTTACCACCTGTATTGCAGTGTTCATATCTGACAGTCTTCCCATGCCTCCAGAAATATGTTTCTAATGATGGGTGGTGCATCTAGTAAATAGGGTGCATTAGAGCCTTTATTAAAAATAAATTAAATCCTTACTATAAAGCCCTCATTTGCTGTGAACTGTCAGGTTTCTTGCTGCAAAGTCATGGGCATGTGATGAGCAGGGATCCTAGTCCAAGGACAAAGGTGTGCAGCACGGCTTCCAGCCTGGTACATGCACCCATGTGCCTGCTTCATAGCTGCAGCTAAGGATGCTGCTCTGCTCTTCCTTCTCGGCCAGGCACCTGTCACTGCTTGTTTCTGATGACAGGATCTTGGCCTAAGAGAAAGATCTTGCCTGTGATCAAGATCAGTTTCTCACATCCTTCTTTATTTTGTATTATAGTACCTAATAAATATTTGGGGAAAAGGGTAAGTTTATAAATATCACAAGTTCAAGTAACAGAGCTGTGGATTCAGCCAGGAAAAGCTCTGTGCTGCAGGGAGCTGTGGTCCTGTACCAGCTGTGTGCCATACCTGCTGCACCCAGAGTAGCTTCAGGTACTGCACAACTGCAGCACTCAGAGTCACCTTCACACCTCCACATGCAGAGAGAAAAACCTTGCCACAGCCTGGAAACACATCTCTCCCTTACCTACGACAGAGAGGACCAGCAGGATGCTGCAGATAACGATTGAGACAATGATCGCTGTTTCTCCTCCCCCAAGGTGCAGCATGGCAATTGTGTAGTTGAACTTTCCAACTTGGATCTGAGGAAGGAGAAGGAGGGAGGAAAAGCAGGAGCTGAGCAGCAGGTTGCCGAGGGGCTGGGAGCAGGGGGGGACACAGGGCAGCACTCAGCAGACCTGGACCTGAGGACTCGCTGAGCGTGCTGGCACAGGCTCCCAGGCTCTGTGGGAATGAGGCTGGGCTCTGCCTTTCCCTGCCAGGCCCTGGGCACACTGTGTGTCTCCAGGGAGCCCAATTCCCTTCCTGTGCTCTGGGGGATGTCAAGGCCACACCCAGCAAGCTGTGATGCTACAGTGGTGCCCATCCCTGGCCACCATAGGGCTTTGGTGGCAGAACTGCTGGCTCCATGGCCCCACTGTACCTGCCGCAGAGGAGCCAGCCCTTTCCTAGACAGCCCATGGCACCATACAAGGCTGCCTGTGCTGCTCTGACTAGAAAATCACTTCATCATCACTAATCATCAGCTCCTTTATGACTCTGAACAGCCTTTGGAGCCCTGCTGCACTCGCCTTTCTCCTCCAAAATCAGAACAGCTGCTACCCAGAAAAAGCAGGGTTAAGAAACTTTAAAGTCCTTGAAATACAAATAAACTAAGGGAATAAAAATAAATGAGACCATAGATGGCTAATGGTCTTGGGGCTAAAGCAGTTAAAGGGGTGTCAGAAGATGCTGGCTCTGCTCCCAGCCCATACTTCTTGTGACAAAAAACACAAACCACTAGAGCTCGGTCCTTGGGTCTCCTGATCCTGATGAAGGGAAGAGGTCAGTACACATCACAGTCTGGCAAGTTACTGGATGCCGTTTACAAACAGCTCTTTGGGGCCCTGGGATGAAAGGATTCCATGGTATCATCTGATAAGGAAAACTCATGACCACACAAGGTTTTTGCTTCTGGAAATGCGAGTTTCGCTTCTCCCAAGGAACGAGAAGTGAGAGAGACTTGAAAAAACACTTGAAATGAGGCAGGGAATAGCGCCAATAATCTTATGATTTTGATTAATCTTTTGATTAATCAAAAATAATCTGATTTCCTGTGTCATGGAACACCTCTGGGAAAAGTGCCCACTGGGGTGAAATTCTAGCAGCTCTCAGCCACTGGACCAAATCCATCCCACTGGACCAAGGCAGGATCTTCCCACCACCTCCACCACACAGCTCCATCCTGAGGGAAATACAGCCCTAGCTTTAGGAGCATTGGTGAGGACATGGCTGCTGCCAGTGGAAGCTCCAGACACTGAGAGCTTTGGTCTCTACCCTGGCACATGGTCCAAGAGCCATGGTGCTGGACAGGGACAGGAGCCACAGCACAGCAAGAGCACCTGGGCAGGTTCACTCAGCAGCCTCACAGCCACATGCCCAGCCTCAGGATCTCCACTTTTCCCCTCTGAAATGTTGCAATAAAGCAGCTCCTCAATGTGTTTTGAGTCTTTTTTCCCCCATCAGCTCAGCCTTTTGCATTTTTCAGAGAAAAAAATCCCACAGATGCTATTTAATTCAATGTTTAAATTGTTTGGTCATGAATAAAGATGGGCCTGAAGGTCTTGACAAGTCTCTCTTGTTTAGCTGAACAGCTCTACTCAACACTCAGTGTGACCCAGGCAAGGCCCCTGCACATGCCTGCCCTGTGTCACCAAAGCCATTTCTCATGTGTGATAAGGCAGCAGCCACTTGTGGAATGGCCGGCAGGCGAGGGCCCCAGCCACGTCTGTAGGTTTAGTGAGGGTGCACAGGTATGAATATAAGCAGATTAATTAGCTGCACTTTCATTGCTGGTAAACTCTGAACACCTTTGTGATATCCAGGGCTGGGTATCACTGTCCTGCTTCCTGGGGACTTGCCCTGATTGGTTAATGTCACACCAAGACTAGCAAATGCAAAAATTCCTTTTTTTTCCACAAAGGGATTCCCCGGTTTCTCAGTTCTTACAAAAATTTTTTTTTTAAATTACCATGTTTAGAATTCATGTTAAGATGACTCAGGAAATTCTGTTACTTCTGCATTTCCATGTTTCCAGCTTGCAACAGAATTTCATACACCTCAGATTGTTGTCAGTAAACTGGACAACCCTGTCAGCAAATTGGTAGTACATCCGTGTGCGACTGGGCAGTCCACCTCCACAGCTCCGCAGTTCCCTCCAGCTCTCCTTCCCTTCCCTGCCTATGCCTCAGGCTCCCATCCATCCCCTGCCAACACACAGACCGGGAAAGGGCACCCGGGTCTCCCACAGAAGTGGGGGCATTTTGCCCCCAGATACAAAGAGCCATGGTCACATCCCTGCATGGCCACAGGCTGTGTATGACATGAGGGAAACTAAGGCAAGCACAACAGTTCAGTCCAGCTCTCTGAAAAACAGGATGATAACAAAGTGTGGTGCATTTGCAGACACAAAGAGAAACAGCAGCCCTGAACGCTGGACTCTTTGCAGGGAAAAGGCAGCAGCCTTTAGAAGCCCTGAGTGAGAGGAAGCCCTCTCACCCTGGCAGTCACCCAGCAGGGACCCAGCTCGATGAAGGCTGGACTCTCATGGCCACTCGTAGCCCTTCTGCCGGTGGGAGCAGAGCTAATGGCTTAAAGCTGTTAGGAAATCCCCAAACATATCTCATAAGGAGCAAAAAATCCACGAAGGTGACAAAACCTCACATGCCTGGGACCTCACTGTACCTTACAGAGTGGCCCAGCCTCGTCTGGGTGTGGCGCAGGAACTCAGCAGGCGGCAGCTGGTACCCCACGCTTGGAGCACCTCACCACAGCTCGGGGCATCCTGCTGACCAGCTGCCAGCACAGGAGCTTTGTCCATTCTGTGCCCTGTGCAGCCCCCAGCAGCGAGCTGGGCAGGTCCTTCCTAGCGGGACCCCTCTGCCCACATGCTCACCGCTCTGCACTCACCGTCACCGGCAGCTGCCTTTCCGAGGAGCTCAGCGACTCGTTGATGGAGCAGTGGATGACTTTGTCTGAAACAATCTGGATCTCACATGAGATCAGGCCAATTTTCACCTGGTACTCATTGCTCTCCAGGCCCAGGCTGTCAGGCTCTTTCTAAAGACAGAAATAAAATCAGGATGTCAGGCTGCAGTATTGAAGTTAGAATTGCAATCCATCTTCCTGCTTTACTTTCCATATTCCCTGCTGTTTTGTAGACTTGGGAAGACTCTTCCTCACCAAGTACTTTTTTTTCCAGCACTCCACAGGAAAGCCAAAACTGGGCCATTCCCCATTTTCCTGTTTCCCGTTCTTCACTCAGCATGGGGCATAGGATGAACAAGTCCCTCATGGAACCTGGAAAAATCTGCTTTTGATCAGACCTGCTGTGCATGGAAGATAAGGATGTAAGCGCCCATCTGGGAGCAGGGAAGGATGTACAACAGAGGGGACAGCCAGGGGATGCGCCTACAAAGCCTGAGAAAGGGGGAGCACATTTCTGGAGCACGTTGCAAACCATTAGGATATCCTGCAGCAAACAATGGCCTTTGAATTACTATTGCTCATTGTCCAAGCCACTCAGCTTCTGCACCCCAACTTCCTTGTGAGCTAAATTCAATAGCCAAAAGAGAAGAATGAATGATCTGTTTCTGCAGGAATAAACACCTATTGTCAGGCTCTTCTGCAACACCTGCCTGGTTTCAGGCCAGTGCATTGTAGCTCTTTTCCACATGTCCAGTATTTCATTTAGCTCCTTGCTACAACACTCTCCCTGGGCAGCTCTCTGGCATCAAGCCTCAGAAGGCATCCCCAGACCAGGCTGCATCTCCTGGGGTGGAGATGCAGAAGCTGCAAGCTGAGCCAAAATCACCTGCTCCTGCCTCTCCAGCTCCCATCCATCCCCTTCTCCCTCCTGTGTCTGTGGACAGTCCCTGTGCTGGTACTCAGGACTGTGGAGATGGCAGCACCCAGAGCAAAGCAGAGCTGTAACAGCCACCCTCTTACGTGTATGACCAGAGTTAAGGGCTCGCCAGGATGGTGCTTGATCCACTTCTCCTTCTTGGCTGTGGAGAACTGGGGGTCAGCATAGTACCCCAGGCTGAATTTGCTGATGTGCAGGGCCTCCTCAGGGTACATCTCCTCATCCAGGGCCGAGCGCTCATCTGTGTAGAGGCGCCCATTGAGGTAGAAATCCACAGGGGCTGGCTTGCTCCCCACAGTGACGTTGGAGGCAGCTGGAGAGGGGCAGGTGATCGCTGTGTCTGTGTGAACCCTACAGCGCTGAAAGCAGGAGGGTGAGCATGTCAGAGCCCAGCACCACGAGTGCTCCCAGCCCACCCACGGGCCGAGGCCCCAGCTTCCCCCCTTCTGGCAGCAGGAGTGCCACCAGGGCAGCCCTGCTCCATCACCAGGCCATCCCTGGCCAGACACGCACCGTGTGCTCTCTGCCGATGCCACGGACAGCCATGGACACGTTCTGCACCAGCCCAAACCCTCTTCCTTCCAGAGTGATGATCCTGCCCCCGCTGTGAGAAGGGAAGAAAGAGAGGGTGGCTGCAGAGGACAGTGCAGCAGTGGGATGTGATGGCTGCATCTTCCTCCTGTCATTTTCTCAAAGACCTTTCCAAGCTGCCTGAGCAGAAAATGTGACCCAACAGCCAAAGTCTTCTTCCTACTTACAGCAGAGATCCACATAGCTACCACAACATCAGGGAGGAAAGGAAGGAAGGAGTAGATGCGCTGGTGGAAAGGGGGGAGCCTTTTCCAACATCAGCGAGCTGTCCCCCTTACTCCTACTGCCCAGAAGAGCAGCCTCTGAATGCCAGGGTATGCAGCAGGCATCCTGGCCACTGGCCATGTAAGTGACCTGTAAAGCAATGGCCAGGAGACATCCCCTGCCCTTGCCTCTACCCCTGTACCTGTCTCTGCCCCTGCCCTGCAGCAATCCACACAGAACTGTGAAACATCCCTCAACCTGCATCTTCCAGGAACTTCCAATTTAGATCAAAATGTGAAAGTTGCTGTGATCTGAATCTACCTGGGTGGGAATGCAACACATGGGCCTCTCACTGTGCAGTCAACTAACAAGAATAATGAGCAGTCCCAAACAAGGCAGAGCAATGGCTGGAGAGCCATCACCACTCATTTGCACCCTAGCTCAACCTTCCCCTTCTCTGTATTTCCAGAAAACAGACAAGACTCACAGGTCCTATTATCTGAAGAGCAGTCCAGGCGCAGTGACTTTGGGCACAAGGCCCCAGGGTTCTCTGAAGCCTGGGGATATCACAAGGAAGTTGTCATCCAAGTTTCTAACTAGAAGCCTGTCAGATCTGCAAACTAGTGTGCAACTTTTGCGCTGGTTTAGATTTTGGTTATATGGGCTATTTTATTTATATGGTAAGAGAAATAAGATGCAGCTAAATTTTTACACAAGTTATTGGTGCCTCAAGGTCAACAGCCCAGAAATGTGCTGAAGCAGTTGGACTGCACGAGCCATGCTGGAGGCTGGAGAGAGCCTGCAGTTACCATCCCTGTTCTCTGAAATTTGGGAACTGCTCTAAGTACCAAGGAAGCAGACTAAGGTGACTGAGAAATAGCCCAGTGGTTTCCTTTGTGACTATGGGCAGGACATTCTTCCCTTGTCTCTTTTTATGCACCACTCACCACTCAGCACTTGGAAGCCTGCGAGGGGGTGCGCCTGGCTGAGTCATGGCTCTGCCTTCCCCCTAACATTCCCACAGCCTGCAGCCTTGGCATTGTGCTTGGGAACAGAGAGGCAGCTTTGTTCCAAGGGGATCAGACCACCAGAGCCCGCTCATGCTCGCCTCTGGGCATGCTGCTTTCAGAGACGTACTGCCAGCACAGTTGCTGGCCTCCCAGATTTCCTAGTCAGCCCTGGGTTTTTCAGGCTCCAGAGGTGAGGAGGGTGGTATTTCACCACAGTATCCAAAGGAACAGAAGTCTGAGAATTCCACAGAGATGTGAAACTAAAAGCAACGCACTTTAAAAATTAAATACTGTGACCTCAGGGAAGGTTGAAAACCAAAATTACAAGTATCATCTTATCCTCCAGCAGTTTTACTGCCAAGAAAAATCCTCAGGGTCTCATAAAAAGCCCCTACCTGGGCCTCCCCAAAGCACTCACCAGGTGTGCACAGTATAGCTACCAAGGCTGACACTTTCCATTCCTAAATGCATCAAAACAAGCTATGGACAGTCCTGGTGCATGAGACCACTTCTACTCTAGTGCTGGGGTTACCCTGGAGCATGCCAAGAGCAAGCTAAGGCATCCTCTATACCCGTCCAGCCCAGGGCTGAGAAGCTGCTTTCTCCTGGCAGGACCCTCTCCCGACCCTCTCCCACCTGGAACTGACCCTGTCTTTCAAGGGCTGTCTCAGCTAGGGCAGGGTCTCACCTGATCTGGCTCTTTTTGGGGTTGATGTCTGATATAACCGGGTTCTTCTCATACTTGAAAGTGATGTTGTGGCTGGCACAAGACTTGCTCTCAAACTGCACGCAGACTGGCACAGCCGCGGTGAGCTCTGCGGCGGGCATGGTGCAGGTGATGGTGCTGTCGGTGCGGCTGCATGAGGACAGGAGGGGTGAGCTGCAGGGAGCCAGAGGCTGGAGTCTGGCCTGAGAACCCCCGGACAGACGACAAGGAGTTTCCAGTCACATGCTAACTACCTGTTCCTCCAGGCCCACTAACAGGCGGTTCTCAGCTCACAACCCCAGCTGCTGGGCTGATTCCCGGTGCAGACAGAGGGAAGGGGCAGGCAGGTGGATGCCATACATGTGGTGCCCCCCATCAAAACCCTTGCTCTGCCTGTCTTCTTGGGGACAATACCAACCTCCCTAATGCTTTGGCTCTCATCGCTATTTCAGTGCCAGCCCCCAGCCCTGCTCCCACCTGAGGTCCGTGCACTGCTTGGAGGAGTTGATGAGGACACGGAGCTCAGAGCCGACATCCAGCCTGCTGCCTCTGATCGTCACTCTTGTTCCTCCTGCCTTTGGGCCATTTGGAGGAGCTATGGACTGCACCACAGGAAGCTGAAAACAAAGGGGAAATCTGTTTTCTAGCCTGGTAAATCTGCAGCTGGATATTCCACACTGTACATGGGAATTGATTCAGAACTTTGAGTAAGCATCCAACACTGTGAGGCTCGAACAGCAGCACAGCAAAAGCTTTTCTTGGCAAGGTTTCAGAACAAGAGAAGTGGTACAAACACTAAGGAGTAAGATCATATAAAACTTCTGTGACTCTCAGTGGTCCCTGAGTACTAGCTGTAAATGAAACATGGGGCCAAATTGGAGCCCAGGATCCCAGCATTCCCTTCAGATTTCCAGCAGGAGGTCCAGAGCCAGTGACAGCACAAGGTCCATCAATAAAAGAAAATTTCTCGCTCATTCCCTCCCTCACCATCTTAAGCCCTTCCAGATCCATGTCCTCCTAAATCCAAGGATAATGTTAAAGCCCTACTGGATGATGGTCTTGAGATTGGTAAAATGGCCACCTGGGTTTAGATAATTGAATATCAGACCCCTGCTAAGCAAGCTTCAAATCTGCATCTCTTGAGGCAACAGGAACTGAGGGGGAAGTTATTTTGCCTCTTGCTATTTGCAGCAGAAATTAGCGTGTATGTTATCTGTGTTTACAGCCTCTGGAAATCTTCCTGAGATTCATGAGCTGGAGGCTTTGATAACTCACGTGGCACTGAGCCCTCTTGTCTGCTCACAGGCACCCCAGGAGAGGCTGCTGGCAACATCTGCTCCATTTGAGCAGGACAAGCAGGGCAGGGCAAATCATGTTCTCGAGACCCTTCCATAGGGCACTGGTGACTCCCTCTCAGACAGACCCATGGGGGCTCAGCCCCAGCCCAGCCCTTGCTCATGCAGAGCAGCCCCTTCACAGAGCTTGGGCAGGGGAGTGCAGGCTGAGCCTGCTGTTAATGCCTTGCCTGGCAGTCTCTGCCACAAGCCCATGGATTAACAAATACCCTTGCTCTTATCCTACGCTCAGATGGCTTTGCTCCTCTACAGCCATTTCCTCTGTTGGTTCTGACTGTCACCCATTTCCACTGTATCCGTTTTGCTAATTTTTATTTTTCTGGGTGTTTGCAGGCAGCTGTCTCCTGCCCTTGGCCCCTAACCCACATATTCATAAGTGCAGCTACAGCATCAGCAGAGAGGATTATTCCTGTTCCCCAAAGGCCTTCCCCTTAGCCAGAGCGAGGAGCTGCTGCTCTTGGTGCACTGCCAGCACCAATCACCTCCATCACAGCTTTGGCAAATCCAGCTCATCCACAGCCTGCTATAATGTCCTGAAGAAGCTTCTCCCTCCTCCTCAGCACAATTACAGATGAATTCTGTCTCTTCTAGGCATGTATAATGGGGACTTTGAAAGACATAGCACACAAACAATATCTGGTATGTCATGAAGTACCTTCTTTGGAAGGGCAGTTCTGAAAGTCTTTTCAACTTTTCCAGGCAAACTCTACAGTGCCCAAGCTCAGGTCTCACCAAGACCAGACTTGCATGGTGTAGGCTACTCCACTTGCATGCCATCAGAGGGGAGAGGAGAACCAAGAAAACAAGAGTGTTGCTTGGGCTGCAAACAGTGTGAAAGCTACTTTCAGTGTGACACACCTCCATCATGCAGTGTCCCTCCCCAGCGCACATGCACAAGGCAGGGCACTCCCTCATATCTGCTCCAAGCCTTGCTAAGACAAACAAGAGAGACAGAGAGACAGCAGCTTTCTACTCTGCCACCCAAGCAGGAATGTCTCCTCTCCCACTCCAGGGAGGGACCTGGCTCCTTAAGCTTGCCCAGGAGCTGCCAGCTCAGGGCTGCCATGGACCCAGGCTGAGGTCAGGGACTCGCTTTGTTCCGCATTGGTGCTTCCACAGATGTTTCCTGAGAGGCTTTTCCTTGCATGTTAAGAGCTGGTGAAGGAGCTTCCCAGCCCTGTTCCATTCTCTGGGCCCCTCTCCCCTCTGTCGGACAGCAGCCAGCAGTGGGTGCCAGCTGCTCAGCACACACATCCTGAGAATTCACAAACCAGGGGACTCTCCCAGGTCCCTTGTCATAGCCACCACCGGCACCTTAATCCACTCCCAACTGCTGGCTCAGGGCCCCTTGGGATGTGAACCTGGACACCTGGAAACCGTAGAAATAGGATCCGAGAACTCCTGCTGAGTCTGGCCTAGCAGTGCCATCACCTCACCACCCTCTCCAGTGTCAGGCCTGGCTCTGCTGGGTGCTGGGGTGTGCCATGCCCGTGCTGGCTGCAGGCTGTCAACTCCCTGAACTAAACACCCAATATGTCATTGGCTACACGTGGGGGAATCACACTCCATGATCTGCCCCAGATTTCTCACAATAGTCACCAGGAATCAAAGTGTTTTCTGGGGCTCCAAGTCTCCTCCTAGGCCAGCAATTTGCAGCACAGGCTGTCCTGCCCCAGCTGAAGCTGCAGTGGAGGCAGAAAGGCTCCAAGCACTCCATGTGCCCCCAGCACTTACCCAGCATGGCAGTCCAAGAATGCTGTCCGAGAACAAAGTTCACATAGGGAAGAGAAAAAATGCATGGATTTCTCTCAGGTTTATAGAGATGAAAGCTATCTTTGTGAGTCAGCACAGCACAAAGTTATAAAGGGCTTTTATCTCACAATGACATGGGGTTAGCTTCAGTCTAATCCCTACACGTTATTTCATGCAAAAATTAACACAATCTCTGCAGCAAAAACATCAGTTCTAAATAATGTGAATTAATGGAATGTAACTTACACAGCACAAAGGGGCTTCACAAGTCTCAAAAAATCTCATAGGTTGTAAAAGCACTTCAGCAAAAGAGCTAGAAGAAAACTGAGTTCCTTTTAATAGCAGGAGAGTAGTCAGTAGAGCTGGGATGAGATAGACCCTGCAGCAGCTGAGTCTGGGAGCATGGCTGTGCTGCCAGCATCCTGCTGAGGTCCTGCCACACCCCACACAGGTAACCACAGGTGAGGTGACACCGCAGCAGCTCCTTAAGGACCCCAACGTGTAGTTGTCGATCCTATTTCTCAACCAGCTGGGGGAGGCATGGGGAGCTGCACAGTTGCTTTAAGGGGCACAGGAATCACCAAAGGAACACTCAGGAGGCAGCCACTCACCACGTAGGAGTACCGTTCCTTGGACCTGCCTTCCTGGCTCACATTCACCGTTACCACGTCTGAAAACGCCTCCTGGGCCGCTCCGGTCTGGCACACGACTCTGCGGATGGATGGGGCAGATGGCAGCAGGGCCGGGGCAAAGGGCAGCGGCAGCTGGCCTCTGCCTGGCCACAGGGATGGGGAGGGACAGGCATGGGCTCACAGTCCCTCCTCCCCAGCTCCCCCGACTCACGTCTCAGAGACGACATATCTGTGGGGCAGAGGGGCGCAGTGCACGCTGCCCACGCGGATGGCGCCCAGGATGTCGCTGAAGCGGCGGCCCAGGTTCCTCCCACGGATGGTCAGCAGCGTGCCCCCCTCCAGAGGCCCTCGCAGCGGCTCGATCTGCAGCACCAAGGGGCAGGTCATAAAGTCAGAGCATCACAGGATCCCAGAATGGTTTGTGTTGGAAGAGACCTCAAAGGTCATGTAGTCCCAATGCCCATGCCATTGGCAGGGGCACCTTCCACTAGACCAGGTCAGAGAAGAACCAGGAGCTTCTGGCCTTCATCCCTGAGCCAATCCCAGTGCCCAAGCACCACTTGATCCCTGTGAAGCAGACAGAATCACTCCTCACACTCCTGCTTGCCCAGTACACCCAACACCACAGTCTCCTTGCTCTGGCTTGGCAGAGGAGAACCCATCACACTTCTCTGCTGTGGTGGGCAGTGGGGTTTGGTCAAGGATCACTTCAACTGCAAACATCTGGGAAGAAACATGCTTTCTTCCACATACCAGCTTTGAACCTGCTCTTACACCACTCCACCCAACAGCTGCTGCCCCCAGCACTGTGAAGGGACAGAGTACTGGTTGTGACAACATCCCAGTGCTGTGAGAGGACAGGGTACTGGTCATGACTGTACTGCTGTCATTTTTCCCATCAACATGATTAAGACTGGATCCTATCACTAGCAAGATGTCCTTTGCACCAGGTGACTCATCACAGAAAGTCAGTGAATAATCCAGTGTGGATCTTGACTGCATCCTGTGCCAGGGACAATGTGCAGATCCTCCTCTGCTCCAGGCAGGACAGTGCAGCCAGTCCCAGCCCTTGGCACTACCTGCCACGCCACGCCACGCCACACCAGGCCAGGCCAGGCCAGGCCAGGCCAGGCCAGGCCACCCCACCCCACCAACACCCTCCACGCTGCCTTCAGGTCTTACCTTCCGAATCTCAGGAGGTGGGCAGACTTCAGAGACCTGTGGAGGCTCGGTTTGCAGCCTGCAGCTGGAGCTGCTCTCACTCCAGAGGCAGCGGTGCCCCAGGTCCTCCCTCCCCAAGCACTGGGAGCAGTCGGCACTGCCGGTCGCACAGTTGTACACCTCCACTGAACCACCAGAGACAACAGACAACATGAGCTCCAGGCCTGAGGCTCTCACAGCTTTGCATAGCCTAAGGCACTCAAACACACACAGCCCACCGCTCCCACCACCTGCCAGCTACATTAATCCCAGCAAAATCTGAAATCCAGTGGATGAGCAGAGCAGTCTGCACATACAGTGACATGAGGCAGAACTTGGCTACCATCCTGCAGATTTCCCAGAAGGCTTGGGCACTTGTTCACACTACAATACAGTTTAGCACTTTCTTTTCCTTTTTCTCCCCCTTGAAAAACAAGCAACACCCAAACTTGGAACCTTTTTTCCATTTATGCTAAATGTTTCTGACTCTCAGGATCCACATGGGAAGCTGGTTGGCAAAGTTGGCTCCATCCTGCCAGGAAAGCAATCACATTGCTTCCACACTGACAAAAGTAGGATGGTTTGTGCTTTGTACAGTGTTTACAGTTCTTTCCTTCTCCCTGTGACCACAGATCCTTTCATTGACTTCTTCTCCCTTCAGATCTCTCAGCTCAGCTTTCATAAGTTTTTCTTATACTGCCTTCATATCTCAATTAGCTGGTGCCCTGGGTAACATTTCCTCTCCAGCCTCAAGACTTCTGCCACTGGAGTGTGGATATCCATGGAGATAACAGTCAGAAATGCTCAGGAAACATGGCTTTCACACCCTTTTCCCCACAGGAGACTTTGCAGGAGCACATAAAACACAGAAACAAACACATTTGGCACTTCTGCTCACAGGAGCATCCTAAGGCACTTCACAAGCAACTAATGAGTCCCTCAGCCTCAACACTCTGCTGTGCTGTGCTAATGAAACTTCATCAGCACCAACACTGCCTGTGCCATGCTAACAAAACATCACTGGTATTGAGGGTCTCTCCTATTCTCCACAAAAGAAAAAAAAAAAAGCTTATTCCATATCATCTGTAGTCCCCCCAGGGAGTTACACTGGGTGGTTTTCCAACCAATAACAGAGCTTGTATTCCTTCAATGGACTATCAAAACAGAGTGTACAATAAAAGCTAATAAATATTGAAATAATAAACACTAACATCAGTGATTTCATTAAAGACAGTATAAACGATGCCCATATTTGTCTGGCAGATCTCTGATGCAAGGCAGCCTCTCTAATGTGACTCACACCAGCCTGAGCAAGGCGAGGAGGAGCCAGACCAGCCCAACAGTCCCATGGGAACTCCAAATATTCTGGCCGATGGATGCAAACATGGCCTATGTAAACGAGTTCCTTCTCCATGCAGGAGAAGGGGAATTCCACCACACTTTTCTGCCATGGTTCCTGCTCTCAGTACCACCCACACAGAGAACTGAGGCTTCTACACAGCCAAAACCCAATGTCCCACCCCCTCCTCAGGGTTACCACTGTATTGCAAAATTACACCCTCTTCTTTCTGCAGAGAAACCAGATCTCATGCCTGCCCATGCTGGTATTTCCAGGTATTTTCACTTTCACATTCATGGAGATTTATCGTGGGGAAACCTTTCTATCTCTGTCACAGCTATCCTCCAAAGGAAAGCTCACTTTGGGCTCTCCCTCTCCTCTGCATCTCAGATAAATCAGCCCCTTTTGCCACAGCAGCTGACACTGTTGAGAGGCAAAGAAGCCTGAGAATGCTGCCTTGAGGCAGAGCCCTTGGCAAGGGGCACTCGGCCATACCGAGTGTGGCAGCTGCTGTGCCAGCCTGACCCCGTGGCCCATCCACTGGGCTCGTCCTGCCTGGCTACCTTGTCTGAGACTGACTCATTTCCAGTCTGACTGCCTGCCTTCCTCAGTTTGCTGATGTAGCAAGGGCTTTTTTGGGAATCCAGCCATTCTTCACAGAGACAGAGAACAGGCCAGGGGTGAAATGTGCTTACACATTTTATTCCTTCTCAGCAGAGGAAGCAAAAAGAAGGACCCAGTTTTCACAGCATGTGGAATCTTGATGCCATGCTCCTGTGAGAGTTGAGGGAAGAGCCCTGTCCCATCCCTTCTCTTCCCCAGAGGAATTCCTCTCCAGTCCACATGCCTGCTGTGACTGAGAGCGCCAGGTAACCTGTGCCATGCACCACTGACAGGGCTTGACTTTGGCTGGCTGTAACAGGGATGTCATGAGTGCCAGTCTGGGCTCTGAGCTCACGTTCATGGGGGTGACTCTGGGTAAATACGCTTCCTGCATGTGCCTGGGGGAAGGAACTGCACTGTGCCCACTGGAGCCATGGTCTCTCTCCTGCAGCCATCAACTCTGCCCAGGTTTGAAAGTCATTGAAACCAACCAGATGAGAGGAGCATAAAAGTATTTTCAACTCAGACCTGTCATCATCTCTGGACTGTCGATAAATCTGTCTGGCTTGTCCTTCAGCTGGAGGTTCACTGGGAAGTGATGGTTTTTTTCTGATGTGTGGAGCTGCACATAACAAACAAACAAAAACTTAAAAAATTTAGTAAAATAGGCAGTTACACACACACACTACATGGATTGACCTTTCTTGTGAGGCTTTTTTGACCACTGCTCCTCCAGACACAAGGGAGAACTTTAGGAGAAGAAGTGGGACAGCTGTTTTTTTTTAATAATTTTGCTTAAGTCCCAGTAAAGGGAACCAGGACACAGTGCATATCATGGTGAGCACAGAGCCCTGAGTTGATGCTACTTTTAGCAGAAATGGACAGAAAAACAAGCAGCCTGGCCTGTCTGCATATTCTCAGTGCGGGGCTGTGATACAGGTGACATGATGGGAAAGTGCTCGTCTCCAGCTTCCACTTGCAATGTTCCCACTGGTGAAAGCCCAAATATTTGCTGCGTTTTGCAGGTGATGTTTGCCCTCCGACAACCACACACTGCTTTCCAGTGAGCATCACAGCATCAGGCTAATTCCCTGTTCAAAAAGAGTTACAGAAACAGCAGCTCTGAAAGATGGCCAAATTTTTTTACCTGAACTGAACACTTCCCATTCAGAAAGGTAAACAAGCAGCTCTTTCCCAAGGCTCAGGGGTGCAGGGGCCAAAGCCACTGCAGATCCCCACGGAGCTGGGAACACAGCACTGGTGACATGTGTGTGCCCTGCCAGCATCAGCACACACAGTGAGCCCAGAGGGGCAAATGCCGGAGTGAGTGAGGGAGGGAAGATAGCAAGAGGTGTCCCACTGCCAGGTGGGAGATTGGGGGTGAGATCCTGCCTGCCCTTGGACCTGGGGGAAGCAGGGCTGGCTGGCTGCCTCACCCCTCGACTCACCAGCACATGTACACACTCCACGGCAGAGGAGTTCACCCACCGGGCTTCAAAGGTCCTGTCCGTCCCAAAATGGCATTCCAGAGCTGTCTCCTAGGAGAGGGAAGACTAGGGCAGAATGGCTGCGACAACCTCTTTGTGCAGTTCTCTGTCTGCCAGTCAGGGTCCATGTCCCACCCTGATTCTGCCACTGACACCTGAACTCTGTTGTCAAACAGAGTTCAGTACCTGACACTAAAGGTGCAGACCAGGAGCTGTGCCTGGCCTACAGCACACACAGACCAGGAGATGTGCCTGGCCTACAGCACACACAGACCAGGAGATGTGCCTGGCTGGGCTCTCCTAACCCCAACAGCTCCTCTGGGCCCGGGTGTGTGGAACTCATGCTGCAGTGCAGACTGAGAGCCAGTGTTGTCCCAGGCCACCTTGTCCAAACCAGCCCAAACCAGTCTGTGACTTGGGTTCAAAGTCACCTTCCTCCTCCTCCTCCTCCTCTTCCCTCCAACAACTACACAGAGCAAATCTCTAATTCAAACAAGGACCCAGCCGAGAACATGTTCCAAGACAGACTTCTGTGCTTTTTTCCTGATAACACAAGGATGATATCCTGCACCAAATTATTGCTGTGCCCACATCCATCAGGGAAAAAACCTATCTCCAAACAGCTGATGCTCTACCACTACTGAGGTCTAACTACCCTTTGAAAACTAGCAGATCTGATAAAAGACATGGAAGGAGGCACCAGGCTCCTGACAGGCAGCTGCTGGCTCAGCAAACACACAGGCAGAATCTTGTCCCATGTATCACCTGTGCCCAGGCAGCTCTGGCTCTGCAGGCTACCCATAGCCCTGGCCTTATGTCCCTGCCTGGGCAGTGCCCCTGCTGCAGCAAAGGGGTTGGGGCACATGTCCCTGAGGCTCCTAGCTTCAGCTGCATTCATGAGTTCCTCCAGAGAGGAGAGGAGAAGAAATCCTACCCAGCACCTGGGGCCATTGAGCAGAAGGGGGTGGAAATAAGCCAGATTGCCAGAGCCTCTCCTGCTGCCCCTTTCCTGCTGACTCAATTTCCTGTGGGTTCCATGCACTATTGCTTCCTCCTCAGCCACCTCCAGCATCCAGACAGGAAGAACGATTTCTCACCCTGTTTTGCTGATTGCAGAGGTCACAGCCTCCTTCCTGGAGGCTGGACTGTGCAGGAAAAGGCCACCCCATCCAGGCACAAGGGTCTGCTCTGCCCCTGTGCCAAGGACAAGGAGGTGTGGGGGGAGTGGTGCCTCCACAGCCTCCAGCAGCACCCTCCAGCGTGCCAGAACAGCTCCACCAGCACTTCCAAAACTCTCCTCTCCTGAAGAACAAGGAGCCATGTGGCTGCCCAGGATGCTGGAATCATCAGCAGGGGCAAGGCAATGAGCCCTGTTGATCTGAGCCAAAATTACTCAGGGCAGCTTTCTACAAACACCAGAGCTTACTCAAGCACTTTCCCAGTGCTCAGTGTCTTTGCCCCAAATTCCTCTGGTTCTTTCTGGCATGCAGCACATCTCCAAAGGCACCATTTGATGTCCATTTCTGCTTTTCCCTGTTAGAATTAGCGTGTCAGAAAATTTCACAAAAAAGTCTTTTTCAGACCAAACAAGCTCTGCAGTAACATTCTGAAGTTAATGCTTCCATGCTGTACTCAAACACTGTGGCTCACACAGGGCTCCCTGGCTGCCACTCAGAGCTGTGTCCTTCATTCCTCAGCATGGGCTGGCAAGCGGGGTGGGGAGAGCATGACACTGGCAAGCTCCATGGTAGACCAAACACCCACAAGGGAACAGGGAGTTCTATTTGCCCCAAACACCTGTCCAAACCTTCCCAACACCTTTAGGAACTCATTTACCTTAGAGAAAGTTGCATTGGCCAGTGATATCATGATGTTCCGAGATACACCCGTGGGCATCGGCTCCAAAGGGGCAGGTACTATTCGAGGACAGTCAATTTCCTTCTGCTAGGTACAGAAATAAGGAAAAAAAGGGTTAGCTGGGTGCATGCTGAGCATCCTCAGCAACAAGGGAAGAAGGACCATCAAGATCCTTGATAAGATTAATTTCACTTGGAAACGGGTAGTGCCAGGTGCACAGCGACCAGGTACCTGCACCTCAGTTGCCACTCTGGCCATGACAGGGCCAGAATGACTCGGAAAGGAGGCACTGCCACCTCCAATGGCAGATCTGCCAGTGTCACCCTCTCCCACCCCCTGTAGGCCATGTCCCACCCATTGCATTGCTTACTCCTGCAGCACCTGCAGAGTCTGTGTTCCAGGGTCTCCATCCTGCACAGCGGCACTGCAGAGTGCACAGGCTGTTTGTGAATGGAGAGAGGGCAGGCGGAACTACAGGGGCTTCAGTGAGGGGGCTGCAGTAGTAGGGCAGCTGCACAAAAGGCTTAAATGAAGCTGAAAAATTATTTTAAAAGGTCATTTGTCTCCCTACTTTTGTTCTCATTTTAAATTGATGTCTCAGACACTGGAGCTGACTCAGAATTCCAGTCTATGTGACAAACCCATCCTGTTCTCTCACGAGACGTAAATCACACTGCGAAACTACAGCAAAAATGAAGCCAGATTGTGCATGCCCCCGGGGTACATCCAGAGTAATGCCTGTGACAGTGGAGCCATTGGGGTAAAAGACAACAAAATACTTGGTCCATTATGCAGAATCATTTGCAGCAGGCAAGATTTCCTCTCGCTTACATTAAAGGTTATCCTGCTGTGGCTCCACTGATGCCAGTGCTGCTGCTGCTCCAAGGAGAGGCTGAGCCTGCCCTCCCAGTGCCAGGATATCTGGTCAGATACATCCATGCAGCCGGACACATCCTTGGGACCAGACATGCAGCAAGGGGGAGGTTTCTCTCCTGCTCTCCCCAGAGTTAGATAGGGGTCAGGGAGCTACCTGGAAGTGCCTGTTTGACTGTAGAAAAAAATATTTCTCTTCTGCCAGGACACTCATCTAACCAAGCATAGTTGGTGCTGCCTATACAAGGAGATTAAATAAGAGAGATGAACAGGATAAGGGAAGCAAAACAGCAAAGCAAACACCTGGGAAGATATTCCAGCCCCAAACCTCTTCCAAGGGAATAAAAAGAGTTAAACTAAAACTAGCACAGCTACAACTTCAAGCAAAACCTCCCCTGGCCTGATGAGTCCTTGCATGTCACCAGAGCTGGCAAAGCTTCCCAGAGAAATATACTTTAGAGGACTGATTAACTTGTCATCTTGCAGCCCCTTCTCCTGCTGCTCACCAGCCACCAGAAATAGAGCTTCCAGCTGACTATATCCTTCACATCTGGGTCAAAGGAAAGGGACAGAATGTTCAAGATGCTGCTGGTGGAGCTGGGACAATGCAGCTTTCCCTGCAGAGCCAAGCTCAGGTGCAGCCATGCCAGTGATGGTTTGTTTACCAAAAGCTCCAACTGCACAATGAAAGCACTGTGTTTCCAGGGCTACAGAGCACCTCTCCTGCAGCTGCTCACGAGATCAGCAGGAGGCACAGAGAGAAAGAAAACAATCATGCCCAAGCAGGTCGGCATCCAGCCTAACTGTACCTCTGGAGCAGGAGATCCAAGGAGATAAAGTTAGTCCTTTGGTAATCAAGCACTAACCCAGGGCAACCCCCAGGTGACCACAGCCCTGTGTCACCCAGTGTCACTGCTGAGACTGACACCCCAAGTCCTTGGCACGAGCAGCACACACAGCACGAGCCCCCACTGCCCCAACAGCCGGCATGTGCCAGACCCACTGTGGGTTCCCCCAGGCCCTGGCACACGACAGACACCCAACAGGAGCAACCATCAGGAGGTTTTCAACTTCCCAGCACCCATTCAGACAGCCAGGGAAAATGCCAGACACTGAAAGCTGTGAAGTGGACAAAGAAGAGAATGCTTCCCCAAAACACCCAGGTATGCACAGGCAGACACGGCTAAACCAAACGCACTGCCCTGTGCTGCTGGGAGCTGCCGTGAGGCAGGGACTTTTCCATCCCCGTTTCCCAGGGATTTACAAAATCTAGAGCCATACATGGTGGCTTTGTCTCCACCCCCATGTCCTGCACTCAGAGTTGCCCACCTCCTCCCCATTGGAGAAGAGTGGATGCCAGGGTTGGCCCTGGGCTCAGCCTGAGAGAGAGAGTGAGACATCTGACATGGGGCCAAACTGCTCTTGATGATGAGTGTGGGGAACACTGGAGACCTGAGTTAAGAGCAGAGCATTGGTGCAAAAAGGATATTGAATTTACAGTGTAAAAGCTTGGCTTGGATCTAGAGCAGATTGATTGCTAAAAGGCTCATTTTATTTAAATTAACTTCAATTTAAATTTCAGTAGTAGGAACGCTCTGATCCTCTGGGTATTAAATCTGCAATTTGGAAAGGGGAGATTTTCTCCTCTGGATGAGCACCCCAGTGGTGCTCCAGCATGTTATTAACATACAGCAACCTCGAGTCAAAGCTAAGGGAATGGTGGACTATGCCTGTTTCTTCTTGTACTCAAACCCAGGTGGCCCAGGATGTGGAGAAAGAGTGGCGTTGCTCCAGGTATGAGAAGTCATGGAGAGCCAAGAGATGGAGCCCATAGGAGGCACCAGGACAGCTGAATCCTTGAGCCAGCTGCCAGCCTCCTCACACACACACCTTGGCACGGCCCAGCATGGTGGGGCATGGTACAGTCACAGCTCACCCCGCACACACATCCCCTCCTCAACACCAGCAGGGCACAAGCCACGGCCAGCGAGTGCCAGCCACTGCAGGGAGCCCGAGGAGCCTTTGAGGAGCCTCACCTCCATGTGCAGTGGCTCCTCACACTGGGAATGGTTGGAGATGCAGCTGTAGGCAGAGGGGCACCAGTGACATTTCCACCTGGCTGAGAGGCAGCTGGTGCACCTGAAATGGCAAAGGCAAGGTGAGAAAAGCAGAATATAGGTTGCTCAGAGGGGCCACACCTCAAGCCTGCAACCCATCTTCACACTGTTCAGCCTTTAATGGTGTCTAGAAAAACCCACAGCAAGTGCTGGATTTCCCTCTCCTCTCCCTGGGAGTTGGCAGGGGTTATGGCCAGAGCCCATCACCCCCAGGCATCCCTGCCTGGCTTCAGGCCACAGCAGAGTGAGAGCCACCTCCCCCTGCTTAGCAAAAAACATTTTTCCCAAAAAACATGTTTTTTCCCCCATCTGTCTCTGAAGAGCCTGGCATGCTAGACCTGACTAAGACTCTCCCTGCTGTTTACACAGATACGGGAGTGCTGGTGGGCCCTGTGGTCAGGTCTTGCCATTATGCTCCTGAGAGGTGGACGAGTTTCCGTGTGTGCCACTAGAGCCCCCTCAAGCTGATGGGGATATGTGACTGCTTCTACCCAGGGCTGGAAGGAGCAAGAGAGCAGGACCCTCCCTCCCCCAATGCCCCACAGATTTCTGGGGAGGCCACCTCTGCTGCTGAAGGGTTAACAGCAGATTTACATTAAAATATTATTCATATTTAAAAGAGACCCAACATGTCCAGATGGCTTGAGGACCTTTCTCTAACATCACATCTCCCACGATCCTGCCAAATCCTGCCCAGCACCCCAGCTGCCTACTTGCAGGAGCTGTGCTCCCTCATTAGCCCAACACAGGAGAACCCTCATCCAGCTTTCTGCTGGAACCTTCCCAGCTTCAAACTCCTCAACCTTTGTCACCCAGTTCCACCCAGGCCCTGTCACCACCTGCCTGCGCTGTCTCCGCTGCCTGCACACTGGAGTCACTTACGCTCTCTTCGGGTAAATGCTTCCAATCCTTTTGCAATCATAGATGGTGAAACTGGCCCGGATAATGCTTTTGTTGTTGACCCGTAGAGAAGTTTCAACAACCACGTGGTCTGAGAAAATCAAGCCAAAGAAGATTGGGTTGCAAGAGCCCCTTGCTCACGCTCACACTCAGTAGACAAGAGAGACCCCTGGGAAAACAAGGCCTAAATCTGATTTGTTTTCTCTAGGGCTTCCTCCAAGCTGCATTTCAGAACTTGGACCAGTCATCTCCTCTCCTCTGACCTTCAGCTCTTCCCTCCTAAATCAGCACTTTGCATTACTCTCACAGAAAATAACATGGTGACTTTCGGCACAAAATTCCAGCATGTTCTGCAAGTGTTAATTAACAGATTTAATTATTGTCTTCACATACAGTTGGTGCTAAATTATAATTTTTAAAATGTGGTAATTAAAACATGTTAGTTATCATGTTTTAAAATCCCGCTCACTTTCCCTGTGCCAACAAACCTGCAGAGAGCGGAAATCCCTTTTTTGGCTGCTCAATACACCATACTACCTTCCCTCCCCCCAAAATTGCCTGATTTTTTTTTCTTTGCAATTTTGCCATATAAGCACCAGAGAGAAGAAACAATGCCTCTTTCAGAATACAGACAATAAATCAGCACACTGGATTCCAGAAATTCATTTGGACATTGCTGTAACCAACAATACAGAGTAGTTAATGATCTCCCATTCTTTGGATAGTTTGGGAGAAAAGCAATGAAGCTTTATAAAAGGGCCTAGGAAAAGCAGAATTTTCAAAAGGACTAGCTAATTCTCCCCTTACTGAAGTCAGCCATCTTCAATAGCACATTCACTCTAGGCTTGAAGGACGGAAATTTAACAAGCACTCAAGTTTGAACTGAAGCATCAAACTTCTCCAAAGGCACTGAGAGGGGCTGACTCCATGGCTAAGCAGCCAGTTCAGATCTGGTCAGTTCAGCCAGCAGCACAGCACACTTCAGCCTCCTCTCCTCGGGAGGCAGCTCCATGGAGCCTCGAGACAGGCATCCCCTTTGGCACCATTGGAAAACAGGGGGCACTGGACACCTCTGTCTGGCTTTTGATTGCAAAATGGGAGCTAAGGGTTCCTGAGCTCCTTTAGGTACCCACACACTCTTCCTCCAGAACTTCTCCTGAAAGGCAGTGTGTGTTTGGGAGGGAAATTAAACAAAGCAATTGAAAATATCAGTATAAAATAAACTACATTATTTGCCCAGGGCTAAAGCATTTTGGGCTTAGTACATAGTCAATATAAAGCAGAAGATCAAACCAGATAAAAATAAGTACATGAACTGGCATTTAAATTCTGACGTTTTAAAACAAAAATTTATAGATTTGAAATACTATCTATTCATGTAAAGATGAATACACTTCGGAGTCATATGGCCTGTAAAACAGAAGAAGATTAGGGCTTTTTTTCCCTGTATGCATTAACTGCACATACAAATGAAAAAATAAACAAAGCCTATTAAAAATTATGTCCACAAAAGTGGTTAGAAGGAACGAGTTTGTTTCCCTCTACATACCTTGGTCATCAGGAAACGCTGGATATTTCTCATGTGGAAGCAAACTACAATAAATAAATTGGTTTACATAATCCCCAGCGACTCTGGCTACTGTGTGGATGTTGTTTCCATAGTCACATAAAATATTTGTTCCATTCAGGTTCGGGATAGTTCCATTTATTTGTATAATCAGGGCCTATATTAGACAAAAAAGGCAGCTATTATCACAGAAAATGATATTTAGAAATTGTCAACATTTTAGAAGCTTTTCAGAGGTAGGCAACAAGCCCACAGACAGGTTCTGTCTTGAAACAAGGAATATTTTGATGAAAGCTTTTAAAATATAATTAAAATACTTTAAAAAGCAACAACACAAAACCAGGAAATGAGTTGACTCGGCTGTCTGCAGCTGATTGTACTTGAAATTTTGCGATTCTCCCATGTGCATTTGGTGCAGCAGCTCTGGTGTTTTCTGCCTGCAGGCTCAGCTCTAGGTGCTGTTTGCCTATAGACCAGCCAGCTCAGGCTCCGGGGTATAGCTGGTCACCCCCAGCTCCCCGGGAGCCCTGGCCTGATGCAGCAGAGTTCAACATCCCCCGACCCACATCCAAGGCATGAGGAGCTGTGCTGCTCCACTGGAGGAGCACCGGTGGTTACCCGCCCTGGGAGCAGGCAGGGCTCTACGGACGCTGCGGGGGATGGATTTGGAATTGGCATCAAACGCACCGGGTTCTCTTTGTCAATGTTGATCTCGGGCTCCAGGATGGTCATGGAAGGGCACTGCTGCACTCCTCCATTCACACTCGCCCAGAAGTTGGCCCCTGTGAAGTTGGTGCACTCGTGCTGCAGAGAACACCTGTAACAAACAGGAACAGCTCATGGTTGATGAGTTTTAAAACAGGTGAAAAAAATGTTGAATTTCTTGTGAGTGAAGCTCCAGAGAAAATCTTGTGTCTATATCTTTTTCCTTCATCCATGCAGCTAAGTCTTAATATTTGTTGCTATGTTTAAAGTGTCTGCTTGCCATGATAAAAACATGCACTCCCACAGCACCAGTGCAGCAGCAGGATTGAGGAAGGCAGGAAAAGGCCAGGCTGAACTGAAAATTCTGGAGGAGAGGATTATGTTTTGTCTTACATCTTCAGTTTGCAAATGTGGAATCTAATTTTGAATAATCCCTTTTGTGTGTGATTGCCTTCTACTGATAGATGAGATCTGCAGGGGCAAAAGCTAGACTTCCACAGGGTGCAGTTTCTCCCAGTCCCATGATTTGACACCTGCATGAGATTCTTTGCACTGGCAGCTGCCTGTGGCATAACAACGCAGCTACGGTGGAATCTTGGCTCTGAAGAACATCCCAACCCTTTGGGCCAGATGCAATTGTTTCTAACAGCACGTATTTTGTAAGGAATGGAAAAAGACAGTTGGTAGTGTGACTGTGGGGAAACACAAAAAGCACCAGAAATTCTTGCCCAGGCTTGAGGGCCAAAGGACCGAAAGGGTTAAAGCCAAAGGCCAAAGGGCTGAAGCGCACCAGGACATGGCTGGTCCTACCTGGTCTCCATGGTGCACCACCCACAGTAGGCGTCAGCGGCGGCCAGGCACTCCATGCACGTCGAGTACTGGCTGCAGGCAGCCACCTTCACCCGAGTCATCTGCACAACAACAGCACAGCTGCTTCCAAATGTGCCACAGCCCCACAGGAACACCCGCCCAGCCGGGACACACCAGCGTGGCCACATGCAGCTGGAGACAAGACACCAGCGCCTCGAGCTGCGACAATCTTACCCTGGAGCAAACTCACTCAGCACGCCACAGAAGCAGGCCCTGGCACGGCTTGGAGGCTGGAGCTGTGCCATGGCCACCTGGCATGGGGATGAGCCCAAGAAGCTGCCCACTAGGGGCTCCTGGAACCAGTCCAAGCCAGAGGCCGTGAGCCCCAAGACAGGAAGATGGCCTAGGGCTTGGGAAACTACAGGATTTGCAGCCAGCTGAGCTGAGCTAGGCTGGGCTGAGCTGCTCCTTTTCAGATGGTGCCATGGCAGGAGCCATGTGATGACCAGGTCAGAGTGTGATAGTGCACCTTTCAGAGGTGTCAGATGGGCGTAGCTTCACTGCTTGTCCCTCTCTGTGAAAAGCTCTCACCCACACCTGCAGAAAGCTCCTCTCAAGATAGAGCCCAGCACTCCCTGGATGTTTACACAAAGATCAGAAAGCAGCACCACACTTGAAACCTTGATTTGTAAAAAATCAAAGTACCTCTGGGGACTCATTTGGCAGGAGCAGTTGGAAGGGAAAGAATGTGTTGGTTTCTGCTCTCTCCTCCTTTTATCTCTAAACATTTGGAAAGGAAACCTGAGTAGTTTGTAACAGTGGGGACTGCAAATGTGAAGGTGCCAAGAACCTTGAGCTCCCACCAGGCTGTGGGCTCCCTGGCCAGAGCCCACTTCACTCACAGCACCTCGCTGTTCTCCAGCCCTGTGGGGCTCAGCAACCCCACCCCAACCCTGTCAAGCTCCTGGGGAGCTTCCCAGGATGCTAACTCCACCAAAGAAAAATTAATTCATCAGATTCATTGGAAAAGAAGCAATCAGAGGAGGCACCACAAGCACCACAGCAGTTGTTTCATCAGCCTGAGCAGAGGGCACAGCCCAGCCAGGGGCTGAGATGAGACAAGTCAGAGCCATCAGCTAAAGAGGCATCCTGGGAGGGGTTTGTGAAATGATAATGACCAATCTGCAGGGAATTAGAGCTTGGAAAATACAAATGCAACATGTAACATTTGTGGTTGTGCATCTGTTTTGACAGATTAAAATGTAATTCAGGACAAACCATCAGTGCCTGGAGCGCTCAGCTCTCATCTTCCTACTCTGTTAACTTGATGGAGATGGGACTGCCTGTCCGTACCTGCTGTGGCTCTCCAGGTCTCTGCAGAGCCCTCCTGCCAAGCACTGAGCAGAAACCTCCCCAGGGACCACTTCTGACAGGCAGACTTTTTGTCTGTAGGATCTCCTGAAAGCCTTCCTAAAGACCATGTACTGTCATTTGGGGGTTCCTGTACAGGAACAACATTTGCTTATTTCTGCATTCCCATAAGTGCAATCAGTTTCAGTATCTTTCACTTTCCTTTTTACCTGACCACCACAAAGACCTGATAAGCTGGGCTGCGTGGTGTTATCACCCAGCACAGGAGAATGGACAGGCACCCCCTCAGAAAGCCCAGTGACAGCCAAAGCTCTGAACATCTTAGCTCTCACTATTAATCTTAAAGAAAATTTTATTGTCCCTTTCTGCTCCCAGCTCTGAGCTAAATCAAATGCATGCTGTGCTCCAAGAACTTTTGTTGAGGACTGACAATCTCACCTGGTAAGAGGTCATCAGGTAGAGGTAGGTGGAATCAGAAGGGTCAAATTGCATGATGGGATGGACAGGCTCTCCGTAAGCTACCGAAATGGATCTCCTGCTAATAACCTCCATCCTACTGTCCAGGTTAATCTGTAGAGAGAAGAGGCCACTCACTGAGACCATTTTCAAACACTAAGGGGAGAAGATTATTTCTCCTTAGTTATAAATAAAAACCAAAGTGGTATAGAGTGGTGCCCCAAGTTGTCAAGCACTGTGAATCCCTGCACACTTTGCAGGCTGCACACACAGAGCTTTCCTGGAAAGTCAGCTCTCAGTCATGGGGCAGGCATGGCACAGCCCAGAAAGCCCCAGCCTCACTCAGTGCTGCAGGACCCTCATCGTTCCTGGTCCCTCTGAGGGGCTGCCTCTGGAAAGTGTCTGACTGGAGGCTCTGCCCCTGCACAACTGCATCCAGCAGGCACAGCAGCATTTGTGTTACTCTCATGCAAGCGGCACCAGCCTTCAGGCCTCATCACATACACATGCACATTCTGTACTGAGAACATTGAGTTTCCAAAACTTAATGAAAAACAGTGAAAATCAGCAACAGGGCTGTACAGCATGGCATCTCCTTCTCCCTGCATAGTTGAAAAATAAGTGTTGTCACTCCCAGCCAGAAGAAGCTTCTATCCCTGCTGACTCCAGAAGACCACAGCAGCTGCCACGAGAGTGCCAAGTCCTACCTTGCCTCATGAATCACCAGCCGAAGCGCTGGCAGTGATGGAGGATGCTGCACAGCATCACCCTGCCTTTCAGTTCTCTGAATGTCTTGGCATTTGACTTGAAAATTCAGTAAATTAGATGTGGCATTGCTGAGAGGAAATAACAATGGGGCTACACAATTTCTCGTGACAGTCACTTTTCAGCTTAAAACAGAAAGGGAACGAGAAAATTCTTGCCTCCTTACTAGCAAGGGAAGGCAATAATTTTAATGACCGAGTGTGCCTCTGTTCTCTAAATGTAGATTAATTAATTAACATAGGTTAATTAATTCTTACACTAGAGTAGCACTGACACACCCCAGTATGACAGCAAAGGCTCAGGCTTCTCTCTGCTAAGAAACATATGCAAGAGCTATGCAGAGAAAGTAGAGAACTATCACTGTGTCCCTTATAAAAGCTGGCTAGCCAGAAGCTAAATTATTTCCCTGGGATCACCCAAGATGTCCACAAACTGAGCCCTGACATTCTCCACTGCATCTTCTCTCCCTCACTGCTGAGATGTGCTCCACATGTGCCTGTTTACAGGCACCTGTGCCTGGGTCCCTCTGCCTCCTGGGCATGTTCATCCTCCTCACACAGGCAATTTCCTTCAATCCCAGGGGCCTGCAGGCTCTGGGAGACAGCCCCCACAGCAGCACAGAGGGGCAGTGACCACCAGCCCTGGTGCAGCAGGCGAGCAGGCTGGGGTGGGCTGGAGGACTGCCCTGGGTACTGGTGGGAGCAGAGACAGTGAAGTCCTGGGTAACCCCACCATGGCACGTCTGCAGCCTTCCAGATCTGGACACATCAGGACAGACCCCTCCCTCCCACCC
>WEIU01025188.1:0-24115 GCA_013389925.1 Aegithalos caudatus
GGCGCTGATGTCCCGTGTCCGCAGCCGGATGACCGCGGCCTCATCGGGGATGTGCCGGTGCTGCGCGTGACCCGGCGGGGCCCCGAGGCCGTGCATTTCGTGCCGGCCGCGCTGGAACCGGGCGCTGAAGTGCTGCTGTCGCTGGACTGGGAGCGCCGCTTCGACCACATGCAGCAGCATTCAGGTCCGTGCCGGTACCGGCGGGCGCCCGGGAACATCCCGGGGGCAGGGGGGCGGTCAGCGCCCAGCGTGCCCCCACCCTGGTCGGGGTAGAGAGAAATCGGACAGCTCTGTGTGCACAGTCTGTTCCCGGGACTACTGAGGGCAGCAGGTGCCCCTCTGTGAGCTCTCCTTGGCTTGTAAACAAACGCACTGAAAACAAGTTTGGAAGGGAAAGTTCAAGCTGCTTTGCTGCAGTGCTGCCGGGAGCTGAGGCTCACGAGGCCAGAGCTGTCTCCTTGCTGCTCCTGAGCACTGGCAGGAGCCCCTCAGCACCCAGCACTCGCCTGTCATGGAGAATGTCAACATGAGAGACACATCCTGACTGAAAATAGCAGTGGCACTCAGAGCTAGTGCTTGCACATCTCTTCCAGGACAGCATCTCGTCAGTGCCATTGCAGAACAGATGTTTGGATTCAAGACGACTTCATGGTGAGCAGGATAAAGGTTCCTTTTGACGCCAGTGTTGTTTGGCACATGGCACCATGCTACCCCACACAGAGCCTGAACACTGAAACACCAAAAGCAATTTGGATGTTTCACTTGAGCTCAGGAGAGGTCACTGACTTGGAGAGAAGCTGTACAAAGGGTTTGCTCTGTCTTGTCCTCCTTAAGTGTTTAGTTTCCATCTGGTGCTTTGAACGTAACAGGGAGAGGAGGGAAGCCTGTTTTGTTCCAGTCACCACAATCCCAGCAGTGGGATGCTGGTGCTGCACAAAGGGACCTCTCAGCCACAGCAGCAGATGTTCTCCTTGGTGCAGGGAGCTGGGCCGTCAGCGAAGTGTCATTGAGCTGGACACCCCCTCGGTGACAGCAGAGCAGGTGGAGGCCCTGGAGAAGAGCGTGAACGAGAAAATCCGGGACAGGGTCCCTGTAAACGTGAGGGAACTGGCTGCAGATGACCCTGAAATTGAAACAGTGAGTGGTGGGAGACAGCTGATGGGAATTGTGGGACTGGAATAACTGAGCACAGATGTCACCATCTTTGTCACTCTTGTCCTCTGCCAGGTGAGGAGCCGGGGGCTGCCCGATGACCACGCAGGGCCAGTGCGAGTGGTGGACATCAAAGGCATCGACTCCAACCTGTGCTGTGGCACTCATGTCAGCAACCTGAGTGACCTCCAGGTGTGCAGCTGCAGCTGGGCTGCCTCTGGGAGCCACACTCCACCTGAAGTACAGCCAGAGTCTCTGGGATCCACAGGCTGCTCGAGACTGTGCTGATGGGGAAGGGGGTGGCAGCAGCCCCAGGCTGAGGGAGCCCCAGGAGGGTCACACATGGGCTGGGCACCTCAGGTGCTTTTGTTTCCTTGTTGCAGAACTCAGCCCTGTGAGTGCAGCAGTGATGTTTTTGCACTGCCAGAGGTGTTGGCCATGTTTCCTCTGCTTAAAGCTGTGATATTTTTGAGAGTTCATAATGGATGAGAAATCTTCTGTGCAGGGAAATGGTGATTAAATCCTAGATCTGCCTTTAAGTATTTGCACTTTCTCAGTCATTGGTTGGAGTCTGTTTCCTAGCAGAGACATCCTGATGCCCTGTAGAGAGCATCCCATGGCTAGAAAATTGCATAAATTCCACTGTAGCACCTTTTTTTTTGTATGTTGACCTTACGGCTGATTTTAATCCATTTTTTTTCACTAGCAGAGAGTTCAAAATTCACCACAAGGCATAATCTGGCAGGAACTGACCACCTATGTGAATTACCAAAATGCTGTTCTGACCAGATTGATTTTCTCTTTAAGGTTATTAAACTCCTTGGCGTGGAAAAAGGGAAAAAGAACAAAACCAACTTGGTTTTCTTGGTGGGAAACAGAGTGCTGAAATCAATCGAACAAAGTCACAGTACTGAGAAGGCTCTAACCTCCCTGCTCAAGTAATACCCTTTCCACTTCTGTTATTTCATCTTCACTCTTCCTCCTGAGAGATACCACATAAGCCTCAGGGTACATGTTGTGGGGCTGTGTATGATGTTGCCTGTTTTGCTCCTTTAGGAAATCCTTCCTTTGTCCTTCAGAGCAGTGATCCAAAGTCTCCCATTTCTTTCAGAAATGGACCGGGTGAGCACGTAGAGGCTGTGAAGAGGCTGCAGAGCTCTGTGAAACTGCTCCAGAAGGTACAAGAATGACTGGGGAAAGTGGGTTGTTGCTATTTCCTGTAGGCTTTTAGTTGTGGTAACTGGGAGTCAAATCATTGGCTTGTTTTTGTGGATATTACGAAAAGTGCTCTAACCTCTGGGAACACAGCTGTGTCCTGACTTCTCCAGCTGCAGTACACTTCATCTGCTTTTCTTTCAGAATAACCTGAACCTGCTTAGAGACATTGCTGTTTTGATAGCCCGGGAGTTCAAGAGCAAACCTGCTCCAAAGCAGCTGTTTGTATTGCACAGGTATGGGGAGCTCAGGGAAGGGGGCCAGAAGTATCCCACACATTTTATGGCAGTTGGATCTCTCATACCTGTGCAGCTTGTTTTCTCAAGGAAGAGTGTAAACAAAGTAAATAGAACATTAAACTGCCTTGGCCTGCTGCAAAGTTGTGTAATTAAAGGAATCTGTTCATAATTCAGTCACTGAATTCTTATGATTTTGTAGCTGAGAAATTACTGTGTCCATCTTATTCCCTCTGCACTTGATATTTTCAAATAAAACCAGGGAGCTTTATTTCTTAAAGATAACACATCATTCCTAACATCCCCAGAAGTGGCCAGCTAGGATTTACACAGACAGACAAATAAGAGCAAGAGACCAAAGTCCCTGCTCAGGCACTTGATTTCTGATTGAGATTTTGTACTCTAGTGTGGGGTTTTGCTTCTTTCTGAAGTGTTTTTTTTTTTTTTTTTTATCCATCCCTACAGGAAAGAGGGTGATTCTGAATTTATGAACATCATTGCTAATGAGATTGGGACAGAGGTGAGTCACTGATGAAGACACCACTGGTTTTTCACCCCAGTTATACATTGACAGGGGCTGGCCAGGCTGCTGTCCTGCCACAGTCATGATCTGCACATCTGGTTCCTTTGACAGGTACCTGAGGTTACCTGTCCCCTGCAGCCTCAGTCTGTAGGGCAGTCCTCAACAGTGAGAATTCTGAGCACTGGGGAAAAGCCTTAGCCCCTGAGAGCTGTACAGAGCCTCACTGGCTGAAACAGGTTAGGATAGGATTAGGTAGGAGTAGAATAGAAAGAACAGAAGGTTTCAGTCACAATCACTTAGTTCAAGTGCCAACTTTATCCTTTTAATTTGGGATATCCCAGTACTGTTCTATTCTAACAGCACATGAATGGGCAGAAAGGCCCAGATCCTTTTATTTTTTCCAAGCAGTCTCAGTATTGGCAATGCAGATAAGACTTCTGAATTGTCAGTTTGCTGTTTGTGTCCTGTGGCCAGTGTCCGTGCCCTTTTTGGATGAAGAGGGCACTGATTTATCTGCAGCAAGGCCCATCTCTGCCCACAGGAAACCCTGCTATTCCTGACTGTGGGAGATGAAAAAGAAGCAGGACTCTTCCTTCTAGCTGGACCTGTTGAAGCTGTTGAAAATTTAGGTCCCAGGTAACACGTTTTGTGATTTGTTTAACTTGAGTAAGAATTGTGCTGTTGCAGACTGAGCAGCTGCAGGGTGTGATGCAGGCAGGGATGTGTGTGTGCTGTCTGGAGCAGGCTGGGCTCCAGCCTGTGCTGTTGTTGTGCTGTTGTTGCTGCAGGGTGGCAGAGCTGCTGGGTGGGAAAGGAGCTGGGAAGCGTGGCCGCTTCCAGGGCAAGGCAGCCAAGATGAGCCGGCGAGGAGAAGTGCAAGCTCTGCTCCAGGAATTCATTAGCCATCAAAACCCTGGAGCATAACAAACAATTCTCAAAGTAGGTTTGTCTTCCCTTTGTTTGCATAGGCTCCACTAGCTTCTCTACCAGAAAATAAAGACCTGAACCCAACAGCTGGTGTGCACGTGCTCTGCGTGGGCTGGTTTGGTGCTCACAGACATGGGGAGGGGATCTGCCATTGATGCTTTACTGCAAGGGCTCATTTCTCAAGACAAGTGGTGCAGGGATTAAAGTAGTCCTTAGTTAACCACTTTGTAGTGTTCCTAAACCCAAAGGAGCCTTCTGCTGGCTGTACCTTGGGATATTTTGCTTTGGGCCAGTTGCTGAGGAGGAGCTGCTTGGCATGAATGCTCAAGCAAGAGGCAGCTGGTCCCCCAGACACCTCAGGCTGGGCAAGGGCAGGGAGCAGCTGGAAGGGAGAGCAGGTGCCCACAGGCAGGAGATCATTCCCCACCCCATACCAAGTCCTTCCCCTTGGTGTGGTGCAGTTGTTACTGGTCGTTTTTTGACCATTGGTAGTTTATTGGGCTGATGCAGCTGTAAACTCCCTCGGGATCAGGCAGAGCTGTTCCCAGTGTTCCCTCAGCTCACCTCTCCTGCCCAGGCAGGCCCTGCAGCTGCTGCAGTCTCCTCTGGAGGAACTAAAGGGCGCTGTGGAGCCACAAAGGGGCACAAGAGGTAATTTGAGAATTTACCCTTCCCCTTCTTGCTAGAAATGTCATGACAGGTTTACTCCAGATGTTGGTAATAAACAGAGAAACAGAATGAAAGAAACCTCCATCCTAAGGAAGTTTATCTGTCATGAACAAGGGGATGGGAGCAGCAGATCAGGTTCCCACTCATGGCTGCTGTGACTGCTGCATGGCCACAGCCTTGGCTGAGCTCTTGGGATGGCATCAGAGCACAGGGACCACCACTGAAGCCTGGAAGTGGCTGTGGGGTCAGAGCTGCAGGGGCTGGTGCTTTGGGAGCAATCCTACACATGCACACACAGTCTGGCAGTATCTGCACCTCCCTGTCTATTTTGGACTGTCAGACTGAGGATGTTTAGGCTGCACAGCCTGCACAGCTTGGAGGGCAGCAGGTTGAGCCCACAGGACTGCAGAGTGGGCACTGGGCTGGGATACTGAGGTAGGAGGGGCATGACCCCAGCCCCACACCACAGCTAAATGCCAGTTCTGTCTCCAACAACCTTGGGGACTCAGCACAGCTCCAGTTGAGCCAGTTGGTCCCAAAGCTGAGCTTGTTTCTGTAGCATCGAGGTGACACAAGTTTGTCCTCTTCCTGGCACAAAGTGCACCCAGAAACCTTGGACAAATAGCACAAAAAGCAGCTCATTGCCTCCACCGTGCTGTCAGTGTTCAGCTGCACCTCAGGGCAAAAGGCAGGGTATTAGGCAGTGCCCTCCCCATGGCTTGAACACATCTTGCAGGTGTTGAGGGTCTCCAGCACCCGGGAGAAATGTCCTTCCTCTACCATCTGCAGGCCATGCCACAACCCTGCATCCAGGAAGTGATCCCCCATCCCATGGTGCTGGCCAGCAGGACACTCAAACTCACCAGCTAAACAACCTTCAGCTTTAATAAAATATCTCCTGTGCACACCCCACCCCATGTCACGTGCACAGGTATGTACACTCACGGTGTGCACCCCACACTGCTGTTCACAGGGGTGAACACCAAACGTCCCAGGGCTGGGGGGTCCCTCACACTGGCACTTGATCTCCATGGCACAGTGTCTGCCCATTCCTGTCCCAGCTGCCTCTTCAGCAGAGCCCAGACACGCTGAAGTGAGAGTCCTGCTCCCAGTGCTGCTGTCCCCAGCCCTGCAGCATGGAGGTGGCCTGTCCCCACGAGCTGCAGGGGAGTGCAGGACCTCTCACTGCTGCTGCTGGACCCTGGGCAGGTGAGCCCCACCTGTGGGTGCAGGAGGGACAGCAGGGGAGTCCTGGGCATGCAGAGCTCTCTGTGCCATCAGCCAGCCTCGGGCCAGCGTGACTGACACTGTGAGTCCGTGTTGTGGGAGCCACCCGGCAGCACCACCGGCCCGGCCTCCGTGGTCTGCTCCCAGTGCAGCTTCAGCGGGAAGCAAACAGTGCCTGAGGTGCAGCCAGGGCCTGGGAGCTGCCCCTGAGCCCAGGGCTGGGGGGGTCTCCTGCCTTAGGCAGCCTTTTTGTCCTGCGTGGCCAGGAATGGGGAGAGGCAGTAGGGGATGAGGCCGACAGTCGCCAGCGGCACGGCCGCGCTCTTGCAGAAGGAGAGGGCGTAGAAGAGCAGCTGCATGTGGGAGGGGGGCTTGAAGAAATCAAAGATGTGGAGGATGAGGAGGGAGGCAGCGATGCAGCCCAGGCGGAAGGGCAGCTGCTGGCCCTGCTTCCACCGGGAGCTCTCCTGGTACATGTGGGAGTTGAGGGCCAGCCCCAGCCCAAAGAGGATGCCCAGGTTACGGAGGAGGCTGGCAAAGGGAGTGGTGTCAATGTGGACCCACTCAGGGCGGCTGCACCACTTCTGTGCCTTCTCCAGCGTCCAGAGCAGGTCCACGCCGAATGTCCACAGCAGCAGGTAGAAACCCAGGGTGAAGCTGAAGAGGAAGACGGTGATGCCCAGGTACCGGTGGAAGCTGGCGTGGTAGATGCACTGGACATGCTGGAAGGTTTTGGCCACAGCCATCCCTGCCAGTAACAAAGTGGGAGCATTGGTCAGTGCTGCAGGTACTGCAGAGCAGTGGTGCAGGGAAAGGGAGGGGGGGTCTGACAAACTCACCTGAGAAAACCCCTGCAATCACCTGGTGGGGGAAGTGAGCAGCAATGTAGACTCGGGACATGCAAACACAGACCTGGACTGCCCAGAACCCAATCCAAAGCACTGTCCACAGCACCCTGTAGGGACAGGTGGCCACGTGGGTGCCAGGGCCAGCCTGCACTGCCCATGGCACTGCCATCATATACTCCAAACAATGCCTGGCTGCCTGCTGAGGCTGTCCCCATGCAGACCCTACCTGGGGTGCCTCAGCCCAGCTGTCAGCCCACAGCCTTGTGCCCTGACGGGCTTGGCTGTGCCTGTCAGTGCTGGAGCTGCCTCTGCCTAGCACAGGTGGTTTTGGCACACAGCTTACCAGTATCTGAGTGTCTTTGACTGCTTCTCTCCCCCAGCAGCAGAGAGGAGGGCCGTCACCATGACGTAGTACACGCCTGCTGCACCCATGGCATGGCCAGATGGGCTCCCTGGGCAAGAAGAGAGAGCCAGGTCAGACTCTGCATGGGCCAGAGCTGAGCACAGGCAGGGGTTTGTGCTGAACCACCACAGCTTCACCCAGGGTCAAGGTCTGCTCTGTGCAGGGGCTGGCCTGCCTCCCTCCCCTGCAGGCAGCCCCCAGGAGCACAGCAGTGAGGGCCCTCTCTCCAGAGCTGTCCAGGGGCCTGTGCTGCCTGCAGGCTGCCAGCCACTGCCCTGGCCAGGCCAGCACCCCCCTCCCTCTGTGTGCAGGTCACCATGGGCAAGCACCCCCTGCCCCTGGCTGCAAACCCCTGCCATGGCTTGGGGATCCCTACCAGGGCCAGTCTCACAGGTGAGTGGGAACTGCTGGATCTCTGGTGCAGAGTTGTTGCCATAATAGTCTGTGTCCAGCACCCACCAGTATGGCCTCTCCCCAAAGAGGATCCTGGAAAGAAAAGAGAAAGGATCTGGAGAGGTCCTGGGCACAGCTGCAGCTTTAGGTCTGTCCTGGGAGATGGAAGAAGCGAAGGACCCACAAGTGGTGCAGGGCATCCTGACAGACACAGCACCCAGCTGATTGCTTGGTTCTGACAGCTGACACTGCCTGTCCATGTCCCCATCCCCAGCCCCGAGGGGGAAGAGCAAGAACTTCCTGCAAGCAAGCCAATATGACCTCCTGTGCTGAGAGGGTGTGTGAAGAACCCCCCACTCAGCACCACAGCCCTGGCTGATGGGAAGCTCTGTTTGCAGGAGGCTCCACCTCTGCTTGGCTCTGGGAAGTGGGGAGCTGCTGCTGCAGGCCTTGGGAAGGAGTGACCACTGTCACTGCCCAGCTGGGGCTGAACTCTGGTCTTTGTTCTGCTCCAGCACAGGGGCTGAGAGCACCCGTCTGGCCCACATCAGTCCAGGGGGGCCAACACCCAGAGTTGGCTCGGGGCCACTCACCACTTGAAGACGAGGTTGAGCCAGTCTCCAATTACAGCCACCCAGATGAGCCTGATGCCCACTGCTTCACTGAAGTGGAACCAGATGGGGAAGAGGACAAAAAAAGCATTCCTGAGATCAGCAGCGTAAGAGATGAAGAGGAACCAGTCCTGGGAGCCCTGGAAGCGCTGCTGGAGCCAGTGTGTGGTCCTGATGCCTGCATCATGCAGGAGGTTCATGTTGGCCTCCATCCTCCCCTGCTGCCGCTGCCCTCGGCGTGGCTCTGCCTGTCCCGTACTCCCCTGTGCCACTGGGGTTTTATACTCTGCAGGGTCTTGTTTGCAGCGGGCAGGTCACTGCCCCAGCACTGATCTTTGGACCCAAAACCACTCTTTGCAAAGGTACATCACCAGGGGGTTGTAACAAACATGTTTGGAACAACTTACGTAAAAGGGGAAAACAGGCCCGAGGGCACGTGGAGTGCAGGGTGCTCCAAGCCCAGCACCATCCCCTGCCCCACACCATCCCCTCGTGCAGGGGCATCCTGCAGCCTTGGCTCCTCCAGCCATCCAGTACAACAGTTCAGTACAACAGTTCAGCTGCTCTGAACCTCAGCCCTTGCTCTGTTATCCCACGCTCTGTGGGTGACAGTCCTGCAGAGCTGCCATGGCCAGGGCTGACAATTGCTCTGGTCTCTCTGCCATCCCCCTGTGAGCCACCACTGGAGCATGGCAGGGATGCCCAGGAGCATGGATTGGGTGCATGGAGCAGAGGGCAGGCTGTCCACCCTCCTTCTTATTTGCCAGGCTAATTTTACCAGGACTTTGCATAATGGGAAAATTTCAAAGCCATTCCCGGAGGTCCCTGCAGTCCCAGACAGCCAGGCCTGGGATGCTCCTGGCTGCCAGCCCTGTTCTGATCTCTAGTGAGGGGCTAAAGGACCTTTATAAATAGGGATGGCACTTCTCCTCCCAGCACTGCTCCCCTGGGTTAATCCCAACAGGACACACAACTCATCCTGCAGTGCCCATGGCCATCCCCTCCACCCCAGCTGCGCTCTGCTGTCCCTGGCAGCAGTGCTGGCACAGCAGCTTCACCATCCACAGCTGCCAGTGCATGGACACAGCCCTGCAGCAGCAGCACAGCGTGCCCAGCTGAACAGGCAGCAAGGCATTAATGATCAACAGCCAGTGAAATGCATCACTTATCTCCCTCCTGAGAAAATTCATGTCAAGATCCTTGAACCCTTGCCCTGTGTTGTTTGCCCCTGTGAGAGCTGTGTCCAGAACTGAACAACAGCAGGACTTACAGGCCCCATCCTGCCCTGCCTCCCATGCAGAGCCCAGGGAGCCATGGGGTCTGACAGGCACAACACCAGCAAACCTTGCTCCCTGGGATATGGGCATGGTGGGCCTGTGAGAAAAGCAGGCAAAGGCCACAGACTCAGCCCTGCTGCAGGCATGTCCTATCCAGCCTGGCCTTGCTGCACCCAAGGAAGATGGTCCCAGACCCTGGACTGAGCTCCTGACCTAAAAAACATCCCAATGAAACAGAAGTCTGCATAGAAATGGAATTAATCTTGCAAAACAAATTCCCCAACAGCTCATTCCAGGGTCCTCAACTGAGAGTGGCTTTGGCCAGCGTGAAGGAATGCAACAGACTTGGCTTCTGTTCCAAAAATATTTTGAAACCATCAGCAATAAATCCTTCACAGTAGATTTCACAGCGGAAAATGGGGCAAAAGGTGTTGGGGGTGGGGACTAGCACTGCAGTCCTCTAGGAAAAAATCACTGCAGGAAAACTGGGGCCGCAGTGGGGAGAGGGCAGGAAGCAGGATGGAAGCAGTCACCCCCTCCCTCCCAGCACAGAGGACAGAGTGGCTCAGCCCAGTACCCCCTGGGCAGTGCCAGGTGCTCATGGCACAGGTCAGGGCTGTGCTGGAGGTGCCAGGGTCCACACGGTCCCAGGGCTGCTCCATGCCCTGCCCTGTGGATAAACCCCCACCCCCAAAGTCCCTGTGTGGATCTGGGGCAGGGCAGGAGGTGCCTGGGCACTGCAGGGCTCTGCATCCTGGCTGCTCTGGCAATTGCTCAGGGTGCAGCTCATGCCCTGCCAGCAGCACTGCTGGGGATGTGCACTGTAACCTGGCTGGCTGGCTTTCCCAGGGAAGGAGTGGGGCCAGGCTGGGGGAACCCAATCCCAGCCCTGGGTCTGTGCACACCAAGCCCAGGATCAGCTGGCAGCCCAGGAGCTGTGACTACAGCGGCAGCAGCTGACCCTGGGACACGGCGTGCCCGTGATTCCCAAGGCTCCCGGTGCAGCTGTGGCCAGGGCAGCACCAGTGGGGGCTGTAAAGTGCCACGGGCAGTGCCAGGGTTTGGTTGGGTCCAGAATGTTCCCAGACAGCTGCAAGGTGCAGGCTGTGCTGTGGCAGGGTGGTCACTGCGTCAGCACACGAGCAGAGTCCAGGCAGCCCCACACACGTGGGCACGGGGTGGTGGGCAGGGAGTGGCTGGACACGACCTTCCTCTCACACAAGGCCTGGCAGGAGCCTCTGGCACAGCCCCTGCTGTCACCTCAGGGTGCCCAGGGACCACGGCAGCCTCACACTGAGCCATGGCCTGAGCTGCCCTCTCCTCCCACCTCCTCTCTCCAAGCTGAGCTCCCAGGGGCACACTCCAGAGCCATTTGGGCTGCTCAAGCCCCTCACAGCAGGTTCTGAACACACCCACCCACTACAGCAGGGGTCAGAGGGGATGGATGCCCACCACGCCCCCAGGGACATCTTGGTGAGTGCTTGGCACCTGCAGCCATGTGCCAGGGCTGGCACTGGCCTCACCAAGCTTCTCGGTGTCCCCACGCCAGCCTGGCACAGTGGCAGGGACTCTCTGGGCTGTGGGATCCTGCAGCCCAGAGCTGCACATGCAGCCAGGGGTGTAGAATCAAGGCTCCCCACACAGGGGGGCTGAGCACAGTGGGCAGCAGCCAAGCCCAGAACTGATTAACACAGCTCAGAACAACTGTTAAACATTAACTCCCTTGTTTGCTCCATATTCCCTGGCAGGAGCCTCCTGCCAGCACGGGGGTCCAGGAGCATTGCCAGGACACACTCACAGCTCTGCTGGGCACCCAGGTGGTCCCACATCCCTTGGACCCTCTCAGAGCTGAGCCAGGACCATCCCTAACGGGGCATCAGCTCCCACAGCATCAGCCCTGCTGGGGCTGGCCCCAGGAGACAGAGCAGCACCCGTGAGCTACACCAGTTTGTTCAGGAAAAGCATTGAGTGCCTGTTTATTGGAACAGCCCAGCCTGGGCAGTGCCCATCCGTGGGCTCCCCCAGCAGCCTCCCAGGCAGCCCAGTGCAGCACCTCCATCTGCAGAGCTGCAGCAGCAGCCAGAGCTTGGCAGTGCCTGGGCCCTTGGTGCTGCTAAGGCTGCGTGGCTGGGGAGGATGTTTTGGGCACCCTGGGGCAGGTCCACAGCCTCACCACACCACTCACTGCTGCTGCTGTGGGCAAAACCTCAGGTGCACCACAGCTCCAAGGGCAGCTGCAGCTTTGTGCTGTGGGCAGCCTTGGCCAGCACTGTCCCCCTGTGTGAATCCATGATGGGGAAGGCGGTGGAAGCCCCATCCCAGAGGAGGGGAGGCAGCTATGGGCACTCCACAGTACACATGGTGACATCCAGGATGAAATTTAAAAATCACTCCAGGGGCTGTTTTTTCCAAAGGCTTTGTGTCCTCCTTTGGCAGTGCTGAAACAAGAACTGAGCTTCTCCCAAAACCTGACCCTGAGCATGTGACACCCTGGGCAGGGGGAGGGCAGGTCCCGGTGTGGGACAGGGACACCCTGGGTGCCCACCCAAGAACCAGCAGCAGCCCTTGGCCCATCAGAGCCCACCAAGACTGAGGTTGAGGAAGCCCCCAAAGTGGAAGGGGGGCAGGCGGGGGGCACAGGTGGTGGCAGAGGACAGGCAGGCAAGGGGGTTGGCCCCACATGCCCCAGCATCCTGTTCACTGCTGAAATAGACACTGTCAGACGAATCCACCGAGGGGTCCTCGTTGAAGTAGTTGTAGGGCCTCAGGAAAAAGCCAACACCATTCCCCACAGTCACTGTGTTGGGGATGTCTTCAGCATGAGGGACGTGCAGGAACCCCACAGTGATCCAGGCAACCAAGTCCTGGGAGAAGAGGAACAGGGCATCTGTCAGGCTGAGCAGGACTGTGCCAGCCCAGCAGCTGCTCAGTCTGGCTCTGGGACAGGTGCAGCTCCTGTCCAGGGCAGGAGCCCCCACAAAGTTCAGCCTCTCTCCACCCCAGGGACCCCAGCTTACCTCGTTGGTGATGGTCTCGTTGTTGATGAAGTCAGCAAAGGCAACAGTGGGGGTCCAGGGGTCATTCTGGTTATAGATGCTGGTGCTGGTGGGCTCCTCCTCCTTCCGCCGGGTGACAGCCAGCTGGTACCTGCCAGCACAGGGGTCAGAGGGGCTCCTCCTTGCCAGCACAGGGGTCAGAGGGGCTGTCCCTGCCAGCACAGGGGTCAGAGGGGCTCCTCCTTGCCAGCACAGGGGTCAGAGGGGCTGTCCCTGCCAGCACAGGGGTCAGAGGGGCTCCTCCTTGCCAGCACAGGGGTCAGAGGGGCTGTCCCTGCCAGCACAGGGGNCTGTCCCTGCCAGCACAGGGCAGGGCAGCCATGGCACTGCCAGCTGGGGTGCACTGGCAAACCAGAGCAGGAGGCATCCCTGATCTGCCCTGGGGCAGGCAGGGAAAGGGCAGGGAGGGCAGTAATGGGCAGCAGCCCCAGCATCTTCCAGGTTTGCAGGGGATCCCTTGCTGCCTGTGGCTTTTCCAGCATGGCTGGGAAACAGGAATGGATCCAGGTGCAAACGCTGCCACTCAATGCCCAATGCACTCCCTTAAGCCACAGCTGCTTCTCCCCCACACAGACTTCCCCAGCATGAGCTCCATCAATTCACCCTGGCAGTGAGATTGGTCTGTGCTAATCCCAAATACTTTCCAGAGGGCATTCTGTCCTAATGGGAAGATACCACAACCTGGCGATGCCAGTGCTTCCCTTAGGAATTTGTTCTGCTGCCTACTTCCCCTCAAAGGAAAAAACACATGGGGTTGCTCTAAATTAGCCTGACATGGGGTCAGATTCCTGCCTGTGACCTACCATAAGCAGATGTTATTGAGCAACATCCCAAGGAGATTTCAGAGCCAAAAGCTGTGCATGTTTGCTGTTTAACCCTACCCTGCAGCCTGCTGTGGGGTGACAGCCCCCCTCCAGCAGGAGCAGAAGCAGCTGAAGCTGCACAGCCCTGGCACCCACCTGCCCCAGCTGATGGAGCGTTCCATGGAGCTGCTGGTGGGAAGGTGCTTCCCAGCAAAGCTGATGATCTGGATCCGGTAGCTGCGTGGGTGCTCCCACTTGTTGGGATTGGGGCTGACAAAGGAGAGGTAGCGGGGCATGGGGGCATTGAGTGGGAATGCTGCCTCATCCTCCTTCTCCAGCCTTTCCCTGCGGAGGTATGGCCGCTCAATGGTGTTCTGTGTGCTCCAGGGATCTTTGACAAACTCGTACTCCATATCCTGGGTCTCCAGGGAATTCAGCTGCCCTGTGAAGCAGGAGAGAAAACCCTCTCAAGCTCTGCACCCCAGGCAGAGCCTCAGGCCACAGTAAACCACAGCCATGCACAAAGGTGGCCAGACCTACCGTCGACATCCAGGTCCACCTTGTAGTGGATGTGGTGGAGGTGCATCGTCCCCAGCGTGTGGGGCCCAACCCTGTTGCCATAGTCAGTGCCTTGGCCGTGGAAGAAGGAGGAGCTGATGTAGCCGGTGGCATGCACCCGGACCTCCACAGCCCCGTTGCCATGGAACATGAAGTCCCAGATGTAATCATAGTTAATCAGCGTGGAGATGGTACGGATGACCAGCGTGTTTTTCCGCAGCCCGCCGTAGTAAAAGGACTGTGAGTCGGAGAAGTGGCGCCTCAGAGGGAGGGCAGAGTCATGCTCAAAAATGCAGAGTGACTTTTGGTTGGTTTTGGGAGTATCTGACTCTGCCAGGTAGTGCTGGTCCACGTAGGTCGCCGTGTAGGGGCAGTCCAGGCCCTGAACCAGCTCATAGGCAAACCTGCCGATGCCAAAGCTGCCGTCGAGGTAGCGGGTGGACATGCCCCCAGGGCAGTTGGAGCCGTACAGGGCTAAGGCTTCCTGGAGACTCAGCTCATAGATAATCCTCTCCCCACGGTACCTGATGTCAAAGAGGCGCGGGCCAGTGTTGGGGTTCATGCCAAAGGCGATGCTCCAGCCCTGGAAGGTGATGTGGTTGTTCCTGACGCTGTAGCGGGGACCCTGGGGCTCAAACTGCAGTGGGCCCGGGGAGCCAGGCGGGCGCCGGGGCTTCATGGAGCCCAGAACTGCATCAGCCTGAGGCTGCTTGAGCCTGACAACCTCCAGCACACCGGCCACAAACTCCTGCTCCAGATCCCCTGTGCTGGCAAAGTACCGGCCGTTGTAGAAGACTTGGCGCAGCCGCCACCGGGACACGTGGAGATCCCCGTGGTCCACCAGCACCTCCAGCCCCACTGGAGACAGGTAGTAGCCGGTGCCAGCCACGTTGTGGAAAAGGACAAACCAGGTGACACGGTCACCGGACTTGAATCCCCGGGGGGCCGTGGTGAGGGTGACCAGGTCGGTCCCGTCGGACTCGCAGCAGGCAGCGAGGAAGCGCGGGGCCTTCTTCAGCTCCCCCTGCACGAGGGCGTTGATATCCGCGTACTCCCTGCCCGTGACGGGCCTGCGGTGGTAGGGCACCTTCCCCCCGTACTTGGGCACCGTCACGTCCCGGTGGTACGCGGGCACCGGCAGCGGCCCCACCACGTACTCGGTGATGTTGGGCTCTGGCTGCTGCCCAAAGTACAGCACAGCCAGGGCCTCCCGGGGGGGACGAGCCCCCGCGCCGTCCAGGAACCGCAGCGCCTCTGCCTTGGCGGGGACCTGCAGATCCACGGAGGCGATGCAATTGTCCGAGGGTCTGGCACGGGACGCCTCAACCAGCGGCACCCCGAGGTGTCCCTGCAGGTACCGCACCACTTGGGACATCTCCTCTGGGCTCAGGTCAGCAAACACCAGGCTCTGGCCGTCCTCCACGTCCTCCTCCTGCTCCGGGGGCAGGTGCTGGCAGCTTCTGGGGCTCCTTTCTCTGGTCAGCAGCACGCAGACCAAAGCGAATATTGTGGCTAAGGCCAGGCCAAGGAGGATGAGCACGGTTTTCAGGCTCATGCCTGCTGGGGCACTGAGTGCTCCTGCAGTCTGGCAGGACACTTTCCAGCTGCAGAATCCTCCCAGCAGCTCTCTAGGACAAGGGGCTGGGTTGGATGGGGTTTATTTTCCTCCCCTGTTTCCTCAGCAGGAAACAGCCCAGAGGAACTCGCAGGGAGAGTGCAAGGGGACGTTCTCACACATTGCCAGGATTTGCTGGGAACCATAAAAGGCAACTTTGCTCTGCTTCCCTAGAGGGTCATAATTTAAAGTAAACTTAATGTTTGTACATCTGTCTTTCCCCTCTGGTCCCAGATCCTACACTGCAGAGCTTGGAGAGGATGGATCCAGTCATTTAGGGGAAATAAGCACATCTCACTTCTCCTTCTCTTAACCCCACAGATGCTGGGCAGGCAGCAGTGGCTGTAGAGATAAACTTCCCTGTGCAGAGCAGTGCTAAACACAGCACCACTGCCCCATCCTGACACAGCCCAGCCATCACCCAGCAGCACTGCCTGCTGCTGCCAACATCCCCATGGCCCTGCAGCCAGGAGGGAGGGGACAGCTCTTTGTCACTTTGCAAAGGTGCCCACTGATCCTGAGTTATAACCTAGCACAGACGGGGCTGTGAGGAGGGGAACAGGGGCACCAGAGCTCAACCAGCTTCCTGGCAAACAGGCAATGGCACAAACAGGACCAGCAGCCATGAGACCCCTTCCTGCAAGGTCCTGTCTGGATCCCTCCCTTGTGCCCAGCACTGAGGGCCTGAGAGCCACGACCCACCCAGTCCTGGCCAGGACCCAGCCTCACCCCAATCCACAGAGCTTGGTGCCAGTGCCCACCTCAGCCCATGCCCCTGAGCCCTGGGGCATGCCCCAGCTTGTCCCTCCTGCCCTCCAGCTGGACATCCCCATGCCCTGATGAACAGCCAGAGCCACACTGCTGGGCTGGTTTGTGGGCACAGGAAACACGGCAGAGAGCAGCACCACCCCCCAGGAGACGCTGCTGTAAGGTGTAAGAACGAGACACTTGAGAGCATTGGACCAGCACCATTTTCATTATTTTAACCTGAGATATGCACTACACAGCACTTGCTTCTATAGCAGAGGAACAGGATTTTCTCCTCACTTTCCTCTGGTGACAGACTCAAATTCAGGAATTAACAGATGACTTAGACTTCCATCTCACATCATGCTAGGAAAATCATTCCCTTTTCAAGAGCACTATTTCAAAAGCAACAATAAAATCTGAAGTCACTGGACAACTGAAAATTGAGACAACTTCACTAAAAAGCTGAGAATCAGAGACAGAACAGTCAGCCTGGTGTCTCTAACCACATCTCCTCACACCATCCTCTAGCACTAAAGCCTGCTCATATTTCGAAAACCATCATAGGTGAATGGGGGGAAGTTTGGCAAACAAGAGGCAGTTTTGGGCAAGCAGGCAAGAGGGTTGATTTCACATGCTGTAAAGTCCTGCTCGCTGGTGAAAAACACTCCATCCTGGGAGTATATAGAGGGGTCCAGGTCATAGTAGTTGTAGGGTCTCAGGAGAAAACCGACCGAGTTTCCCACAGTGACAGTGTTGGGAATATCCTCAGAGTGTGGAATGTGAAGGAAGCCAGCAGTTATCCAGGCAACCAGGTCCTAGGCAGGGAAGAGCCACAAGCCCAGGGTTACTTCAGAAGCTGTAGCAGCAGTTGTGGTGATGCAAAATTATTTTGTTTTACAACAGTTCAGGTTTATTCCTATTTCATGGTTTGTGTGACTTGTAATGTTATATGTACCCTGGTGGTTTGTTCTATGTACCCCTTTCCCTATTCCCACAGCTGGTCTCTCCCAAACCCTCCCCCTGTCAGTCCTGTTGTCCCCTACCCCCTCTTCCCTGTCAGCCATGGTCAGGCCTCTCCCTGTCTTCTGGAAAGATCCAGGGGGAGCGTGGAGTGATTGGCAGAAGCCCAGGAATTCCCGCTCCCCTTGCCCCCAGTTGGGTGATAAGTTGTCAGTGCTCAGCAGAGCCACACCTAATCCCTCTCTCACTGGACCTGTGTAACCCCCACCCCTGTGATCCTCCCCTATTCATAAACTGTGTGCACCCAAGCTCCCTGCTCTGTCTGGGCAGGGTTCCTTGGAATAAACTTCCAGCCTGGTTCACCTTGACAGAGTCCTCCTTTCTTCCTTTGCCACAACCACACTTCCTCTCTGCCTTACTGCTATAAGGATCCACTGTGCAGGCAGTGGCTCCAGTGCCAGTCTGCAGCTGTGCCCTGGGTGGGCTAGCCAGTGGACAGCCATGAGCAGTGACCAAAATACACATGGGGCAGTGGGGAGTGACAGAAGAGAAGGAGGAGGACCCCGATGGGCACCAGCCAGCTGCATTCCCACCAAACTCTCCTCTCCTGGGAAAGAACTGCTCCCTTCCCCAAAGCCCTGCCACAGCCATGGCTGCAGACACCCACCCAGTGGAAGGGCCCTTGCTCTGATCTCCACAGCCTCATTCTGGCCTCAAAGAGATTTTTATGATGTTTTGCCAGCATTTCTCCACAGGGAGAAACAAGCTTCTGCACTGCATGCACTCTCTGTGTTCTCTGACCAAAGTACCAAGCAGACACACAGAGAAGGGGATGCCCAAACCCACTTTCCTCTTTCTCCTGGGCTGCTGGGCCCGTTGTCCCAGGGCAGTGCTGGAGTCTCTCTGCTCCTTGGGGCTCCTGCTGAGCCTGGAGCTGGGTGTTACATCCCACCCCAGGGACCCCAGCTTACCTCGTTGGTGATGGTCTCGTTGTTGATGAAGTCAGCAAAGGCAACAGTGGGGGTCCAGGGGTCATTCTGGTTATAGATGCTGGTGCTGGTGGGCTCCTCCTCCTTCCGCCGGGTGACAGCCAGCTGGTACCTGAGGACAAGAAAAGAGCAGCCCCCGGGGCAGGGCAGAGCTAAATCAGCTCCTGAAAGCCTGCAGGGCACAGACCTGCTCCAATGGAGCAAGCCCAGAAGAGTGATCAAGGGACATCCTCAATGCCTTCCCAGCTGGCAAGGCCGAGGGAGTCCCTGAGAAGCTGCCATGCCAGCCAGAGCAGCCTGACCTTGCCCAGCTGATGGCCCTCTCCATGGAACTGGCTTCAGGGATGTGGTCCCCTGCATAACTGGTGATCTGGATCCTGTAACCACGCTGGTGGCCCCACTTGTTTTTGCTGTTGGCTGCAAAGTAGATGTATCTGGGCATCTTGGACTGCAGTCGGAAGGCAGCCTCGTCCTCCGTGTCCAGGACTTTCTTGGTGAGTCGTGGCCTCTCTATCTGCTGCTCTGGGCTCCAGGGAGCCCGTGTCATCTCAAATGCCATGTCATGGGCCACAAGGGAGTTCTTCACCCCTGCAAAGCCAAAACAAACTCACTGAGGAGAGTCCCCACAGTCCCCTGTTCCCCAAGGACCTCACAGTGCCTGCTCTCCCTCCCTGCACCCTGGGCTCTGAGCACCAACCCTGTCCAGGAGCAGTTGCTGCTCTGCAGCTCCACATGCCCTGACAGCACCCCATGTGTTGATCTATGGCTGGACACTTATCCAAGCCAGGCAACACCACTGTGCAGCAGACACTGTGAGAGACAGGAGGGGACAAGGGATGAGCCTCACCCCAGGGCAGAAGAACAGGTTTGCTTCCCATGCAAGCATAGGCTAATGAACCAGAGCAGGAGCTTTGTTACTTCTCATCCTGCACAGTGGAGGCACCTGGAGCAGCCCAGGTGCTGCACACATTTGCACATCACAGACAAGAGCAAGGTTGTGCTGTTCTCAGACCTTACAACAAGGAAGAGACATGGGCCCAAGGTTTGGAGGAACAGGAGTGGCATGGGAGCAAATCAATCTGGGGACAAAGTGGCAAAAGGCTGCTGAGAACATTTGATGGCCAGTGCCTCTGAAGGTCTGACAGAGGGGTTATTGCTCAGCACCTCCTGCAAATCCCACCATGAAGCCTCTCTGTGTTCCAGTCTTTTAACACATGAGTTCTCAGCTTTCATAAAAGGCATTTCAGAGCTAAACCTGTGGCCATCTATGATGGTTTCAGTCCCACAGAAGAAGATCAATGCACAGCTGAGCTCACTTCCTCTCTTTTTCTCACATGAACAAAACTTTTAAGCCCCCCCCCACACCTAGCAGTATTAACAGTGACAGTTTGATTTCATCTGCCTTCTCCTTGTTCCTGAAGTTGTGCCACCACCCACTGCAAGCACACCACCCTGCTCTGCAAGTGAAAAGGAAAACCTGTATATCCACCAAAAAAAGCAAAGAATTTTGAGTCTAAAATTATTTGAACAGTACTATTTAAAAAGGACAGACAAGAGGCAGACCTACCTCCTACGTCCAAGTCCACCTTATAGTTGAAAAATTGTGTGTTTATCGTGCCCAGGGTGTGCTCCCAAAGCCTATTGCCATATCTCAGCCCATCTCCATGAAGAAAGGACGAGCTCGGGTAGCCCGTGGCCTGCACCTTGGCCTCAATGGCCCCGTTCTGGTAGAAGATGAAGTCCCACACGTAGTCGTAGTTGCCCACGGTGGCGATGGAGCGAACGACCAGGGCGGAGTTGAGCAGCCCCCCGTAGTAGAGCGACTGCAGGTTGGAGTAGTGGCGCCGCAGAGGGGAGCCCAGGTTGTGCTCAAAGATGCAGAGGGAAGCCTTCCTCCTCTTGGGCCTCAGGCTGTCCGACAGAGCGTGGGTGTCCACAAAGGTGGCCAGGTAGGGGCAGTCCACCCCCGGCACCAGGGGGGAGGCGTAGCGGCCCAGGCCAAAGCTGCCGTCCATGTAGCGCGTGGACATCCCTCCCGGGCAGTTGGAGCCGTACACCGACAGCGCCTCCTGCACGCTGATTTCATAGGCAACCCTCTCCCCCTTGTGTCGGATGTCAAACAGCCGCAGGCCCGTGCTCACGCTCATCCCAAAGGCAAAGCTCCAGCCCTGGAACAGCACCTGGTTCTTCCTGACCCTGTAGCGGGGACCCTGCGGCTCAAACTGCACCGGGAACAGCGCAGCCCGAGGAGCTCGGGGCCTCATGGACGAGAAGTCCCCGTCCCACGGTGCCTTCCTCACCTTCTCCACGCTGATCCCACCCTGCACGTAGGCACTCTCCAGCTGAGCCATGTCCCTGTAGTACTGCCCGTTGTAGAAGACCCTGCTCACCGCCCACTGCGAGATGTCCAGGCTGCTGTGATCCACCAGCACCTCCAGCCCCACCGGGTGCACAAAGAATCCGCTCACGTTCTGAAACAGGACAAACCAGGTGACACGGTCTCCAGACTGGAATCCACGGGGAGCAGCTGTCACCATTGCAAGATTGGCTCCATCATACTCCATTACTTGTTGCATGAAAGCTGGAGCTGAGGGGAACACTTGGCTCTTTAGAAACCCTTCGATCTGCTTGTACTCCACAGCCAGCGTCGGCCTGCGGTGGTAGGGCACCTTCCCCCCGTACTTGGGCACCGTCACGTCCCGGTGGTACGCGGGCACCGGCAGCGGCCCCACCACGTACTCGGTGATGTTGGGCTCTGGCTGCTGCCCAAAGTACAGCACAGCCAGGGCCTCCCGGGGGGGACGAGCCCCCGCGCCGTCCAGGAACCGCAGCGCCTCTGCCTTGGCGGGGACCTGCAGATCCACGGAGGCGATGCAGTTGTCCGAGGGTCTGGCACGGGACGCCTCAACCAGCGGCACCCCGAGGTGTCCCTGCAGGTACCGCACCACTTGGGACATCTCCTCTGGGCTCAGGTCAGCAAACACCAGGCTCTGGCTCAGGGATCCTGTCTTCTCCACAAGGCTGGGCTGGGAATCACAGCTGGGCCATCGCCCCTCCCTGCTCAGCAGCATGCAGGACAGAATGAAGATTATCACGGCGGCCCCGACCAGCAGAACGTAGGGAAGTTTGGGGTTCATCACTCCGAGTGCAGTTTGGCTGAAGAATCCAGAGCACGTCCCTCACCTGCAGACCAGGCTCTTTATTCATTTGCAACCGTGGGCGTAGCGGCAACGTCTGTGAGGTGGGGAGGGAACTCGTAGCTCCTGTGGGGTTCTGAGAGGAGATCACAGGTCCCAGCCAGTTTGGCTCGTTTCCTCCCCACCCCAGATGTACTAAAGGAGCCAGCCAGGGAGCCAGTGCCTGCCTCACTCATCAAGCTACTGACAGGTTTCTCTGCTGCAGGGTGGCACCGCAAAGAGCCCCAGTCTCCTCTGTCCTAGGGTCCTTTGTTTCTTTTGGTGTCTCCCAGGATGCTCCATCTCTGTCTCCTGTGGGATGGTGATGATGCCACAGGGGAAGGCTCAGCCAGCCTGGTCCTTCTGCACCCAGTGTTTCCAGACCAGCCACACTCCCCTGAGGGACCAGTCTGTGCTGGCACAGCCCAAGACCTGCTGGCTCTCTGCACCTCCACATGCCAGTTCTTCCTGCCACCATTCTCTGTTGCCTCCGAGTCCTTCCCAGCCCTGAAGGAAAGGACTTGGCAGCTCCAGCCTGGCTCTAGCTGTGGGCAGACCAGAGGCAGCTCCCCAGTGAGAAAAGGCAGCGCTTGCTGAACCATTCCTGTCCCGTTCCAGCAGAGGTGCTCTGTGCACAAGAGCTGCCCTGGACAGAAATGGTGCCAGGTGGCTGCTCCTGCGTGGCCCTCAGCTCCTGCAAGGCTCCCCCGTGGCTCCTGGCCCCACACAAGGCAGCAACACACACCGACAGCAAGGATGGATTTTTGGAGACCAGGACCCACCAAACTCCCTCCTGTTGGGGAGAGCCTGAGGCACAGGTGACGCAGGAATGCCACGATGAGACACAACAGAGATGACCGAGCCAGAACGAGAGGAAGAAAAGAGGGGTTTACTTTTTTGATTTCACCTTACATACATTTCACAGAAATGGACCACATTGGAAGACAGAGGTTCAACCTCTTCAATTCCACTGGTCTGAGAAGGTGTCTGTCAATTGTCCCTCCTAACTGGAGGAATGTAAACAATAGCATTGTTTATAGAAAATGTGTGAGAATCTGACTCCTAAGTATGTAAACAATCAGAAGGCTAAAAGAACAGAAAAGAACAGGGCAACACACAGGCAGGAGGGACCAGAACCACCACAGCACTGGTGCAATTCACCCCATTTGCATTAGTGTTAATACATTAGGAATTAGGTTTTCCTTCTCACTTCCAACGAGGCAATAATTGCCCCTTTTCCCTGCAATCCCCACACCAGCTTCAGAGCAAGATCCAAGGACCTGTGTGGGCAGTGACCCAGTTCAGCTGTGGCACAGCTGTGCCCCCCATGTGGAAGGTGGGGCTCCCGTGGGAACTGCTCAAGCTCCCTGCATGGCCCCGAGCCCTCCTGCCTGGAACAAGGCTCCCCCTCTCACCGCAGGGAACGAGTCTGAGATTTACACAACTCTACTCAAGAGCATTTCACAGCAGTCAGGGCTCAGGCTCTGTAAACACAGAGGGGAGCTGAGGGGCATTGAAGTCACAGAAAAGGACCTTGCCCCCACGCAGGAACTATATTTTAGCAGATTCTCAAGCCTTGCTTACAGGAAGGAACCAGAATCAGCCCTGATTTTGACCACAACAGCAGCAGCAGCACCATTCAAGGCCACACAAACCCTGCATCACGGGAGGTCACATGCTGGGACCAAATGCTTGCTCTGGGGTTAGCTGCAGCTCGACCAACACAGCACTGAGATCACTTTCCACAGGAGGCAGCCGGGATCCCTGGAGCTGCATTTCTCTTTGGGCTGGTTCAGACGTAGCCACTGCCCACCAGCGACCTCTTTGGACCTGTGCAGATGTAAAACATTTTCCTTCTGCCTTTTTCAAAAGTGGTTTTCATTAACAGGCCCCATGCATGTCTCCACTGTCCCCAGGTGCTGCAATCGCTTTCTGGGGGACTCAGAGGTGCCTCTGAGGCTGAGCATCCCTGCACTTCCAGGGTGGTTGCCAGCACTTCAGTGTGAGCCAGGGGCTGCTCCTGGGCTCAGATAACCCTGTGCACACATCCACTGCCAGACTGTGACTGCACACGGGAGCACAGGAACTCGCTGGGTGGCTGCAGTGGCTTCACAACGTGGGCTGCAATGCTCGAGTGTTTCCCCAAGAGAAGAAGGGGAGAGAGCTGCAGGAGCTCAGCCCCACGGAGCACCAGGACAGCTGCCCTGCTTTACATGGGGCAGTGAGAGACTAAGAGGATTTTCCCAAGGGACAAGGAGTGCCGGGGACCAGCACTGGGCGCTGTAAAAGCAGGCTCACACTGTCTGTGCTCAGACAGGGCCAACTCCCTGTCTGCCTGCCCGTGCCTATGGCAACACACACCATGCCAGACATGAGGCCTCAAGGAAACACAAACATTTTTCAGCTGTTACCTTTCATACTTTCCCTGAGCTGAACACAGAGCTCCCAGAAATTCCCACTGCTTTCCACTCAATGACCTTGACAGACTGTTTCATATATTGAAAAATAACTTTGCAATGAAAGAAGCTGTGAGGAGAATAAAGAAGCAGAGTTCTGTTGTCAGTTATTAGGGACTGTATGGACAAGGAGGCAAACCTCAAAGCTCTAGGCTTTATCAGAACAATGTCAGGCATTAAAAGAAGAACCACACCTACCTCCTACATCCAAGTCCACCTTATAGTTGACAAAATGGGTGTGTATTGTCCCCAGGGTGTGCTCCCAAAGCCT
>WEIU01025353.1:2539-18277 GCA_013389925.1 Aegithalos caudatus
TACAAACCTAAAGTGCTTAGAGAATCTAGGAGGGCAGCATTTCTTGTGCCCTTGGTACAGAATATGCACACTTGCATGCACACAGACACAAAGAGCCTGTACAAGGTGAAAAATTCCCCTGGAAGGTAGTGAAATACCCACTTCAGATGCCTTTGGGAAGGGTGGAGCCTCAAGGAGTCAGGAGTGTCACTGTTTAAGGAATCCTCTGAGTACAGCAAACTTTGGACTGGCTCTGAGGGGCCCCATTCAGAGGGGCTTTGCTGGTCACAGCTGCTGCTCCAGGAGAGCTCAAAGGGTCTTTGGAGCACTGTTCCTAGAGCTGCAGGAGAGGGGGCTTTGGTCATAGCAATGTTCCATCCTGGCTACACCTCAGGTTGGAAACTTTCTTTATAAATGTGAGAACAAAAAATATCCCACTTGGGTTCTTACTTAGGGAAAAAAAAATGTTTGCAAGGCTGGTCATTAAAAAAAACAAAAAAACAANGAAAGATAAAAGGGAATATGGCCTCAAGGTCCAACAGCCCTTAACAGCACCTTAAACTAACCACAGTTAACTTATGACTTAAGGTAAATGATTTAGCAAAGGACTCATATAGGGTTTACTACACCACAACAGTAACTTACAGACCTACCTTACAAACCTAAAGTGCTTAGAGAATCTAGGAGGGCAGCATTTCTTGTGCCCTTGGTACAGAATATGCACACTTGCATGCACACAGACACAAAGAGCCTGTACAAGGTGAAAAATTCCCCTGGAAGGTAGTGAAATACCCACTTCAGATGCCTTTGGGAAGGGTGGAGCCTCAAGGAGTCAGGAGTGTCACTGTTTAAGGAATCCTCTGAGTACAGCAAACTTTGGANGGCTACACCTCAGGTTGGAAACTTTCTTTATAAATGTGAGAACAAAAAATATCCCACTTGGGTTCTTACTTAGGGAAAAAAAAATGTTTGCAAGGCTGGTCATTAAAAAAAACAAAAAAACAAAACCACAAACAAACAACAAAACAGGAACTCATTATTCATCACAAGTTCCTGGGAGCAGAGTATTTCTGATAAGCTCAAGACAAGGTCAGCCTGGATACTGTTCATCAGGATCCATTTTTAAAAGATTTTATTCCTATTTTATTAGGACTGAAAAATATATAATCAACACAATATTCCATTGCATGTAACTAGCACTGTACCATATTCATATGGCACTGATTTATATTCTGTAGGCATATATGATAATATGCTAATGCAGAAAGAGAAAGGAACTTTAAATATTATTGTATTATCAATATAGAGAACTAGCAACTTTGATGTTTTAGTGCTTCTTTAAAATTTAGAAGATACTCTGATAAATCTATTGGGAGAAAGTCAAAGTTTGTGAAAGATCAATATAAAATAAACTGTTTATCCTACAAAAACTGCAGTCTAAAAAATACCAATTTCCAATATATTACCTTTTACATTGGAAAGACAGGTGTCCCAAAGGCATGTTTTAGTGAAAAACAAGATGTACTCTACAGTATTGACTAACTCAGGGTACTTAGGCTGCTATTCAGCTTCCTAAATTTACGACACATAAAATTTGGTCTTGAGAGTCTAATCTAGTGACCTTGGGCTATTTTCATAATCAGTGGAGAAAAGCAGAGATATGGCAATTCATTGACATATCAATTTTAGTATTAAATAAAAAATTGTATCATACTAATTTTAGTATGAAATAGGCCTTCTTCTGAAGGCAGTTTCTAGAGTAAGTAGACATGTAATTTTTATATGTTGAAAGTTAGGATAGAGAATTTCACTGTTAAAATTACCTTGTCCAGCCTGAGTTTAAAGAAAACCCAAAAACCTAGAAACTGAAAAACAGTGTGTTTCATGTTTCTAGAATTTTTCATTCTAGTTTAACAAACACTCCATGATGAAGAATTATGAAAATAATTTGCCAGACAAATATACTGAAACATCTTCAATAAAGTTCTAATAAGATCTTCAGCGGAGTTCCAATTCTGTCTAACTGTAAAGAAGCCTTTTATCTTACAGAAATTGCATCAACAGATTTGCAGGAAAAAGGCTATCCCAATATGTCTCATTTTTCATGTATTAGGAAAAAATTGTGATGTGAGTTATACCATGTTTTTTTTCCATGCTGTTTTCCTTCATAGACACTATCAGTCACTTTAGAGACAAGACTCTTGTCAAAGATGGACTTTTTCCAGCTACTGTGGTAATTCTTACAGTATTGTTTTTGTCATAAATCCATCAGTGTCAATACAATTGCACAAATATGAAGTGAGATCATTTTGAGCTATGGAATCTCTTCCTTCCTCCATCTGTTTGCAGTATCTATGACCTAACTCCACAAGGATAAGCACATTGTCTGAGGACATCAATGACCAGACGGTGCAGTGGAACCTATGATGTATTACACAGAAAAGGATCCTGTATGGGTTATTTGCATGATAAAATAAAAACATAACAATTATTATGAGATATTAGAATATGTTTTTAAACTGCTGTTGGAATTCAGATGTTATCTTTGTACTTATGAGCTATTGATGGATAACAACTTTTGGATTACTCAGTATATAAAAGTCAATAAGATACGAAGACAAATCCATGTAAAGGCCAGGTGACTCGAAAACAACCTGTGTTGAAGAAAAAGATTTTACTCAGCCTTAAGAAATAAAGGGTAAGGAAACATCTCAATAGCTACTGAAAAGTAGGCTGCAGAGGAGACAGTCGGATTTTCTCTGTCATGCACCGGGAGAGTGTAAGAGTCAACAAATGCAAGATGGAATGAGGGAAATTTCAACTAGACATGACAAAAAGTATGTGTACTTTGTCATTTCATGAAAGAGAACAAACTGAAGCATTTCCATGCTCAGAGAAAATCAAAACTCATCTCCACTCCATTGTGAGCAACCTATTGCCTGTCTCCACTTTGAGCAGGCAGGGACAGCATTCAGTGGCCTCTTCCAACATGAATTACTTTGTCCATGGCCAGTCACCCATAGAGCGGGTGCTTAGCTTGAAAAACCCTGACATTCTTGAAAAATTTACCAACACTTTAAAACCATTGGTTTACATGCAGATGGAAGAACTGTGCACCCATCAGTCTTATCCAGTCCAAGAATGTAAATTGTCCTGGATTTTCTGAAGGCAATCATAATCAACACAGCAGCATCAATGAGAAAAAGAATCCAATAAATAATACATGCAGATTTACAACAATTTGAGGGTTTATGCCTGAAGGATCTGGTAGTTATTGTTACATTGTATGCCTAACTGGCATTCAGGTTAAGTATAAGATATTCAGTAGAAAAATATCAGGATCAAAACTGCCTGTATAATTACTGTACATGTCTTATTATAGTATGAAGATGAAGTTTAAAAGGAATTTTTAATTAGGTACTTACCTTAGTAATTTTGTGTAGCAATTAAAATCCTTAATGGAACACAGTATTTTTGTTTTGAATCCCTTCTCTTCTCCTTTCAATTATGAAATGAAACAAGGCAATTTCTTTTTTAATTATTTTCCTAATTTTTTTTGTGTATACTTCATTAATCAGTGGTAACATAATTCCTGTATTTAACAGTGGTGGTTTTGATCTTTTGTATCAATATTTTTCATTGTAAAACGCTAGATTTTCACCCTGTTATAGCATACATTAGAAAATAAAAGCATGTTTATATTTGCCAGCTTGATAATATGTAATTATAAATCTTATTTAGGAACAGTAAGATATGCAGTGTCAAGTGAAAAGCTCTTAAACTGACAATGACTATTATATTTCATAACAAAACCAAAATTAAATATGGCACATATAGAAATACTCTAAGTAAAATATACTGTGTTCTGTACAATAACAATATTTTTGATGAACATGCTTGCAATTAAAACAAAAAAAGCTACATAACTTAAAAAAATAACATGTCCAAAAAGATGACATCTCTATTTTTATACTGAATAGAAAGTCAGCAGATTTTATATGGAAGGGAAACTCATGAAAATAAGTCACTAATACCTTAAATTAATCAGTTTGAGTTTTCTGTTTTGCATTCATATTATGGCATCTAATTTAGAGTTAAATCTGTTCATGGTTACAAGTAGATTTTTAAATGGTTTTATTCTGCAGACTAAGTTCTGCATATTCCTCAGACTAAGGTCAACATAACATTGTTTTGGTTCCTCTCAGCTGAGTGGAGAAATGTATGTTTTCATCTTTCTCTTCTTTACTTAGTTTCCCTGAATTTACAATTTAAACTTCTTTAACATTTCAAAGTTCATTTGAAACTGTTTCCATGGCATATTCAGCCTGTCTTTGACTTTACAGAGATATTTTACATGATGCTACAGTTTCAAGCACTTTTACTATGGTTATTTCACACAGTTTTTGATTCTACATATTATTAAATGCCTTTTAGTATAATCCTCTTAAAAAGAATTATTATACAATTATACAATTAGGTTATATGGATTTTTTTTTTTTTTTTTTTTTTTTTTTTTTTTTTTGTATTTTTTTTTTTTTTTTNAATGGTTATGGTATCAGTTTGAGCAAAATATGACAGTCCAGACATGATCTGTAACATATTTCAGTTTTCATGCTAACCCAGTTGTGAAGGGGGCTTCACTGTTTCAGCCTGATGCACATTCCATTCCACCACACAAAATATCTGATGGCCTTGATAGGAGACATTCACAGCTAGGAGATGTCCACAAAAACAACGATATTTTATGAGGAAGAAATTATGGTTTCTTTATGATCAGATTGCAGCTACCTCAATTATTTTAACTGGAGCAGAGTGCTTTAAAATACATAACCGCTGTTTATCCACTGGTACTCAGGAGATGTATGAGAATGCATCACCTCTCCCACAGGACTGCATATGTTTTCTGTGGAAATATGAGATTAGAGTAAGAAAGGGATGGGAAGGGGCTGCACAATGCCCAGGCTGTGCTACTGCACAATCTCGGGGTGCAACATGCACCTAATCCAGGGCTTTGGGTTTTTCCATAGCCTGTGCCTCAGGAATGTGTCACAGCACTGTTTAAAAAGTACAGAGGTGCATCTCACAACCAGAGTAAATCCTGATTGTCTCAGTCCCTGCAGGTTTCAAGAACATTATCAAATATCAAGAGCTGTCACTTTCACCAGCTGGATAAACTCAACCATATTCTAATGTGATTTGCAATGCAAATACATGTGGATTTCCATTCTTTGCATCCCAAAGCACTGAAAAAGGCACATGCAAATATTTAAATTCTAATGTTGAATTTTTCTCCTGTTCATTGCATAGGAAACAAATTGCACAAGTGGAACATCATTGTAACTGAATAGATTACCCTTTTCCTTTGTGAAGTGTACTTACGAAAGAGACAAAATGTTGTGAGAAGCAAGAGCACAAAACAAAGAATTGAATTAATTTTTTAAAAAGTCATGTTGGGGCAGATCACTGATGTGGAAACTCCTGTAGTCTCTGCTATGTAACCAGGGGAATTCCCAGTAACCTGCTCCAGCTGAAGGTGAACACAAGGTTCTGAGGAGCGAAAGAACAAAATTGCTCCTTTCTGCTTTCATTTTGAGGATTTTCATAATCCCCACTGAAAGGTTCATATACAATACACCTTCAAGGATGTAAAAATTTTCTTATTAAAGGAAAAGAAAAAATGAAAAGGAAAATCAAACTTCTGTGACCTGCTTAAAGTTGGATAGGTGTTTTGTGGTAGAGAGTGGACTGCAACCCAAAGTTCTCCTTCAGACTGAAACATCTGAGCAAATGAGGGCAAGGAATTGAAGTGTTTGGGTCAGTTGGAGCAAAACTAACAGTGCTGCAAGAACATAAGGGACATGAAAAGATGAAAGTGAGTTTCTGACAGCAAGGAAAAGCAAGAAAATTACTGTGTGCTTGTGTGGGTAAAATGCAAGGTGTTGCCAGTACACAAGTGCATCTGAGGATGACAGCATATTTCAAAGGCTCTTTTTTGGGGGAGATATGAAATGTGGAACAGGAGTTCTATGAGTAGGTGCCAGGCAGTAGTAGAGCCAGCATTATTGTGGAGGTGAGTAAGAGTGTCAGCACTGGGGAGTATGAGGGAAGATTATGAGGAAAAGTGATTTTCACTCCTGGAGAAAAAAACATTAGGCAAACAAAGAGAAGCAACATAAGGTAAGCAGAATAGCAGGGGGGAAATTGGGACTATGCAGTTAGGTGTGGGAAAAATGTGCTTCACAAAAAGGCTGCCGATGAAAAAAAATACTAATACTAAAGAAATTAACTACAAGACAAATCTCAAATCAAACGAAGAAACAGCAAACAAAGGTACCCCTACAGAGGAGAAAAGTAATGTTGGATGAGAACAAATCTATGAAAACATAAACATGAATGAGAATATTATGAGTCTGCAGCAACCTTCAGAAATTGTTCCTTATACTATTTATGAAGCAATGTAGGATTTTGAAAATGTGGAACTCTATCTGCATAGAAAATATCATACAATATTTGGGTCACAGAACATTTTTTTTATCCCATTACCTTTCATGTTTGTGCTATACAGTCACACTATGAAATAAAAAATAATCCCTCACCACTTACTCACAGTACCTACAATGAATTACCTTTTTCCAGTGGGTTGTTAGGGAACTAATAGCTGGGTACTTATGGGTACTTGACCAAAATAAAGGGGTGGCCAAACACGGGTTTTGGGGCTGATGCTTTCTGATAATGGGCCATTTAGGCTCACCAAATACATGACACAATATATCATCCCATTGTGAGATTCTCCAGACAGTGAAGGATGCCTCAGGCATTCCTGCCTGGATAAGAGGGAGTCATGGGAGCACCAGTTCATCCTGTTTTCCACTGGATTCCCAGAGGAAGACTGGACCCATCTCACTACCACTGGACTTTCTTCAGGACCATCTCTACTCCACAGAACCACATCTGTTACTCCAGGAGGATTCATCTGGACTGCTTCTAACACCCTGACCAACAGGGTGTCAGGTCACNTATTCAAAGGGAACTTCCAGCTTTTTGCTGGCAGATACCTGTCTTTCAAAACAAGGACACCATCCTAGAGCTATGTAGCATTTGGGTGTCTACTTAAGGAAGACAATGTGCCTGAGATATGCATTTCATAAGGATACCTTGGGTGAAAGGGATGACATTGTCAAGGAGTTTTAATTTTTTAATAATTATCAAAAGATAATCACTACCTGTGATAATTTTCTATGATGAAACAAGTGGTTTCATTTGTACAGACTTTGTCATGACAGGCAATTTCAGCAGATAAAAGGCATCTCCCAGCACTCTTCAGGATCTTCCTGATAAATTGCTTGCCTGCAGAGTCATAAAGAGGCTCCTCCTGCCAGAATCACAGGTAACACAATAGCATAATCATGCCACCCTCAACTCCCTCTCTTGCCTCTGAGAAACCACTATCAGAACTAGAGCACCATTAAGGCCATATCTTCCATGTGAATTCATTGCCTGTTCTGTGTACCCCACCTCTGGCCCCAGTTCCCAGGCTGGAACTGGGACTACCAGAGCAGGAGCAGAATCAGCTCTTTCCAACAGCAGCTTAGGAACAGAATCTGTTTAACAGTGTGAGTTTCATAATTGAGTAGTTTTTGGTCTCTGTTGGAGAGAAGTTTTATTTCTTCACATTTTGGTTTTATTGGGGAGGGTCTATTTTCATCCTTACTCTGGAAAGCAGGGCTCATTTCTCCGCATTTCAGAGCAGAGGACATTAAATACCTGTGCACCATGTAATATGTTAGGAAGATCAGGCAGTGCCTTAAAATTACCTTTCTCCTTACGGTGCATAGTGAATGGGAGCTGCTCCTTCATCCCTTGGGAGGCTACAGAATTCAATTACTCTCCTCTATTTCAAAGAGCACCAGCAGCAGGATACTGCCTCTGACACAGTGTTTCCAGATGGGAATATTATTGCCACGGTCTTATATGTCTGGGACTAAAGAAATATTTTAATCAATCATTTGAACATTGCTTGTGAGAGACACAGATATGCACAGTGTTAACTTTAGGTCAGGATTCACAAGTCCTACAGACAGATTTAGGAATGGAAAAAACAAAAGCTATTTACAAAGCATTTAATGGCTGCTTTTCAGCTGCCCTTGGGCATACCCTTCAGGAAGGGTTGTGCATGTATGTAATGCTAAATGGTGGTGCTACTTCAACTGAAGGTACTAAACTGTGCAATTTCCACTACAGGCCAGGGCTAACCTGAGACATTCGGCCCATAGGAAAGGCATTTTCTCTGCAAATCACCAGCAAATATCAATGTTTTTACAATTTAAACTAATTTAAGGCAGAATCTCAAAGCCAGTAGGAACAGTAGGAATAAAATTTCCCTGAGGATTAACATTTGTAAACATAGCAATCTTTGAAAAACCTGTATCAGTGTATTTTGAAGAAAGCCATTTTTTTCCTATGAAAAGAACACATATATGATCCCCTTGGGTTCTTTATGACCGATGGAGTGTACTGAACCTGAGCAGAAGACAAATAAGTTGAATTTGAGATTAATTTCTGGAAATGCAAGGCCTACAGCCTTTCATGTTTGTTTCAATAGTTGCAATGTAGAGAAAGTCCAGCTCCTTTGAGAGGTTTTAGCATAAATATGAAACTTTGTAATAAATTTTGTGGTACTATTTGTATTGTATTGTATCTGGGAGCCCTATTTATTTACTTGTACACCTCACTGTGACAGACATGAGTAATGAAAGAATTGGTGCTCCCAAGAAAGCTTGACTGAAGAAGACAAAAAAAAATCACCTTTGCAAGTTGGAAAAAACAAAATATTCTCAAGACTTTAATAAGTTATAAAAAAAGGCAAGGCAAATTACTAAAACAAAAAACCAAAACAAAATAGGAGATACTGTCTTTTTCTTAGGTTAATAAAGTATTTCACTTACAGAATGACATAGTTTTAACTCTCTGAGAGGAAAGATGAGACAGATAATTCACTGTGTAACATGAGCAGCTGTAGGCCAAGGAGTTTCAAGTGTGTGTGGCAAATATCTACAGAGTTGTATGAAAATCCTATTGAGAGAATATAATCTATTTAATCTTTTAAAAGTTAACAAAAATGTGTTTTACTTATCCTCAAATTATTTGTATATACATGTATATATGTGGATACATGCCTCTCATGCTTTATTGTCTTTGTATAACAAGAAACAGGATCAGAGTATTTAAACACCCATGGACTGGCAGAGCAAATTTAGGAGAATGACAAGGAAGTCCATTTCATGGGATGGTGGGGAACAAATACTTCAAGTTTTTACTCCACTTGAAAATTTGAGCTTATATTGGTTTCAGACCACAGTACTTTTAAGCAGCCTGTTGGCATCCCAAAACTCTCTAAGTCTTTTGGTAGGTACACTATGAATTCAAAGAATATATGACCAAATAATTAGGTTTACCCTCTCCTTCAAAACCAGAAATCATAAGGGACATGCTATTCCTTTCAACAATCACTTGCTGAGCCCACCATGCTGCAGGCAGTCCTGTGTGAATTAAGTAGGGATGTAGAAGCAACCCCTTGATGGTGCAGCAATGTGAAATATGACTCAGAGCCCACTTGCCACTACACATGATTCACAGTGGTGGAGCTGAAATCTTCAAAGACCATGAATGCTTAAAAAAATTGAATCAACTTTTCTCCTCAGTCACCTGATCAGTGTAGATCTGAGAAAGTGCTACAGCTGAACTAAGCAAGTCACATACAGCTGAGGACATGCCTCTGTCTTGAACATGAGCAACTGGAAATTCTATGATTGTATATTTCTAAATAGCTCACAGGCAGGCAGGTGGCTTTAGCCCATTAGCACCCATCCAGACAGTTATCCTCTTGGCTACAAGGCATGAAACCCAGGTGGTATAATAGGTCCTCCATGGTAAAGCATGGATGAGGTCAAGTGCACCTGAAATCCAGCTCTAAGCTAGACTAACCTTGACTACTTCTCCTGCAGCAATAGCCACTTACTTTAGACACCAAGCTAGGAAAACTGGATTTCCTCCCTTTCCTGTGGAGTACCCAGAGGGTGCATGTAGTGACTACTGCATGTAGTCAGGGGTCTGAAACTGATGTGAAGAGCCTCACCTGCATCTTCCCTTGTCCAACAGGTCATCTCAAATGCCACAAAATTACAGATTTACACAAAATATGAAAACGCACTTATGAGAGTCAGTAAAATAATTAAAGGATGACTCATATAACTCCATCTTACCTTTAGAAGAAAAGTAATAAGAAACAGCTGATATTTCTGGAACTCTACAAATTGACCTCTGCAATAGCATTAGCCAAGCTCAGTTCTCTAGCTCATGACAGCCACCTTGCCATATCTTTGTGTCCCGAGGCAGAGCAGATGCCCATGATGCAGTTTTAACTGTGCTACTGTGTGAAGTCCTAGCAGGAGAACGAAGACATCTTCTGTGTCAGCTGTAGGAGAAACTGGAGTCTGATGCAGAGGAAACACAAAACTCCCTAATGTGGCAAAGCCCTGACTTAGAAAAATACAGAAATAAATGCCTAAGTCTAAGACTAGCACATGACAGAAAGAAAATCCAAAGTATAATTCATACACGGGAACTACATGGCATCACATATCTAGTAAGAGGACTGAACATTAAATACAATTTTTTAAAAATTGGATGGTTTAAGTGAAATGGTCTTTAATTTTTTGTTATTTCTCTCAGAGCTGGAGAAATTACATTCAGTCTCGCAAATGTGATCAGAAGTTTTAAAAGTTAGCTGATCCTAATTCTCTTCCATAACTCTGCACTGCCCTGGATACCCCTGACCTTTCCCCTGACCTTTGTGTCACAGCACTTTAAAAATGTGCAACTGCTGAACTCATTACACTTCAGACTGAAGCATGAATGTATTTCTACACAGTACTGGCTATTCTCATTGGCCTGTAGTGCTCAGAGGTCCCCTCTGAAGGGTAAATTACATCTCCCACAGAAATTGAGCGACTGAGACAAATAATTCAACAGTAAAATTATAATGTAAAGTTATTTTAGGCCTTGGGAGAATGTCTACTAGTTAGATCAGCATTGGACATGCTATAAGAAACATAGTAGAAAGAGCTGGAACAGCATTTAGACTCATGAGAATGGAAAGAAAAGTAAATAGGACATACGGCCCCAAACCCAAACCCCAAAACCTTACTATAATGTCTGTACTTTTTGTCAAATTTCATTTAATTTCCTTTTTTTCCCACATGTTGAACACTTTTCTCTGGACCCCATGTTATGGGATGGATTTTCAGCTCCCTTGTGCAAAAACAAAAGCCAAGTTGTCTGTGATTTACATTCTAGCAGTTAAAAAGCCACTAGAAATTATAAGACTGATGATGCAAGACTCTTAGGGACCAAAAGGAAAGGTTCATGAACTGTAAGCAGTCAGCCTCGCTTCCACTGGCAGCTATGACAGAGCTTGGTTTCATGTGAAACCTTCCATCACATCTAATCAAGTCAACCTAGAGCTCTTTGCTGCCTTATCATACATTATGAATAAAGGAGATGTAAAGAAGACAGAATCCATGGAGGTAGTGGGAAAAAAAAACAGTTCTAGAGAAAATGAGTATTTTCTGCAATCTGACACTTGTCACAAGTTGAGTGCCAGTACTGTTCAAACATTTCTGTCTCAGATCCATCTGTCTCTGAGTTCCAGTAGGCAAACTGAAGGTGCAGCACATTTGAAGGACCTCAGAAGTGGGGAGAGAAAGAGAAAAGAAAAAAATCATAGGAAATGTTCAGCTACCTCTTCAGTGGGGGAGCATGCTATCCTCAGTCTTCTACTTACAACTGATGTCTACCTTTGGGGTTGCCTGGACAGGCAAGAACAGAAAGTTGTAAGCGGGTTCTGCCCAGAGTGCACACAGACAAATAATCATAACCAAAAGAGGAAATAGGAGACAAGCAAGTCCCACTGTCCCCCAGAACAAAAGAACTGTTTTACCATGAAAGTGCTATGGAAATGCCAGAATGTGGGGGTGGGCAGAGCCCCGGCTCTGCCTTGGAGAGAGGGCTGCTGAGGGAGATAAGAAAGGGTTGCACAACCTCCTGCCGGACCCCCAAGATAAGAAAGTAACTTTTCGTTTACGGCGACCACATAAGGTCCCACAAGCCTCCAGGAGATTTTATGTAGATCTGTTGTAAACCATTGGCCTGTCCCCTTCCACTCCCACCCTGGTTTTCCCATAAAAACCCTCTGATTTCTCCTAGTCCTTGGGGTATCCCATCCCCGGCTCCCTTTGCTGGTGCTATGCAATAAAGCTGCCTTCTGTGGAATCACTACACGGGACCCTCTCTCTCTTCTCCCCGGGCTGGCTAAGAGAAGCTGTATCACAGGGCAGGGAAGAGCTGAAATCACCTAAGAGCTGAGAAATCACTAAAGAGCTGCCTTGTCCCTGCTGAGATGCTCTCTGCCAGCTGAGGGGGTGCTCTGGCCCCCTAGAAGGCTGTCTCTGGCGAGATACCCTTTCTGGAGAGGCTTAGCCTCCTGGGTCTAGACTGGGGACCCGAAACCAGCTGGATCACCAGAATGAGATGAAAAAGAAGTTTCACAAGTTTCCTTGTGAAACACTCCAGTTCCTCAAGTGGGTGCTGCTAAATCTACTTCCGGGCTTCGTAATCTGAATTAAAACCAGAAATATTAACCAGAGAGTTGATTAATTTTCTTCTTCCAGATATTAATCTCTGAAATTTTAACTTTAATATAAGTGAAAAGATCACATAAGCTAAATGATAGGTGTGGTTTAGCACAACAGGAGAACTGGAAAAATGTAAGATTTATAGGTTAAGATACAGGCAGTTTAATAACATCAAAAAGAAAGGGAAAATAATAACAATAACAAAAATTATCCAAAACAAGTGATGCACAATGAAACTGGTCACCACCCAGTGATCAATGCCAGTCCCCAAGTAGTGGGCTCCCACCCACAGCCAATCCCTACCAGTTTTATTGTTCAGCATGATGTTGTATAGTAGGGAATATACTTTTGGCCATCTGGGGTCAGCTGACCTGTCCCATCACACCTTCTGGTGGCCCCTGTCTCCTTACTGACAGGACAGCATGAGAAGATTTAGGGAAAGTGCTGCTCAGCAATAATTAAAAATCAGCGTTTTATTCTCAGAGCATTATCTTCATCCTGAATGCAAAATACCACTGTACCATCTACTAGGAAGAATATTAATTATATTCCAGCTGAAACGAGGATAATATTCCCTCTTTACTCTAAACTGTATATGTCATGTCCAAATCCCACACTTTCTAATAGCTCCTGACTAATCATCATCACTTTTCCTGTTTTTTGATACACACACACTGGTATAGTTTCCTTAGTCTCTGGGTAGTCTTGTGAGTTCATTTAGTCCATGAGTTTGGGCTTCATCAGTCACAGAAGTCCTTCTGGGCAAGAAAGATTATATGTGATGGATGCTGAAGCCAGTTCTGGTTCTGTCACTGCTGAGATTGTCTGGTTCTGTCATTATTGAAATTTTGTTGGTTTCATCAGAATTCATTTTTCATTAATCCAGATAATTCTTACTGTAATAATGTTGATATGACATATAGCAATCATAGTGAAGATAAAATACAGTATTATGCAGGAATTAACATCTTATAATTTGAATAATTGACCAGCCTTAGCCAAAATCAAATTTGCTTGAGGTCCACATCAGAGTTCCTCACCCTTCTCCATACCCACCAAGTGTGCCCAGATCCTTGAGCAAAAGAAATCCTATGGATGGGTTTGCCACTGTCTGAGGAAGGAATAACCCAGAGTGATTTCCCCAATATGTTTTTAATGTGCCCTGCAGGAACTGTATTCCCTTCTGTAGTACATGAATGCTTATTGGGAGGGCCAGTTCAACTGGCAGGTCACCTAGTATTAACGAACAAGGAGGCTTTTGCTAAATGTGAATTCCATTCACAGGTCCCAGCAGTCATTGTTCTCAGTGTAGTGTTAAGTCAGTTATATAATTTGATTTTCTCTCACTTGGGTGGATCCTGTTTGGTACCCTAGACCAACGTGTCTAAGTGGATAACAAGTGACTGACCATCTGCCCCCTCAGATTATGGGGGCTTCATTCTGCTCTCTATCCCTTTCAGCTCAGAGAGCTGTGTATCCCAATAACAGCTGGTCTTACTATTAAAAAGTCAGGCAAAGAAAGCACTAAGTACCTCAGCTTTTTCTCTTTCTTTATCACAATTTTTAATCCCCACATACAGTAAAGGGTGAGATTTTCCTTAGCCCTCCTTTTGCTGCCAACGTATTTGTAGAAATTTTTTTATCATCTTTTGTATGAGTAGCCAGATTAAATTCTAGTTTAGCTCTTCTAATTCTCTCCCTGCATATCCCTCTAATTTTTCTCCCTCCCAGCATTCTTGTAGATCTTCTGATTTGTTTGTCCCTTCTTCCAAGGTGCATGAATATTCCTTTTTTGCCCAAGTTCCAGCCAAAACTCCCTGTTCAGTCAGGTTGGTCTTCATCCCTGCAAACATGTTTTATGGCACCAGGAATGGCCTGGTCAATGCAGCAGCCCAGATGCTCTGCTTCCATTGTTGTAATCAAACCCACAGGGTGTTTGCCAACATCCATGAGTCAGTAGAGATAAAACGCTGTCTGCTTTTCTCAGTCAGCAATGTCTAAAGCCAGCTGGATGGCTTTCCCTTAAGCAAATTGGTTCTATTCACCTTCTGCAGCAGTTTCTGGGACTTGTCATATAGAATTCCATACAGTAGTTTTCTACTTCTGATGATTTCTTACAACAGGACTGATCAGTGAACAGGGCATATTGCTTCTCATTTGCTGGTAGTTTATTATACATTTGGACATTGTCATCACACTTCACCTCTTCCTCTGGCCATACTTCAAAATCTTTGCCTTCTGTCCAGTTCACAATCTCTCCCCAAGATTTCTGGGCAACTGAGGTTTCCTAGTTGAGCCTGCTGTGTGATCTCTGTCCTTTGAACATCCAGCCCAGCACTGGCAGTTAGGATGCCAAGAAGAGCTGCCCTTCAGTACCAACAATTTCCAATTAAACTCAAACCCTTCCTTAAGCTTTCAGGTTCCCAAACCTAGGGTTTAACCTTGAGTCTCCCCTGGTGTTTTCTGACAGAGGTTGCCAGCAGGGCTATTCTCACATCTTGTCTTCACCAGCTGACCCAAGGGTCACTGCATGATGTCCTGTTTGATTGGTTCAAATGCTTGTTGTTGATCAGGGTCCCACTTGAAATTTGAAATTGTTCTTTTTTGGGTCACTGGATAAAGTGGGCTTACAGTCAGGCTAAAATTTAGATTATGCATTCCCCCCGGACTACTTAAGAGAGCTTGTGCTTCCTCTTCGATAGTTGGTCAGATTTTGTTGATCACATCCAATGGGATTTGTGATGTTCACCTTGATGTTGTATGCTAACAATTTTATTCATAAAAATTGTATATTTTGTGTAGATCCCTTGGATGTACTTCACTTTGTGGCAAAATCAGATCAGCTTTCAGAAAGATTTGGATTACTTTCTTCCCTTTCCCAAAAATTCCTGTTGCTGCATTGCCCCATACAATGATATGATCAATGTATTGCAACTGTTCCAGAGTTTCACTCTTTTCTTTTCTTTCTCTCTTTTCTTTCTCTTTTTCTTTTCTTTCACTCTTTTCTTTTGGAACAGTGCATGGCAGATGGTGGGGTTGTATTTCCACCCCTGGAGTAGTTGATTCC
>WEIU01025710.1:0-13315 GCA_013389925.1 Aegithalos caudatus
GCAGCTTTCCTGGAAATGAGCTGACCCAGCACAAGAGCTTTTGGGTCTCATGTGGAACAGAGCAAAATCCCCACACATGGGGTGATCCTCCCTCCCAGAGGTAATCTCATCCAGACACAAGCCTACACACTTGCACATACCCTTTGCCAGTCTTGGGGCCATTGCCAGCAGGAGGCCAGGCTGTGGCACTCACCCTGGCTCTGTATTGGTTGCAGGGCAGACTGTGGGCCAGTGGCATGGGATTGTGATTGGACTGGTTGTGCTGTTGGCAGTCCTCCTCGTGGCTGGAGTCATCATGTGGTTTGTGCTCTCCAGGTGAGTAGGAAGGGGACAGGTTCAGCAGGTACAAAGGGGACAAGTTCACCAAGTACATACACAATGTCAGTTTCTTGCCCAGGATTCACCTTTGCCTTTGCCTTTCCAGGAAAAGGAAGTATTTGCCCAACAAAACTAAGGAGAATAATTAAAAAGGTAGGAAAATGCAATTCTGCAGACAAACGTCACAGAGGGGACTATAGGGCTGTGGGGCAGCTGGGATGAGAGCAACAACCTCCCAGGAGAACCTGAATTTCAGGAGAAGCAGCAGTTCATACACAGCACTGACACATCTCCTGATTTGCCTTAGCTGGGGATGGTCAGGATGGCTCTGCCCATGGGGCCCCACGTGGCAGCAGAGTCAAATTCCGGCAATGCTCCCTGCCTGGAACAGGTACAGGGGTGAGCAAAGACAGGCATCCCAAAGGCCCAGGTCTTTGAGGGACACATGTCTGTGTGATCCCTCCCAGGCATCTGCAGGGAGGGGTCTCAGGAGGGTCAGGCTGACGGGCTGCTGCTCTCCCCTCAGCACTGCCAGCCACCTCTGGGGCCCTGTGGTTGGGCAGAGCTGGCATGAAAAGGTTGGGCTGTGGCAGGCACTGCTCTGTTCTCCAGCCTGTCTCAGACACTGGGTGCCCTTTTTCTCCACAGGAAAAGGTGGCTAGGCCAGACATCAGTCACTTCAGCCCCAGCCAGGACCATGGAGATATCTGGAGCAGTGAGGACATGGAGAAAATGGGAAGGATGACTCCAGCCCTGTGCTGATGACTGCCATGTTCTCTAGCTCTCCTGTGACTGTGACCAGCATGGGTGTCCCATGCAACTCATCCAATTCAGCAGGGCAAGAGGAAAACAGAAGGCCAAGGAGGACTGAGCTTTTTCATTCCTCAGCTCCTTTACCTTCCAGGTTTTGCTTACTGTTTTTATAAGGCCTTTGAATCAGGCCTTCTGTAATCCATTTTTTCAAGCTTTGCTTTTATTTTTGCTTCCTTGGAAGCAGAACTTGTGTGCTGGATTTCCCCATCCCAGACTCACACAGGGTCAGGTTGATGGCATTGTCCTGCTGTCCTCTGGGTTCCCAACCTTCCTGCCCTCTCTGTTGATATTTAGCCAAACCCAGGGCTCTGCTTGGCCTGGCTGGACTGCTTTGTGACTCTGCCTGTTCTGTCTGGACAATAAAGGCTTATGGTTTGGAGGGGCTGCCTGTCCCACACAGTTCCTGCCTCATTGCCCCTGTGGGGTCATATTCCCCTGGAGGGAGCTGACTGTGCCTTGTTGAGGGAAGCCACAAGCAGGGCTGCTGTGACCCCATACTCCCCTAGTGGTGCCTGGCAGCTCTTCTGATCTCCTGAGCTGATCTGGGCCTCTCTAATGTGAGTTTGGAGCAGATGCGTGCTGGGAATCCATCAAGGGTGATGGCCCTCAACAGACATTTTGGCCAAGAGTGTATTCTGCACCCATGCTGTGCTATCTCTGTGCTTTCACCTCCCTTGTGGCCCCTGTGCCAGGTCAGATTTGGAAGAAATTCAAAGATCAGGGGTCACCACCACCATGGCCTTTATTGGTGAAACACAGGACAGAGAGCCATGGATCACTCCTGGTTACGAAATCTCCTGGCTTTGTGCAGCAAAGGCAGAACCTGTCTCTGGTGCTGCTTGAACCATATCCAGGATATCCACATTGAGCCACTAAAACCTGGGATTGCCATGGTGCAGTCAGACAGGCTGATGAGAGAGCCTCTATGGAGCTGGTAGGGCAGTGACACTTGGAGCAGCCAGCAAGATGCAGCCCCAGGAAAAGATTATGTGGGGTTTGAAGGACCAGTTTAGCCCTTCAGGACCATGGATTGTCCCACTCTTGGCTCTTTTTCACTTTGGGCTTCATGCTTCTCCCAAAGTAGGACAGATATCCTGTGCTCCGGAGCACCATGGATCTTACAGCAGTTTGAGACTTCCCTGATCAAACATAATGTGGGTGTTGGTGCTACCCCACTTTCCTTGGGGCTACCTGAGGAGACAAGGGAACCTGGATGAGACAGCTGTTCTCTTCATCCATAGAATATCCAGGAAGGATATGTGAAGTCCTGGTGCCTCTGCTCTGGTCTGCATACTCAGGTTGTGATTCCAGATAAGTTCCTGACTAATGCTGGCAGACGGTCAGGTTCCCATTTCAAGGCCTGGTCAAAATTTGGGGTGCAGCCTGTTCTCCAGCCACAGAGGACCCTTGGAGTGGTTTTTCAGGGGAGTGAAGCATCTTGGGGTCATGCACATCCCTTTTGTTTCCTCTTGCTTCCACTGTTACTTATGAAGGGCTCTCCAGGGAGCCAAAGTCCCATCCAGAGATAGGCTGTGGTCATACCTCTACTTGAAATTCCCATAGGTTTCAAATGAATTCAAGTAACTGAGGGCTAGTTCATAGCAGAGCCCATACTGTTCCTGTGGATAAAAGGATGCACATGAGAAACAACACCTGCAGTGGCATGTCGGCATTGCTCTCCAACAGCTTCCTGACACAGAGCATGCCAGACACAGGTACAGTTCACCCTCCTCCTCCCAGTTGGAGTCCACCTTCCCCTGCTGAGGAATCCAGGCATGTCCTTCAGGAGCTGGGAGGGCTGGACTACACCAGCACCAGAGCCACCTGGTTTTGACAGGAGAGCCAACCTCTACTGCACAAATTGTTGAGCAGCCAGGTGGACCAGAAAGGGGCCACTCATCATGCAGGATGCTTTGGTACCCATTCAGTTTTACAGAACCTGCCACTGAGGGAGTGGGTATGTCCCATCAGCAGAAAATGGGGTTTTCAAAGACCTCTGCACCTGGCTTCAGGATGGTTTGAGCACAGAGGGGCTAGGGCAGCTACTGGGGCAATCTGAGATATGGCTCTTCTTTTGTGTTGCAGACAGGTAAGAGATCTTATAGAAGAAAGGTCTTATAAAATATCAATTAGGCCCTACTACTTTAGTTAAGTGCAGATTACTTTCAAGTTCTCATACAAAACAATCTAGGGTATGAAAAGTTCATTAGCACAAGAATTTATTCTTGGGGAGAAAAATAAGTGCGCCTGCAGAAACATTAGATCTGTTCCATGAGAACACACCAAAGAAAAATGTAAACAACCTGAACCTTAGCAGGTACACAGAAATCACCTTCTGACCAACAAATGAAATAGTAAGAAAACTACCAATCAATGGGTGTTGCACATGAGGTCTGTGAAAACTGTATAAAATGAGTTATGTGAATAATGAATGGGCTTTTTCCCACATGAAGAAAATGGAGTCTTGGCTGACTTACTTCAACAGTTTTGGTGCTGCCATCCCAGCTGGGTTTGAAATCAGCACCTACCACATCTTTGATGAACTGTCTCCGCCGCCTCTTCAGCATCCTCACAGCCTGGGATACATCTACCATCCCCTCACTTTGGATCTGCTCACACAGGAAACTAGCAGCACAGAAGATCCCACTCCGGCTGGCTCCGTCCCTGTGGAAGAGGGCAAGGGGACCTTCATTTGCTCTGGGATCAGGCGCTATGGCTGAGTCTCAGAGGTGTCCCCCTAGACCCCCACACTCTCAGGATGATACAGATCCCGCAGATCCCACACCCAACCAGCCTCCACAGGGAAGCCTTCCTCCCTTAACATAGCTGAATTCATATCCATACATCCACCTGAGGTGGAACTGTGACCAATTTCACTGTCAAAGCCTGAGCTGTGTCCAGCTCTGTGCCATGGCTGCTCCTCCAGGAGACATCACTCACCAGCAAGTGACAAGGATATGTCCATCTTGGCTCTGCCGATGGTGTGTCTCCACCTTCCCTAGCAAGCTGATGATGGTGTCAGGGTGTGGGGGAAGATGCTGCTGCAGGGGCCAGTCTGTCAGTTGATGTAACTGTATTTCCACTGCAGATTTCTTGGGCTAGTGGGGAAGAAGGACAGTGGGCTGGGCAGAACAGAGACCTATTGACTTCCTGGAGGGAAGGGAAGGGACAGTGCAGGCCAGTCCTGGCTCAGCCATGCACACTGTATCCAGGGAGCAGCTCTACAATGGGACATGCCACTCCAGTCCTTGCTCTTCTCCACCAAGTGCTCTGAGACCAGCAGAAGGACAGAGCATAAGAGAAGAGCTGAGCATCAGGTGCAGCTCAGACTGACACCAGTCCTGTGTCCAGCTGCCTGCTCCTTCCATGAACCACTGAGATGCAAAAACTCCATCCAGAGCTGCTGTCCTCCAGTTGGGAAGGCACACAAAAACACCTCTGAGTGCTACGTCTCCCTGCAGCTTCATTTTCATAAGTTTAGCCTCTCTCCCAGGACAAAAGACTCTGCTCTGGCTAGTGCCCTCCAGGAGCTCACCAGATCCCTCTGCCATCTCTAGCTGTGACTTGGACCCCAAATTAAAGCCTACTGACCGCTGGTTCTCCCAGCTCTTGTAAAGGTTCTTCTCAAAGGAGTTTGCCATCTCTGAGCAAAGGGCTCACCTGCTGCCTGTTGCTGAGGATGAGTGTCCAGGTTGTGAAGCCAGCCCCAGGTTCCTCTGAGATCAGCTGGACATGGAAACGGCCATAGTCATCTTCGCCCTGAGTGGGCCAGAACTGCACGTATGTCTGGGGAAGGGGAGAAGTGCATGATCACACGTGGCAGAGCTCAGCACCTCACATGGGTGGGCTCACAGCAGCCCCTGGCCCCTAAGCTGTGTATACATGGCTCTGCCAGACACTTGCTGGGCACCAACCCAGTGCTGCAGCCAGGAAATAACACTCCATCAGAGAGGACACCTGGGTAGGGGTAAACAAAACCTGAGGGATGCTCACTTGCAGTGAGACCAAGGACAGCCCACTGCTGTGGTGCTGTGGTGCTGGGACTGTCCTCAGGATTCTCCCAGGAGGAGCCCCACAAGCTTGCAGTAGGTCCTAGTGCAAGCAGGGCTCTCCTGGTAAGACCCATACAGGGGCAAAGGCAGAAATCACACTGCTCGGCCCCACAGGGACCCAGGAGAGGGGAGAGCTGTGCCTGGGCTGCTGACCTTGTCCAGCTCCTGGAGTTGATTCAGCACAACAACCGATGTGCAAGTGTAATCCCAGACCAGAGCCCAGAAATCCACCAGCGTGGTGGGGAAAGGCAGCTGGGTGATGATGATTCTCTCCTCCTCGCTGTATGTCTGCAAAAGAGATGACGGTGCCTGTGTGGGGGGCGAGTCCCACAGTCCCCGAGAGCCCTTCCCACAGCGGGAACGACTCCCTATCACCCTGCTGAGGTGAAGACAGGCCACCCCGGCCCTGCTCAGAGCAGCTTAGGTTTGCGCCCCGCTGCCTCCTCAGCTGACAGCCGGGCTCAGCTCCCAGCAGGCTGTGGCCGGCACACGCTGATGCGCTGCCTGCACAGGCAGGGCTCGGTCGATCGCGATCGCGGGGGCCATCTCCTGGCAGCAGGGCCAGCAGTCACCGTGCAGGAATCCGAGGGCTGGGACACCTCAGCCCTGGGCGGGATGCTCTACCCTGGCCTTGAGCACGGGAGCGCAGGAGGGTCCCTGCTGCCCTGAGCAGCTCCCACTCCCGCGGCGGTCGGAACCTTACGCTGGCAAACACGGCGTTGATGTAAGCTGGCGAGCCGTCTGCATTCACCGAGGACATCAGGATGGGCCGGCAGGAATCCGCTGCAGAGAGAAAGAAATGACGGGTCCTTCTCTCCCTACAGAGAGTCAGGGAACTTTCCCTGCGACAGGTACAGTCAACATAGCTCCCTGAAGCATGGGTTGGAGAGGATTGAATGGACAGGCACCACCACACCCATGGCTGTGATGGCTCACGGCACCCCGATGTGGGATGTCCAAAACCCCGTGGTTAGGAGCACAGCAGATCCACCCTCCTCATTGCTCCCTGATGTGCCTCATCTGAGCTTCTCCACTGAGGAAGTCTGGACCAGGGACATATTTTTCCCGGATGTACCTCATGTACCTCCCACAGGCTCAGAAGGAATCACCCTAATCTGTATTTATTATCTACTAACCAGAAAACAATGACTGGACCCTTGAGCAGAACCTGTCAGTGTCAGGTGCTGGGGAGGGAAGCAGCACGAAAGCATCATTTCCCCCGCTGCTATCAGGCACTGGGTTTTAGAACAGGAGACTGCCCAGCCCTGCCAGTGTTACCTGGCAGGATCCCTGGATTGCGGTTCTTGGGTTGGTTTCTCGGTTTCTCTGCTTCTCTGCACGGCAGGAGCTGGAACAACTCAGAAAATCTCTGCAGGGCCTGTAAAGATGATTCACCCAAGCCAGTCCTGCCTGTCAGCATCTCACCTTCTTGAGCCACTCCATTTCCATCCCACTGCTGGGGAGGGGAGTAGGGAGGGGACTGGCATCACAGATGAGCCCTCACAGCACCAGTGCACTGTCTCCTGGTGGTACCTTGAACTCCTTCTCTAGGACACTGTTGTAGCCTGAGATCTCATCTTCTCGAAGGGAGTGGACAAGGGTGGCGATGCTCTCCACTGGGACCCCGGTGTTGCTGCAGAGCAAGCCTTCAAGAAGCGCCTCGTACAGGAAGCTGTACTGCTCCTGCATGGAGACGTGGGTCAGCTGCATGGTCTGGAGCCAGTCCAGGAGGAACCCTGGAACTCCAGATCACCACCTGTCATCAAACTGTGCCAGAAGTGAGCCAGGTTCATCCTTCACCTTCCTGCTGTGGATCCCTGAGGCCAGACACTTCTCATTGCAGGCAGCCCTGCTTTGGGACACAGCCAGCAACTCCACCAACCCAGACAAAATCATCTTCCTGAGGTGTAATGCTCCCTCTCAGACCAGACCCCTGTTCTAGGGAAGGCAGCCCGGAAAACCTGTGGACTAGTTACACCTTGTACAAGCAGCTGGTTGGTCCAGCCCAACCTAGATTTCTCCAAAGGAACCCAGCACTAAGCAGATCATAGGGACATAGTTCCTAGGCCAGGACACTGCTGCTCAGGAAATGCCAGGAGGGCAGACATCCTGAAAGCCTGAGGGACAGGTGGGCTCTCATTCATTATCCTAGCCTACAAGACAGCCCTTTCTGTATCAGGGTGACTGATTCATACAAATGTTGCTGATACTTTAAAGAGTCTCAGGGAAATGCAGATTACAACTAGATTTGGACACAGCATTGAGAAAAGATCCTTGCATCTCCATCAACTGGTAGCTCTAGCCCCTGTGCCTGGATCATGAGCATCATGGCTGATGTGGCTTTGCATGCTACATCCCTGGGAAAGGTGGTGTTGACAACAAAGGGTTAAAACCAGAAGAATGGCTTTTCGTTTAGAAGGAGCATGGTGGATTCTCTTAAGTGGTCTTGCAGCTGAGAATAGCAAGGTCTGGAAAATGACAGTGTGAGAAATCCTATATATTGTGTATAAACAGCCTACTGCTGTTTATCCTCTGTCTGCTTTGGGGAATAGAATCTGTGTAGAGAGAACGTAGATGTTTACAGAGACCTGGATGCCATTGTCATGGACACAGCTGAGCTCCCTGTTTTGAGAGAGATCCAAGACCAGAGATAATGAAAACATTGAGGAGATCACAGCCCAGCTGGTAGACTACACCTGCACAGGCCTTTGTTAAATGGGTGAAAAGAGTAGCCCCACTGTCCCCCAGGATGGACTGAGCCTGACAGTGCTGGTGTTCCCACTTACGTGTTACCTTCTGGGATCCTCCAGCTGGCTTTGGGATCCTCTGGCAAGTGAGGCAATTAAATAAATTTACTCTTGGCATTTCAGCCGTGGTTGTTCTTGCCACCTGCCTGTGTCGACTCCCACAGGTGGAAATTGGATCTGCAGCTCGAGGTGTGGAGGGAGCAAATACCTCTCCTCACCTTAGTCTGCACCATGCTGACTCGCTGCTCCCGCAGCTGCTGCACACAGTGAAACACATCCACTTTCCCTTCAGCCTTCCCCATCTTCAAGAGGAAGTCCAGGGCGATGAAGGTACCTGTGCGCCCGATCCCTGCACTGATGATGCAGAAAAGAGTGGGTCAGGGCTGCCCCTGCTGGCTGTGCCCCAGCACCCAAATACGCCCAGCCCGGTACCTGCAGTGCACCAACACGGGTCCAGCAGGTGCTTCCAACACCCTCTTGTTCACCAGCTCCACCAAACACAGGAGCTGGGATGGGTTTCTGGGTACCCCATGATCTGGCCACAGCAGGTAGTGAAACTGCTCCACTGCTCTTGGAAGAGCACAGCCTGCCTGCAATAAAGGGAGACATGACTGGTAACAGAGAGCTGGAAGTGACTGGGAAAGCAGTGGAGAAAACCAGCTTCAGAGAGGTACCAGCACAGAGTTCTCCCTCCAGCACCCACACCATGCTCCACTATAGCTCCTCAGACAGTAAAGGGCAGATTCATCCATCACACAGCCACACAATTAGTTTTGTTCTCTGCTTCACTGTGCTGTGAACAGTGAACGGCAAACCATCTTGTGAAAGGAAAAGCAGCTTGTGCCCTAGAGGAAAATGATAAAAACCACAGCTCAGGTATTTCCAGAGTCATCAAAGAGCCCTGGCTTGCCCAGGAAAGATATACCCTAAGGCTGTTACTACACTAATGTGAATGTAGTCACTTGTTACCAGCCCATCGTGATTTTCCCTAAGCATTACATTGACTTGGCATGAACTAATGCTACATCTTACCATCAGGTGCTCTTGGAGCTTTATGTTTCATATACATATTGCTCTGGGCAAGACAAGAAAGGACAGAAATATGCATAACTGCAATTTCTTTATATTGTACCTGTTTTCCCTCCTTGCAGCTCCTTCAGTTTTTGCCCTTTATCTGAGGTGTAACTTCTGCAGGAGCACACGTCTTGGGAAATGACCGTGTATGTAAGTTATCTTAAACCATAAACTACCTGTCCAGGTTTAGGACTACAAGTGACCAAGGAGCTCCAGTGTGGACCTTCTGCACATTGATTCAGGTAACAGGCAGGCACCTGTCCCATCATCCTGGATGTGCAGAGATTCCACTTTATATCATTCATCTGTTATTATACCCTTTATAATCACCTCACACAAGCCCTCAAGAATCCACAATATTCCCATGTGCAGCGTCAGTCCAGACTCATCTGGGGTGACCACTGGAGCTGACTGACTGCCTTTGCCTGGCACAGAAACCCGGGACTGATGCCCTGGCAGGGATTCCATTTATAGCAATGTACTAACACCAGACCTAACCGTGCTGGAGATCAGGCAGGGCTCTTCCCAGAGTCCATGGGCCTGACAGCTCCCACCAGCTGCTGGAACCCAAACACATCCTGCATTCCCACCTCAACTCCATGCCAGGCTTACCTTCTGCAGACAGAAGATGCGTTTGACAAGGCCTGTGGTGGTCCAGGTGTTGTTGAGTGTCACAATGAAGTCACCGTAGACCTGCTCCTGCTCTGGCCAATACTGCTCACACTTGACCTGTTAACAGCAGTGAGACTGGGCACAGGCAAACTCACAAGCAGAGCTGTGCAGGGGTCAGAGCTGTTCCCTGCCTCCACTGACAGCTGCACTGGGAGCACAGCAGGTATGGAAGCCTGGGCTCTGGCAATGCCAAAGCTGAGCATGGGCTGAAAGGTTTTCTCTACCTTGTTCTGCTCCATCAAGCCTGTCAGCATTACAATGACTGAGGTCTTCTCTTGCCAGATCATGTACCAGAAATCCACCACTGTCCCAGCCAAGGGGCCTTGGGAAGGAAGAAGAGAGCCCTGTGCCAATGTTCAAGCCATGGGAGTGTGTTCTCAGGCACAATTTGAATGTTCCCAGGCCTTCCTCTGCCCAGATACAGAGGCACAATCAGAGAACATCAGCACCTGACAGGGGTTCTGGACACATCAGCTTCATCACCATGTTAGAAATTAGGACAAAGAGAAGGGAGAGAAGATGAGCCCAGGACATGTCAGGGATTCACTGATGCTTTAGGGGTTCCTGCATACAGACCCTTGAGATGACTGTGAGATGCTCCCACATTTGGGCCCTATTTTCCAAAGAGCATTTCTGCAGCTCTGCAGGGAGCCATAACCTCCTCACTGCATGCTGCACAGAGCAGACAAACTCATCCAGGCTTTGCACTATTGGGAGGAGACTTCATCCGAGTGCACTGGGTGCAGACATGCCAGGCTTTTTCAGGATTGTCTCTGTCATGCCAGCTGCCAAAGGGAACAAACTAGGCTTGTGAGTGGAAGGACCATGTCCTCATACTGGGCAATGCAGACACCAGCTCCAGCTGCTGCCAAGCTACTACTGAGACCTTCCATACCCTGCTGCAGCTGTAACAACTGTTCAGGACAGAGACCCTGGAGATACAGGGACTTGGAGTGAGCCATTCACAGCTCTCTACATATCTATAGGCTGCTATCCCAGTTCCCTATTTCCCAGATTGCTCAGGACAGTGAATGGCATCTCCTGAGGATAAGGTTTGGGAGCACCTACCTTGAGCTGCAATGAAGAAGCGTGGACTTCGGTAGGTCTGTAGGGGAAAGGTTCAAACAGCTCTGATCACATGAGTTAAATGTTTAACAGGGAATGAAATAAAGGATCCATCCCCCAGGCACCAAAGGCTAGAACTCTCAGCACAGTGTGTCCCACAGCACCTCTCCTGGCCAACACAGACAGTGGGTACCCAGGGGCTGTATCTCAGTTCCTGTCCCCTCACAGGGATCCCTTTTTGTTAGAGATGAGAACTGCACACAAACCCAGAGTATTCCAGGCAGCTCAGAGAAGATTCCAGGGAAGCAATATCCTAAGACCTTCCAGCTTAAGGACAAGAAGTGTCAGACCTCAGGCCCCCCCAAGTGTGCAGGACTGTCCTCACCCTGCAAAGCCAGGCACTTTTCCTACCCTTCCGAGGGTAACAATTCCTCACTACCTACATCCACATAGCTGGCATTGATGTAGCCATTTCCATTGTCAGAGGGCTGCAGCACCACGCGACAGTGATCATCTGAAAGAGAAGGGAAGGTGGACTGATGCTTTAGGGCAGTGACAAAGAGACTGATTAAGGGGGAGGGCATAATTTATTAAAGTTTGTGATTGTCTGTTTTCTTCTCAGCAGCACCCCAGGCTTCAGGACATATTCAGGGTTAAAGAACAGCTGATAAGACAAAGGGTGACACGGCACAGCAGGAAGTGCCATGGAGTTTTAGGGAAGATTATGAAATGGCCAAATGTACACACCATGTGGGGCCCAGTGGAGCTTTAAAGTTTGAAAGAAATTGGGTCACTCCTTCCACTTTCCCTCAGATACCTGTCTCTGCATGAGACATGGCAGTGTTCAGCAATGACTAGCATCAGGAACAGGAATATGATGTTTGATTAAGTTTGCAGGAGGATTTGAAGAGCAGAACATGGATGCTCCAACAGGATATAAAGGAGTGGGACCAGAAATCTCTCTGGGTTTCAGTGACCATGGAGGATGAGATGAGTATCTCAGTATTTCTGAAGTTCTGGAGGGGCACCTACACCAGCCCAGCATCCTGTGCTACCCCAGCTATCTCCAAGAGCCTGAGCCAATCCCTGGAGAGCTCTGCTTACATGGGATGATGCTCTTGTAGCGGTTCTTGTTTTGATTACATAGCTCCTTCCCAACATTGCAGGGGTGCAACAAAGTGGAGGACAATTGCTGCAGAGGAAGAAAACAAGCCCACTCAGCACTGGGATGTATTCTGGGGCTGGCCAAAGCTAACTACATCCCATACCCAGGGAAGGGCTGGGGGTGGGGTGTGCAGCCAAGTGGGAAAGCAAAGCTAAACCTGACCTGATATTCTCTAAGAAGCCCAGGACCATGCCTGTCGACTGATTCATCATCTGTCTGTTCTGCCTCTATCTCTTCCCTCTTAAACATCTTCAGAGCCTCCAGCAGACCCTCCACTGGGATCTGTGTGTTTGGCTTGCATACATCTGTAGAGAACACAAGGACAGGACTTCAGCATCCAACTGGTGCTAAACTGGCCAGCCCTGGAACTCTGCAGCTGGGACTGAGATGGCATTGCAGTGGCGAGGACTTCTCCAAACCTTAGATTGCCCCCAACACGTCCACAGGCCCCTTCTCCTGGGAGGAGTCCCCTTCCCAGTGCCAGCCAGCTCTGATCACCTTGTTCCTGCAAGGAACTTGCGGAACCTGCAATCATCCTCCCTGTGCTTTTAACAGACAGCCTGTTCAGACAAGGTACACAGGGCCCTTGCTCATACTTCACCTTTTTGACATCTTCTCAGGGGTATAGTGCTGTTGTTCTCCGAGGCTTTTGAACTGTTGTGCTTTAGCCTGCAAAACAGCAAGTCATGTGCACAGACCAGCAGAACAGAGAGACAGAGAAGCTGTTGCCCTAACCACCCTGCCTCATATCAAGCCCCACTTGGACACTCCCTGCCACAGCAAGCTGCTGAGATGAATGCCTCACAGAGGGCAGGAGAGGTAAGGCACATACTGACCTGAACACCACAAAAAGCATCAAAATCCCCAGTGCCAGGAATGTAACAGTCAGTGCTAATGCCATAACCACCGCCTTCCTGTCCAGCAGAGATGACACCTCCTGCCCTGCAAGCAGCACAGCCCAGGCTCAGGCTCCTGCACAGCCTGAAACAACTATTGGAACATCCCAAAGGGACATGGAGAGAAAAGCAATTTTCTTTGTCTTCCAAACCAGGCTTTGCATTAGAGAAAAGCAAAAGTTGGGCCAAAAGAAGCAGGGGCTTACTTGGTGTGATACCCTCCACTGTGGACCCTGTGTCCCTGAAGGCCCTAGGCAATGCCAGAGTCTGGTGAGGTATCTGCATTTAGGAGTTGCACACACACCAGGGGACTAGAACTAAATATGTGGTGGTGGCAGGGGTGATGTGCAATGTCCAGTGGCCACTGGGCCCACACCCACCCAACTGTCCTGAGGATGTCCAAAAACCACCTACCAGAGATAGCCTCAAGATGTAGAGAACTTCTGTGAAGACCAGAGAAAGACAGTACCCCACTATATCTGCCCTATGCCAGCTCATTTCCAGGAAAGCTGC
>WEIU01025830.1:0-12349 GCA_013389925.1 Aegithalos caudatus
TTATAATCTAGGAGTGTGAGGAGTAAATATCCCCACTTTTCTTGTTCTTTATAATTTACATATATATCTTAAATATCTAAATGTAACTACATGCTCTAGTTTTATTTAGGATTTGTAAGTTTCTTAATGTGCAAATAATTTCTGAGATATATATGTATATATAACTGCTGCAGGTTTTTTTTTGAGTATAGTAATGCTACCCTGATGTAAAAGCTTTTTCTTTCATTACTAAGGATTTACATTCTCTATGTAGAAAGCCCAAGAAAGACATTATTTGTCATTTTCTCGATTTTGTATTAAACCAAGTTATATTAATCACCTTGCATGAGTTATATTAATCTCAGCATGTCTAAAATAATTAAAATAAGAATATACCTAATGATGTGAAATTTATTTACAGATTTTGATTTAGCAGCTTTGTCAGTAGTCAAAGGATCAGAACATCACTGGAAAGCTGAAGAAGAAAACACTGTGTGAAGAAACACATCCTACTCCATTAGAAATGGTAAACAAGTAAGTAAAGACAGAAAACACTGATCTGTGTTTGGGCCTACTTCAGTTCCCTAGCCCATTTCTAAAACCAGTCCTTTCCTGCTTATCTTAGTGCTAGGGATTGATTATCCAATGCATTTTTAAATACATAGGATTATTTAAACCAGTTAGTTTATCAGTTAGTTAGTAATCAGGAAATTTTTTTTTGCATAATTCTGCTTAAGAACTGCATGTTCTTTTTTCATTTAAATTTTGAATGCAAAGCACTATCTTATCTCAATAAAATGAGAAAAAGAACAGGCAGAATGCCATAAATCTGCTTTGGGAGGGGAAAAGCCTCATGCAGAATTTCATATGGGAGTGGAAAATGATGCAGTGCAATTATTCTTTAAGAAAATAAGCAGAATGCCACAACAATTATTTAAAAAGTGTTATCAGGCTTTTTGTTGTAAGCTAGAGCGGCGGACATGTAATGAAGGATCTCTGCTGTTACCTTTTTATTCTTTAGATGGAGTTGGAAAAGTCTCTCCCTTTCCAAAGGCCCTGTTTCACAGGCTGCTTTCCAAGGACTTGCTGACCTTGGCAAGAATGAGCTGCAGTATTTCTGTAATTGCAAAAGAATGGGGCATCCCTTTGTTGGAGTCACACAAACATGGTTTATTTTAATGTTGACATCTAAAGTAACTAAGACACTAAAGATCAAACCTAAAATTCTGATTTACAATGGAAGATTGAAAGGCATACATGCAAAATTCTTTGATGTTTTCTCTCTGAAAATCAGCAGCCTTAATTGGTTCTGTCAGGAGTGATGAAGTGGTCTTCACAGAGAAACTGGGTGCTGTAATGGTGACACAACCGGAAGCATCAGAGGTGAAAATTCCATTTTGTTGCATCAGTAAGGGCAAGCTGAACACAGATGGGAAAAGCATGTTCCCTTGGTGTGACTTTTGCTTGATAGTGCTACCTGTGAAGAAACCCAAGTGGATGTTTGGACCACAGATAGTAACAGGCATAATTTCTGTGTGATTACTCAAATTGCCAGATAACTCATGTGCCAGTGCATAATAAGCAGCTGGTTTTGCATGTGTCACAAGTTGTTTGGAAATTTGTGTATGGGTGACTGAGGTAAGAGGAAAGAAAGCATCAAATCTTATTTGTTATGGTTGTATGACCAGACCTGCTTCCTCTTTCACTGCTTTTTATTGTAAGAGGGAGAAGCATTTTGTGTATCCACAGAAGCCGTTAGAAGATAAGAGCATTCTCCTCAACCTTTGTTTTTTTCTTTATTTACAAGTGTGTGGTATTTCTGCCTTGTCTGTCCCATTTCCTCTCATTTAAACTCCCCCCATTAAGGGCTGCTTCCTTCATGTCCCACAAATCGACCTTTGAGAAATCCAGTAACAGCTCATATTCTTTCTTTGCACACATAAAGTTAAATAGCTGTGTGTTTTTGTGCTTTCACAAGTTATTGATCAAGAAAATGTCAAAACAGAGAGCAAGATACGGTATTTTAGTACAACAAAATTCAATAATCCTTTTTGCGATATTTTCCTGAGCTCAAGAATACTAATACCGAGTGAAGATGGAGGACAGAAACTGAGATGTGTCAGTGGAGCATAACAAATCCACAGGAAGTACTTACTTTTACAGAAATTCATTTGCTGTTTTACATCTGCAGTCACTCTAAGCAAAGCTACCTAAGGAATTAAATTGGCACAAACACAATAGATGCTCATTATGAACCAGAAAATTATTCTGAGCTGAGACAGATTTGTTTAAAAAGTCTGAGACTGGCAATCCTGAAAGTAGCAGTTTTGTATGGTCTTTTAATAAATATTTCTTTTGTAATGGCAGACAGTTGAAACACCTTTGAATTCAACTTGTTAGTCCAGTTGGACAAGGAAAGTATGAAACCAGCTATCAGCTATCCTGCCCTTGTTTGGGAATCTGTGAAGACAAAAGGAGAACTACTAATACTAATAAATACTAATGTTTTCAAAGAACAGACTTTCTCAGCATTTATCCTGCTGCCCTATCTTAATCGAGATGCTTTGAGCATAGATAAATCAAAGGAACACACTGGCTGAGTGGTACATCATTCTCTGCAGAGCTTGATTCTTCCTGTGGTAGTGTGTTTTGGAGGTACCCCAGGCTTCTCAGAAGAGCATGGCTAGAGAACAGGAGGCATTAGCCACAAGTTGCAACAGGGAAAACTTTAACCAGGTGTTAGAAAATAAAAGGATTCTGTGGGGGTGATTGGGCATTGGCACAGATTATGGAGAGAGGTTGAGAAATCACTGTTGGAGGCGCTCAGAAGACAATGAGGCACGGCCCTCTGCTTGTGATTCTGTGGATCCAAGGCTAAGCTAAACCCATGAGCTTTTATTTACCTGGTTATCTGCCCTATCTTTTTGGCTTGGCCTTTTTGCTTTTACAGTCTACTCAAAATAAGATACCTAAAATTTATACATAACTCTTGGGCTTTTTCCAGTCTTAAATTCAAGTTTCTTGTCTCCGTTGTTAAACATCTCCAAGGTATTACCTTGTTTATGTCAACATCTCTGTCAAGAATTAATGTGTTCTAGTTCTCTGACCTAATCCACTAGATTTATCCCACATAAACTACAAGTGAAAAAATTTAAATCTCCTCTTGTTCAAAGGAATCAAGAGCTGCTACTTTTATTTCAGAAAAAGCCTTTGATCTAATGAACTGAACTCTTCAAAAAAGTTTGCAAGGGGTCAAAACTTCCAAGCAGGAGTGGAATGGTTTTGTTTTATTGCAATTTAACCAGTCAACGTAAAGAAATAGCAGTAGACACCTACAGAGCCTACTTTTGCCACTGGTAATAAAAACACAATAGGAGTATTTTTTCTATGAATATCACAATATACGTCACTGAGATGTTGAAAACCTTTTCTAAAATCAAGTAAACTAACAGAGAAAAGTGTGAGATTCACTGATAAATTCATGTCACGTATTAAATCAAAATACCATAGCACATATTCTGCAGACTGGAAGTACATCTCAGAAGCAGAAGGGAATAAAAGATTTGGGAATTAGAGTTAATAAGGAAGAAAATTAAATTGCCTGTGCAGCAAAATGAGTTCTTCAGATTGTCTGGCCTCCTGGAAAGCAGGAATTCCAGTAAAGAGTACAGGTAAGAGGAAGAGCAGCTTGAGTGTGTGTGTGTTTCAGACAGACATATTTAGTAACCATGATTTTTAAGGAAAAAATATTAAACTGGATCAAAGGTGCAGTGAGTTTTGAGTACTTAAATGACTACTTTTTTTTTAATGCAAGATACAAATCACTTGTTTAAAGAGCCAGACCATGGTGGGAAAGTTTGTGAATGATGGAATCAATAAAAGAGTGTTTTGTTAAAATTCTGTCTTCCTAAATAAGCTGCTCAAAGTAGGATGGGCAAACCTATTAACAACTGAGGGAACACATCCAAAGTCATATTTCAAGAGACAAGAACTTTCCTCACTTGCCTGTTAGTCTTGCTGTGTGTTACTAACAACTGGGAAGGCACTTAGTGACTCTGAATATATTTTATAGGGAATACTGCTTAAGTAACAGACATTAAAGTAGTTTAACCCAGTGCAAATGAAAATTTGTCAGGTAGCTTGGTTTATGAATAACAACATCCAGAATGATTGTTATAAAATTTCTGTTTATAATGCAGTAAAGATTGCCTATAAATATAACGATTTTATATAAGGAAAACAGTTTGGTTTTGTTTTCTAGAAGGTCATTACATCAAAGGTGTTTCAAGTGAAAAAACGGAGCAGGGGAACAATCAATTGTAATCAGTGAGGGGAAAGTAGCCCTAGTGTTCAAATGAAAGCTGGAATTTGGGCAGCCTTCTCTGTAGCAGTTCAGCATATTGAAAAATTCTGCTATGTTGCCTGTAATACTACAGATCATAATCAGAAAGATCACATAATTATATCCATCTATCTATACACATACACACACACACACACATATATATAGGTCATCGTGGCACACTGAGCAAAGTTACAGAATTTCGTTGAAGAATACAGAATTCTTCCTGTGGTCAAGCTTTGAAAATAATTTTACTAATTAATTTTTCCTCCCATTTTAATTATTGTCCATTTTTTACAGACCTGTATGAAATAAGTGACAGTGTCTTTACAGAAGTGATTTATTGTTTGGATTTCCTGCTGCTTTTAAACATAATAGTGAAATTTCAAATAGCAGCCTCCAAATCATGTGTAAGTAGAATGTGATGTAGTAAGCTATTTTGAGTGGTCAGTTCAATATCTACCCTATATACAGACACAGAGGTTCGGAATTTTTCAACCACGTTTTATTTCTTTGTAAGCGATTGTTGGGGGGAGAGGGCAGCTGAATAAGATATCATCTACCATTTCATACCTGTCCAGGGTTTTCTTTCCTGAGCCTCAAAAAGATACTGCTGCCAGTCTTTTTAAAATTCCTACCTCCCAGATTCCAGGATGGTCAGGGAATTTATTGAAACTACTCTAACATGCTGTTCACAGACCTTTCATAATGAAATGTATCTTATTTATTACTGAAGTGTGATTCTTCCAGCTCTGTGATTTTGCAAGGAGAAAATACATCAGGGCAAATAAACTGGCGGAGCTCGGGAAGGAGGTCAGTATCTGGTTAGAATTATATTTTAGATGCTTTTCTGTTGAGACTGTCTTGCCCTTTTTCAGATCTGATCACAAGTTCCCAGTACATGGCAGCTCTCTGAAAAAGTCTGCATTTATAAAGGAGTTTGTCCAGGACATGATCAGGCTCTTTCATCCCTGGGGAGTTCTCTGAGAAGGATAAGTTACCGAAGAAGGCAATGACTCACCGAGAAGCATTTTAGTGATGATCAGTTTCAACTATGTTTTGGAAGACAAAGCCAGTGTTTGTCAACCTGTTTAAAGAGCTTCCCAGTGAGAAGTTGAATGCATTTGTGGGAATTGAGTTTCTGTTTTCAAAAATAAACACTGTAAATCACGGACAAAAAGCCACAGAAAATGAGAAATAGGTACAATATACTTCAAATTGTGGGGTTGAATGTTCCACATCGCCGACAAAATAATAATTTTATTTAATGGACACATTACTGAAGATACATAAAGATTGTTTTACCCTAGATTTACAGCTTCTATCATTGGTATGTACAAACAGTGAAAGTGTCTGTCAAATGTTAATCTTTCTGCTTTCCTCCAGATAAATCCTACGTGCCTTCTCAAAGTATGGTAAGGATAAAATACTGAAAAAGGGTTTCCAGATTTCTTTTGCCGCCTTTTAAAATTATGTTCTCTGTAGTTTATGTCTTCAGCTGCCACCTCAGGGAAGAGCCTTCATAGCACTGGGGCTGAACCTACCTAGAACAACTTGCACAATAATGTGTAGCTGCTTTGGAAGAAGTTATTTCCCTTTGTAATAGGTCCAGTAGTTGATGTGGGGAGGCTGTATGCATCTGGACTGGTGTGTTAGTCTTCCAGACGAGGATTTCCGTGCCCTTCTCTGTATTTTCCTGGCTTTTAAATGCCGTCCGTTCCCTTCTAGGTTTCCTCAGAAATCCTCCTGTCTTGTTTGGCTTTTTCCTTTGTCTAAGACAGATGAGCAAAATGAAGCAATGAAGATTTTTTTTCCTCTGCGTTTTCAGGGGAGGGGAGGCTGCTGATCTTTCTTTCCAGAAAGACCAATAAAAAAGGGACCCAAAGTCTTCCATTCTTCTGTGCTCAGCCAGCTGTGTGAAACAGGCTCTCTGGGAAGGAAAGAGTGTAGGAGGTGGGAGAGGGGCAAACCTGCTGTTGAGTGGGTTGGGCTGTTTCACAGCTAGACCCACAGCTTTTTTCAACAGGAGCGAACTCTAAATGCATTAGTGAGCCATTTGGTTCGGAGAAAATAAAAGATTTGAAGAAATAAAGGAGAAAATCCACCCCCCCACCCCCCCTTCTTTCACATCTGAACACACTGGATTTTCATTATAATCCATTAACCTACTCATAGCCTTTCATTAGAGCCCTTGGGAGACTGGAATATTTTTGGCAACGTACTGTTATGAAAAATACAAGTTAAAAACTCATATAATTTCCCCTTTCCCAGAAACTGGAGTGGTCAAAGAGAAATTTAAATCTTTTCTCATACCATACCATGAGGAGTGTGAAACTGCATGAACATCAGATGTGTTTCATTCTATATTTGCCTGATTTTTGTGAAGAATAAAAAAATCCCCATAATTTGCCATGATTTGTCTACTTACTTAGTACTCAGTATAAAAGGCACACACAAAGACTTTTAAATATGTGTAATTAGGAAAAAATTACTTATAGGCTGAGAGAAATAACGTGGTTTTAGATTAGAAAATAGTTCAAAAATACACTGTTTGAGCCAGTAAATTCTTCTGATTATCACAGAACTGTTCCCTTGGTTTCATTGAAGGCATCTGCAGGGTAAAACAAGAACTTTCTGGTCTTTCTAGTTTACATGGCAACACATTGTTTTCCGGGTTCAGCCCGAGTCACTGCAATGATGCTTTACAACATTTACCCTAATGTTTTTTAAAGGACCTACAAGATGCCTATTTAATTACCTAAGGTACCATCTTCTTAACTACTGCCAGGGATGATACCAAAGGTGATGGTGATTAACTGTAACAAACAATACCATCCATATTTTACTCAGCAGTTTTTTAAATAGGTTTTGAAATATGGAGTTCTAAAGTCTTTAATCAAAACCTCTGAAAAATGGAAAAATAAACTTCCTTGCATTTTTGCTAGACTTCTTAATATGTGACCATTATCTCACAGACCCTTTAAGGAATTACACTAAGTATCTATTCCCATTTCTGTGCATTAATCTAAGCAAGGACAATCTTTTTTTACTAAATACTCCCTTCCAGATACGAAGGCCATACATTTGACTTGGAAAAGGTGCTGCAAATTTGTGGAGAAAGTAAAATTGGAAACACTTTCAATTTTACATGTAATAGGCAAGATTTTTCCTTAGCTGAAATAATTTGGATTTCTCTTGTGGAAACTGGATTTTCTAAATTTAGTACTGAGAGTTTACATTGTTGAACATTTAAACTGTGGATGTTCAGTGTTTTACCAGCAGATTATGTTTGAGACACTTCAAAGGTGCTGTAGAAATATAGTAAAAGGTATCTGAAAGACATTACTGGTACAACAGTTATGGTTTTTAAAATACTGTATTAAAAGTTCTTTTTTTTTTTTTTCTTTTTAAATTGACCTCTTATTAACTAAATTAACCCATTTTGCTTTACTGGTTAAGAATGACCCCTTTTATCTGTTTCAGCTCTGAAGTGTATTTTGGCCACATTTAGAGAAATCCATGGTGAGAATATGCTGGTAGGAAGCCTCAGACAGAAACATGCCCTGTTTTTTCAATTCAGTTATTTGTTGTAGCTGAGACATGCTATACAAATGAATTATCAGTACATATATCTTGTTGCAGCAATATCCTATTCTTCTTTCTAATAACAATTTTTGTAATTTCCAACAGTTCTTTGTGAGTTCGGATTTTTTTTATTATCAGCTGCTGGGTAAGAAAATTTCATTGATTTTCCACAAGGTGGCACGTAAGAATCAGGCTGTATTTTAATTAATATAATTCAGTTAATGTACACTTGGTAAATGTGAAATGCATGTGCATACTCAGTGAAGAAGGAATACGTTCCTAGTGCAGAGTGTAATGTAAATGGTAATTTAAATACAGCACAGCAAGTGCTGCTCTATCAGTTGCTGAATTATGGAGTTGACTACTATTGTAGAATAGCTTATCAAAATAAAATCTAACTTAAGAATATCCCAGTTATTTCTATCGTGAAATGAGATTAAAAACTGATTCACATCATGAGATCCCTTGGAACTGTGCAGGAATTAACTTAGAATAAATTATTTATTCATGATTCAGTATTATTTATTCAAACTTACATTTTATGAAAGACAAATATCAGTATCAATCTGTTTCCTTAAAGTACGTAAGTATTTTTTAAAGTGAGGATTTTGATATTAAAAACCCTTATACAGTCATTTAATTTGTGAGTTTTGGTGCAGTTTCTGTGCTAGAGGACTTCTTAATCAAACCAAGAAACAAGTCTTATCCAAGTTGCCATCCAAGCAGAAACTAGTCAAGATATTGCATATCTAACAGCGTTAAGCTAATGAGTGTTTTCTTCTGCTGCTGGAGATCTCCACATACTCTAAAAGTCCTAACATTACAGTAAAAGAAATAAAATTGGCTGATCTACCACCAAAAAGTTGCTACTATGGTATTTTTTGCATCTCATTTAGATACTGAGCAGACAATAAATCTGAGAAACTCTGTGCTCGTAGCGGATTTTAAGCAAAAGAAACTTTGGCATCTGAAAACAGTCAATAATAAACTGTAGGCCCAGAAAAATCCTAGCAAGAAAGAAAATGGCATTTTTACCAGACTTCCAACACTGTACACAAAGAATCAAATTTTGCAATTCCTCTGCAGTGGAACTCTATCTCTTTCTACAAATGTGAAATACAATCCAGCAGTATACAGCAATGTTCTCAAGTCCATATCAAAGACATATTATTGCCATCTGCTAGGAAACGTTCCCTGAAATTCCCTGAAAAATCTTGTGTGTTTTTAATTTTATTTCTCAGAATGATTATTTTCCCATGGTTCGCGGAAGGGCAACATCATCAGAGGACATCTATATCATAGACGCTATTGTGAGTTAGAGAAATATTTACAAGGAGTGAGAAGGAAGAAAAAACAGCACAACGTGTCTTTGGTGACCAAATTCTAAATTCAGGGTCATTATGATAAGTAGCATTTTGTCTGAAATGCTTAGTATTCTTAACCTAGGACAATGTCGATCTTGAATTGTTGACCTTGATCCTTGATCTGAGGCTGATCAGGTCTAGAACTGATTATCTCTGAAATTAATCCTTTTTCAACTACAATTCTCAGAAGGCCACAGAGGTGTCTGTGCTTGAGGCCTTGAAGGAAAGGACTTTCCCAGATTGCTGTTGGAATTTCCCTTATGTTTCTGTACAGAAAAAAAATAACATTCAAAGCTCCGACATTTTAGGAAACAAACTTTCCAGGCAGTGTAGAAGAGAGACAGGAGATGATAGAGGGACAAACAAGCAATTAAGAACTGTAATGAGCTCAGGCATCCTGCACAGTTCTGCATATAGTGACAGTGGATAGTCTTGTGCCCAGTGCAGCTGCTGATCTGCTGGCATTAGTGATCAGGAGACACTTGTCTCCTTACTCAAGAGCATCACATTGACAGCTGAAGGGCAATTAGCAGCACTGGTGGCAGAAGGATTTGTAATTTTATGCTGGTGATGATTGATGCTTGCCATTTTCTGCTAAAACTGCTCCCTTGAGCTGTGATACAGAATTCAAGCATCAGTTAATTTTTTTCTTTTGAATGAATTGCTGTTTCAACCACTGCCCTGTGCCCACTTGTGCTTCTGGAGGTGAAGAGTTACTGAATTTGTTTCTACTGGCAGAAGGCTCCTTTTGATTTTTATGTTGAGGCACCAGCTCATTCACTAGCTGTCTCAAGACATTTGCTACTTAAAAAAAGCGAGGTAAGAACTATCAGGGGCTGTGGTTTTAAGCCCTTATTTCCTCACTTTCCCTGTGCACAACAACCTGAACCTGAACAACCTGGGGCAGCAGAGGTGTGAGCTGCAGCAGAGCATGGACTGGCTGTTTTCAAAGCTCTTTCTCAGTGGAAGGCCAGAAGTTGCATATGCCTCCTTGGAATATTTTCGCTGCAATGACTTTGTACCTTCCTTGAATCAAAGGAAGAGTCACTTTCCTCTTACTGTTGCCAAAATTATTGCTGAAACTATTGCCAAATTTTTGCTGCCCCATAAAGGATTGGCTAGTGTGCAAAGCAGCTAGCTAGCTTTCTGGAAAATTGCGATTATTAGTAATTAAGTAAACAAGCCAACCATAAGATGTTCTTGAGTTGCTGCATGACAGGTTTTGTAACTTTATTCACACTGCTTTAAAATATATGAAGGATTTCCATTCACTTGATGATTATTCCAAAGTAATTTCAACTGGAATCACGCTACTAAATATAAAAGTGTAGAAGTATAGTTAATGTAATTCCCTGAAAATCTTGTAATATTCTTATGGTAATACCAAAATATTTGAAACAATATGATCCATTTACATGCTGAAAAAGAAATCAATCCATCATTGAAATTTAACTGACTATTGATAATTAAATAGAAGTAAAGTGTGCTGAATAAAATTTAGGTGACAAATACTTAAGTGACTAAAAATGTTTTTGAATTTTTTGTCTCTGTGGAAAAAGAAAAAAAATCATTCTTAATAGCCGTTGTTATTCAGAGGATGTATAATAAGAATGTAAACAAGCTGACTACTTTGCACTTCATTATTGCTATGAACATGGCCCCAAAGCAAAACAAATGTTGACATATTCCCCTGAGTTTATTCATTAAACAAGCTGATGTGTTTTTTCTGCTTTGAAGAGACATATCAGTGGACTGAAATGTCATATCCTCAAACATAGTACATATAGATAATGTCAGTGATGTCAAAGAATTTATGTTACTGCTAATCCACCAAAACATTGCTAGAAAAGTGAGGTTTTAGTAAAATCAAATTTGTTTCTTTCAGCCTTTTCAGTAGTGTTAGTCCTATTTGTACCTTTGTAATTGATTTTAAATACCACTAAGACCATACCTGCAGAAATGCCTCCCAAATCAGATTTATCTTTCTTGATATGAAAAAGACAAAATTAGAATGTTTGTTCTTAGTAAGATAAACTTCGATTGATATACAGCATAGCTTTAAACAAGCTGTAGATTTCTGTCTTCACATTGCTAGTCTCTTTCCTCTTTGGTCCATTTCAAAATACCTTCACCTCTCTTTCACATTTCATCAGGCTTCAGCAAGGTGCTGGAATAGGAATTCTGCGACTTTTACTGCATTTGCTACATTTGCATTTGATTTTTATTTTCATCCGTAACACCAAGAGGCTGGAAGTAGGCCACATTTTGAAGTCAGTCCATATCTTCTGTGATTCTCGCTGTCACCCTGAAAACGTTTGCTGGAATTTTACTAAGTCTAAAACTAAAATTGTATTTTAGAAAAATTTCATTGGGTTAAACCACATTTTTGGATTTCAGAATTCATGTCCCTGGTAACTCAGATAAGGAAATTATACTAAAATAGTATAATGCCTGCCATGATATCAGGATCTGAAGCTGGTTTTTCTGTCTTTGATATTGATTAAATAGTTTCCAGTAGTTCCCAGTCATGCATTTACTTAGTCCATTTATTCAGTTTTTAATAAAGTTCAGTGTGTTCGTAATAGCAGAGGCTGTAAAACTGATATTGAGCCAAACCTTTTTTTGGTGGACTGGCTATGGGGATTACTAGAGATGCAGCTTCCTTTTTTTTCCAATCAGGACTATAAATCAACAACATATAAATTCTCCATTTCAGTATTTGCACTTTTCTGCCTCTTGTTGATATACTCTTATTTTTCTTAGCCTTGTATACATTCACATAATGGTCAGTGGAAGTAACTAGTGACATAATTCTGTACATTTTATCTGAAGGAATATGTGTATATTAGAAAAAGGAGATTCTCAGAATAAAGGGTTCAAATTGTCTCTTCAACCTATCTGTATTTGTGCCCTTATAAATCCTCCTTGTAAAAGCTGAGCCCTCTCCTCCTTTGATTTAAATGACTTCTTTCACTCAAGCTTGGGCTGGTATCCATCTCATCCAATCAAGTCTACAGACTAGAGGTAAACCTCTGAGCTACTACCTCAAACTCCACGTCTTGTCAAAGGAGAATAACAA
>WEIU01026384.1:0-17353 GCA_013389925.1 Aegithalos caudatus
ATATATATATACACACATGTGTAACCTAATAACTATATAATGCCATAGAAGGAGGGAGACTGTAAATGCAAGGTGGTTTCTGAGACTCAAAGCCTTCTTGAGGTGATGCACATTACTCACTGCCCTGTGTGCTGGGATGTGCCCAGTCCTAATCCAGCCCCGAAGTCCTGGCCTTCCTTCAAGTTTGGTTTGATGGGAAGGGCTCCTCACCTAAACTTACCTTTCTCTTCACCACTGAGCTTGCCTGAAATGAACTCTGTGTTGACACTGGTGCAGGCAAAAAGTCTCTGTCTGGAAAGAAAAGGCCTTTTTGTATCTGTTCTGCAGAAGAAGAACACATGTTAATTCTGGCTATGGCAGGTCCTCTAGGCCCACAACTCTGACACACCCTATATAAAGAGAGTTTAAACAAGCACTTACCCTTAAGGGTGGGAGGGATGCTCAGTTTTATCACCTCACCACACCCCACTCCTGGTTCCTCCAGGCCCTGTTAGAACAGCCAGGTTCATTCCCTGTGTGTGGGAGGTGCTGGGGTTTGTGTCCCTCAGCAGTCACCTGCTCCAGGGGACTCTGCTGCCAGAAAGGGCTCAGGTACAAAAACACCTTTCTGCACGGGTTGGGGAGAAGCAGTCAGCGCTAGGAAATGATGGATTTAAGTCTCACACATCCCAAACCAAACCAGAAATCCGACCTGGAGACACCTGTACCTCTCCAGAGTCACTGGTGCCAGTGGAGCAGTGCCTCACCTGAACCCAGCAGGACAAACCCCAGCCACACCTGGTGGCAGCTGGCACCAGCCCGTGGTTGTTGTCACCCCTCTGCCAGGGCAAAGCCTGCATTGCTCCCTGTGCCATGTTTAAAGGAGCATGGGCAAATTACAAGGCAGTTAAACCCAGTAATCTCCTTATCTTTGCTATTAGTATTGCTTTCGATTATTCTGAATGATAGATGGCAAGAAACCAGAATTGCTTTTGATCTGTAATACCACATGTTTACTTTTCACCAAGCCCAAACAAGGAAAACCCATAACTCTCTTTCACTTTTGTCTGTCCCCTATTTGTTTTCATGTACAAGCACAGTGCTTCAATGTTCAGGCTGTAGATGATGCCAAGGAAAATTGAAGTCCAAACCAAGAAGCTGCTTGCTCTGGAATTTAGAAAAACAAATACAGAGAGCTTTCTGTTGCTCAGTTTATTTCATTTTCAATAAATCTAAATTTTGGGTCAACTCAACCTGACAGTGTTTATCTAAATAAAAATGCAATGGTTATGGGAATGAGAGATGGTCCTTAAATCAGAGGAGGAGACTTTGATTAGTGTTTGGCTAGGAAGAAGGCAAGTGTCTAAAGCAAGAGGATTTGAAGACCTTGCCATGTTCCACTGAAGTGGGTATAAATTTTATCAGTACCTTTGAAGTGAGTAGAATCAGACTCTAAATTAGTGATTCTGCATTACTTAATAACTCTTACTCAAATCTAGTGCTTCTGGCTAACTTCAGTTTTTAGCTGGAGAGCTGACTGGAGGGGTTATTTGAAGTTGCCTTAAACCTATATGCTACTAAATGATTTACTGGATATTTAGATACCTATAATCCTGGAATTAGACCCACTGGGATATAAATCCCTGAAGCTCACAAGCAGTTAAATAATGACTGAACGGAAAAAGAAAAACCCATCTAATCCTTTCCATGCTAATGTATATAATAGCACAAAATTGGAAAAATCCATCTTCCACACCAAATAGAGTGATTACAAATGAGGGCAAGAACATTATCCAAAAATATTGGAAGCTGGAGAAGTACTGTGATCAAATAGAGCAACAAACAATTCCTGAAAGAAAGGGAAACCACGTTTATATTTATGTATGTGTTTTACAGGGTCTGTTTGACACCGAGTTCCTTCTGTACATGCTTTTATCAAAATTCTTAGCCAACTGAATTCCATATGTTTACTGCAAAGTTTTCCTTTTTCTTTGCCAGGAGGGCATATCCAAAGCTCTCGTGAGGAGACTGAAACCATGGTCTGGATTTGCTAAGAGCTGTGGAACTTTTTCTGCCTTATTGGGAGGAAATGAGGACTGGATTGCCAAAATGGAATTTTACCAGCCTGCCTTCAAAACCTACTATAGACAGGAGAAAGCTGCCTGAGGTCCTCAGTGGCCCAGGAACCAGGTCCTGTGAGTATCCTTGTTCTGTATTTTCCACTCCCTATGGCTTGGTAATACAGCTCTCATTGTAGAAAGGCAAACTCAGGAGCAACATCCACAGTTCTGGTTGCATTGTGTCAGAAAAAAATGGTTTTAAAGGACCTCAGCTTGATTCAATGCAAATCCAAAATACTGCACAATGCTGAAGAAATGGGGAAAGTAAGTTTAAGCTTATAGAGTGGTGGTTTGCACAGCTCTTGCTGAGAGGGGCCAGTGGTGTTCATTTGTTGGAGTGTGAGGCTGAGTGCACAGCAGCATCTCTTGAATCGAGGGTCACTGTGTGCACTGCAGGGATCCTCTGGGAAAGGAAGTTATGCACTTCCATCCTCATTCCCAAAGTGTTCCTGGAAGAGCCAAGTGCTGAACTGACTGTGGTGCTTCCAGCACCTTGTCTGGTCATTCTGAAATTGATTTCACAAATATTTCATGTGTGCCAGGTGGGCTGATGAGGACGAGGGGAACTCTAAGAATTGATTCTACCCTTGCCCTGCTACAGAACATCATCACTTTAATATTGCAGAGGTTCATCTGCATCCTGCAGTGCTGATGCTAAGAAATGAGCAATCCCCTCAGTAAGGTGATTTACATGTGACTAATAACAAACACTGCCCTGCACCTCTTCTCTATAAATGTAGTTTTGTACAAATAGTCACATTCATGTGTCACCACTGGATGTATTACTTTGATCATTTGACAAAACGAGCAGAGGCAGGTAATTAATTTTGGTTCTTAGGTGTTTGCCCAGTATTCACAAGTAGGAGTGGTTCATGGTTACTCTGCCTCTGGGGCTATTTATTTGCATAATTTCCTTTGTTTGGTAACAATATGCGATCCAGACCTTGGGGAAGAGCAATATAATCCCTTTTTTGGTGGAATGTGTGTGTTTACTAATACCCATGTAGATTTTGTGTGAATGTATTTGTGGCCAGTCTCTGCCCACTGACCCAGGTTGTGCTCCCATGCAGGAGGACCAGTGGGCCCCTGCCCATTTCAGGAGGAAGCAAGAGGCCTTGGCCAAATGCAGTGTGCTGGAGTCATGTTTCCCAAACTGCTCCAAATCTCAAGGCAGTTTCTGTGCTTTGCCCTTCAACATATGATTTATGCTAGTGAGCTTCCCTTGGTGGGTTTTATTCAACAGTGGGAGTTATTGAAATGGAGAACTGACAGAGGTCACAGACCAGAGTTTCTCACCTGCAACTCTGCCTGTCCTCCTCCCCTGGCTCCTCAGCATCAGGCATTAGGGACTGGCTGTTTCATGAGCCTCAGGATACATAGCAAAGCCACCAGCTCTTCTGAAACTTACTACTAGGTCAAAAGAGCTTCCTTGGAGGTTTATTTTTTTTCTCAGAGATGCACACTTTAAGAGCTCCTCCAAAAATTCCAGTGAGAGCAGAAACAGATAAATGTTAAGCTTCCTTTGCATTCCACAAGAGGTCCCAGCTGGTCTTTCTCTCCCAGCAGTAACCCTGGGGCAGAAGGCAATGCTTTTTATTTCCTCTCACACTCTGCAAAACAAAACCTTAATAAGGCTTGACACAGTTGTTCTTCTCCATGTGTAGTTTGGGGGGATTCCCTTAAAATCTCTCTGGATGTGGGGTTGCCTGGGACATTCTAAACACTTTGGCTGAAATTCTATTCAAAGTTTTATCTCAGAGCTTCTCATGTGGATGAATCTCAACCATAGTTTCTATTTCACCTGATTTTTCAGGCTAGCAGGAGCCATTATAACCATGTTGGCTGAGTCCCATAAGCCAGAGGGTTTTGCTTAGTGATTGCTGCGTGGAGCTTGTGGAAGAGCTTGAGCACATAGTTTAGAAAGGCATTCAATCTTGATTTAAAAACTCAAGTGGCAGGGAGTTTGTCATGGATAGTTTACTACCTACCCTGGCTTGTTCTTGTGGATCAATTGTCTGAGTCACAGAATTTAGGCTGTACAAGAAAAGGAAGCAAAATATTGTGGTGTGTCCCTTCACAACCTAAGCCTCAGATGAGACTAAAAATGGAGTATATTGAGGTTTACTTTTTCCAAATCCGTAAAAAAGTAGTTTCAGGGTTTCACAGAAGTACACATTAAGAAATGTGTCCCAGAGAGCTGAAGCTTTGTCTTTAAAATATTTGTAGTGAGCTTCTCACCGTAATTTTTATGGCAGTTGAAGTGTTTATTTATGTACTTGGAGGCTTGATTCTGGGAGATAGAGAGTTTGGAAAAAGAAAAAAGGTGCTATTCAGCAAGCCAACAGAGAACGAAGACATGACAATTTGCTTTCAAAGAAAAAAAATGAGTGTTGCATGTGCTGAGAAAGTGTCTGGATCTGTGTTGGTTGTGCTGCAGTCAAATTCTGCCTGATTGGACCTTGTGTTCCAGTCCAGCCCCTGTGAGCTTGTCCTGGGAGGTTGCTGAGTTCACTGCATTCACTTCTATGTTGGTAAATGGGGTCCCAACATTCAGATTTCATGCCTCACCCTGAGTTTGCTCAGTACAGGAGCAGATGGCATGAGAGCTGTACAGGGGTGACCTTAGCCTTGGCTGGCCCCTTGGTGAGAGTTTTGGCAAGGAACATCTGCAGGCAGCACCATCTTTTACCTTCCTTGTGAAGCTGGACCATTGCAGGAGCAATTCCTTTGGCATCAGGGAGTGCTGAAGGTTCCTTAAGAAAGGTTCTGGCTGTGAGCCATGAGAACACTACCATGAGAGACAAGGACAAACAGAGGGCAGGGTACCAAAAAGTTATGTAACATCAGACAAGTGCAGGTTAAGGTCCTGCAGTAATCAAAGAAGGGTTCTTCATAGGTGCAATCATTTTCTTGGTTGGTTTTTGTTTTGTTTCGGTTTTTGTTTTGCTGTTGTTTGTGGGGGTTTGTTTGTGGTTTTAAGTTTTTTCTTTCATACTTTGTAAATGTCTTATCAAAGCTCAGAAAGGAAGTCTCTGCTAACAAGCATGGGGAAGAAAATATCATCTGAAGGCCAAGTTAATAAATAGTTGCCTATTTATTTAAGACTTTGCTTGTGGATGAGAAGAATAATTGCATCAACAGTTGATTAGGTATTAATATCTATTATTATTATTATCTATTATCTAACAGCCATTAAACCACTGAGAACTTGTAAATGGTGTAACAGGTCTAGAATTGGCTGTGTGGGGTTTAACTACAACAAACCTTAAGGAACCAGGAGGTGGTAAGGAGCACATGGGTGTTCTGCAGGTGCTGCTACTGCCTCTCATTTTTTTCAGTCCAGATTTTACTAGATGAAAATTACTTTCATACTGAAAAATGGAACACCTTTGACTATCCAAACTTAAAGTGAATTGTTTCATTGCCACTAAGTTAAAGATTTCATCTTTTGCAGGCTTATCAATCACCTAAATGTTCAATCTTTCAGTGTTTAACTGATACTTAGACTATGATGTTTCTGTGTCTTTAACGAGGAGCATTTTATGTTACATAGGGTACTTGTTTATAAAATGTTTTCATACAGTTCTCTATACTTACACAAGAAAATATCTGAATCACCACATGATGCTAGGTAATTTTTAATTATATGTAAATGTCAGTATAGTATATACATACATAAGTACACAATGAAGACTCTAGGAGAATGAAACATTAACCACAGCTGAGTGGTAAGAGCAAGAACAGCACTCCTCATGGAAACAAGAAATCAGAGGGAAAAACCCTTCTCTGCATTGAATTTCAGGATTGATGTATGTCCCAGCCTACATAGGAACGAGATTTCATTGCCTCACCCAATATTCACTGCTGGCAATAGATATCCTCCTGTTCCACAGCAGAGGTGCCATTATTGGCAGGGACATTGCTGGGAATGTGGTGCAGGAGCTGCAGCTCTGCAGGTGCAGCTCACTCTGACCCATTCACATCACACTGAGAACTTTCTCAAGGCTCCAATTATTTCCATCTGGGAAAGGAAGGATGCATTTGTCACAGGTGTCTATTGGCCTTTTCAACTCTAAGTGGCCACTCTCCAACTGGCTCAACGGTGGGACTCTCCACAGAGGAAATGGGAAACATCCCTGCATGCACACTTCCTTTCAGAGCAAATCTTTATGCTGTGAAGAGCCTAAGATATTTCAGCACACTCTGGATTGTTTTTCTTAAGAAAAGGTTTGGTGCAGGTATTTGCTGCCCATTTTGTCTTAAACAGTCTGGAGGAGATGGTTACCATATCTTCTAAACTCTTAACTCAGTAGTCTCAAAGCAATGTCCTCTCTTTTTAAAATTTTAAGCTGAAGAGAACCCAGCATGCTCTAGCTTTGCTTCTCAAGTTTTGCCCTTTCATTTCTTTTTTTTTTCCTAGCAGGCACAAGCCTTAAGCACAGGTAGCTGCTGTGGTTTTTATTTCTGATGATAGCTATTGACCTGCCAACTGGGTATTCTCTTGGTAATAGTAAACAGGTTCCTAATGGCTAAACTTTCTTCCATTTAAATTCTGTAGTCCAAAAATAATCTAGTTTTTTATTAACCAGGGAACATATTATTAAACACATACATCATTTTTACCAGACTGTACCTCTGTAAACCTAAATAGTTTTCAGTCAGTGTTTTAGGGTTTTGTTGTTTTGATTTTTTTTTTAAATTTTGGGATAGGCCTCCAAACAATGGAAATTAAAAAGTGAATTTAGTGATTTGTGTGTAAGTAGAAGGCCTGGGAGCTAGAAACTATACAGAATTTTGACAGTTTGAAACTACATGAGAAAGAGCATCTGTCTGACGAGTTGCAGACTCCTTGCTGGCTATGACAGATTCAGAATCAATAGGTGATTTCAAGGAGTGTACTTCTCTGGTTTATCTTGTTTTATATGAGTTATGACACCTAGATTTTTTTTTTTCTATTTACATAACTTGTTTAAATTGTAAAAATCCATTATACTTTCTCAGCTATTAAAAGAAAGGTGATACCTTCCTGGCATCAGCTGTTTGAGGCCTTGAGTTAAGTGATTATGAAAATATCAGAGCTTTCTTATGCTAATGTGGTGTGGGCAGGACCCCTTCTGGTACAGCCAAACCATATGGAATTTATATCTCAGCTGGTACACGGAAAAATGAGATTATTTGCTCCAGGACATGGTAATGCTCTCATTGACTCTCTGAATCTTTGTGAATGAGTGTGAGTGCTGGGGGATTGACTGCTGCTATCACAGGCTCGGCCCAAGTGCAATCCAGCAGGCTCTGCTCAAGCTCTTGCACACACTGCTCTGCCAAAGGACTTCAGCCTTCACCTACAACATCCTTGTTTTTCCATTACTAAGTCTTTCCCAAATACACAGAGCCAAAGGGACACATTAACACATGCCTGCACTCCAGAAGGCACAGCATGTCTCTGTGACCAGGAAACACCCTCGTCCTTTAACAATGGATGGAGCTCCCTGCCTTTGTTTTGCACCTGAGTTAATCTTGGCCACCTTACTTGTATCATTTAGGCCACCTAATATGTTATGTAAGTGACCTGTGGCTGGCCAGCATGTCCCAATTTCCCTTTCCCACAATAATGGGAAAAGACAGCCTTAGTTTTCCTCTTCTTGCCTCATTTGGATGTCACATGGGTACAGCCCTGTCCTATTGTGCTCTTCCAGAAAAGTCTGTGGGTTCAGCATTGATGATCCAACTCATCTGGACATCCCTTTGCCTGGCTAAAAATCCAAGTGTTACTACAATCAGTGACTCTTGCCATTGGCATGACTGCTGCTTCTCTTCAGCAAAACTATAATTTCTTTTTTTTTCCCAAATGTATTCCTACTTTGCCTTAAAGGATAAGTATTTTTCTACCTTCTTACCTAGCAAAACTAAAAGAAAAGAAATCAAAATGGAATTTTCTGGATTGCTCATTTCTTGAAACAATCCATAGCCACAAATGTGTAGTCTCAATGGAGAAGGCAGAAGGCTCCAGAGTAGACACTGCTAAATGGCATGAAGATCAAGTGAGCTAATCTAGAAATGTGTTCTGGTCCAAATTGTGGTTGTGTAGGGTTTTTTTATTTATCTGGTAATTATTAGTAAGAGAAGACTGCCTACTCTAAAATATTTCCTTATTTTTCTGGATAATTATAGTGTATTTAGAATTTTTATTTTTTCCTCTTCAAGAGGCATTTTTGAAAACCATAATGATTTAATCATTTGTGGTGTGCATCCCCCTCCCAGTACATATAAAATTTAAAAAGTGTACTTCTGATTTTTCAATATAAACACAAACTTTTAAATTCACATGGGGCTCATGAATAATGAAAACTGAACCCAATGGGAAGAAGCAGAGGAGAGAGAAAGCATGGACATAATTGTTTCAGGGATGGGAGAGCTGTTCCGGAGAAGGGACTGCTGCAGAAACCTTTCCCCAGCCTGGTGTCCCTGTAGCAGGGCTGTTCCTCCTGGAGCCATCCTTCACATAAAACACAGTTTTTCACTATTTCCCTTCCAGGGGTGGTGCTGGGGGTGTCCCTCACAGCTGACTTGAGGAGAGCAAAGGCAATGTTGGGTTGCAGGACTTCCACCTTTGCACTCAGCGTGGAATTTGGGAGCTCTGTGGGACACCCAGTGCTGCTTGTTAGCCTGGCCTCACATCTCAGCAGCAGCCTGGCCAAACCTCTGCTCTTCGTGCCTCTGCTGTGCCCCACACACCACAGGCACAAGTAATTTTGGGTAAGTCTGTACTGAAGTTTGATTTAATAAATCCCTCTAATAAGTGCAACAAAGGAACAGAAAAGATCCCTTTGGTGGCTGAGCCAGCTTAAATGAGCAGAATGCTTTCTAATTAACAATCCAGTGGTTCACTTCGCATGCTTGGCTTTCTATAAAGTGAAAAATACTTTTAAAGCATTCAAAGGCATCTTTGTTTTAAAGGAGCAGAGAAATGCTGCTCCATCCACTGACCACCACCACGGATCCTAAGGCCATGCAGCCCCAGGTCACTCTCACAAAATGTTTGCCAATATTTCCTCAGCAAACTCTCTATTGATTGCATAAATACAGTACAGTACCCATGAGGTAGTGTTGACCTGTCACATAGTAAAGATGTGGCAAGCCCCATAATTCATTACCAGTTGGAAATAGAACATCATTGGAGAGATAAGGATAACAATGACTTTCCATCCAATGATAAATTACTAGCAGCTGCATTATTTTCCCTCACTTATATATGGCTCTCTTTATTGAATTTAGCTTGAGATAAATAAATGATCTGCCAGGAGCCTGGTTAATATTACTTCTCTGGGACCCATTTCAGGCCCAACTAGGCTTTTGCTGATAATATCTTTAAGCTTTTCAGTAGGGAGAGACATAACATTTGTTTCTGACAAGAACCCTATGTCGCCTTATCTGTTTCATTTGAGAGGCCGTCGACCTCAGCTTCTTTAGTTAAAATGAGAGCTTTACTGTAGAGGCTAAGTTCTTGAACTTGACTCTCTTCTTACAATGAGATTATATGTCCTGGTTGTAAATTTGAAGCCACACATGATATACAGTTATTCTTAGCATTTCCTGTTGATCACGGGGTGGTATTGATTGGCCCTCACTTTTGAATTTTTCTCTGATTTGTTTGGAAAGGAATTCTAGGTTTTTTTTAATTATTATTTTTCACCTCACAATAATATGTGATCTTGTTGATGCATGCTCATATTAACTTCAGGCATTTGTTCCATTTGGAAATGACAGTGTGGTTTTTCTTTTTCATAACCTCTCCCTCCTCCTTCCACCTTAGGAAAGACATCTTAACAAACATATCCACTTGGTTAAAAATAAAAATAGCCAGGCTAAGAACAAAAGATTAACTCTTTCTGCGAGTCAAGATGCCAAAGAAGGCATTTGAAGCCCCACAATTCTTTTTGTTACCATTAATAATTCCCGTATTGCTTCAGCGATCCTGGGTTTTCAGGTTCCATTGGAAAATTTGAGGCAGGGAGGGGATGGAGTGAAGGTGTGAGGCAGCAGGCATGATCAGCCTGCACTGCACTCCTCCACTTACTGTTTGGATACCTCTGTTGTGGTATTTTTGTTATTTCTGGGAAGCCCTATCATCAGGTGTTAGATTAAAATCGGACAACTGCCATTTTTCATAGAGCGTGAATTAGAGGAAATTAAACCCAACCACTTCTGATAAATCCTCTCATAAATGAACTGGCTGGTGGTGTTAGATATAAGTCCAGCCACAGTTTGATTCATATTGTAGTGAACGAAGAACAAGTTCTGTCTCTTTTAATGCTCCATCATCATTATTGTTATTTATACTACAGGAATGCCTGAAGGCTCCAGCTGAGTTTGGAGACCCCATGTGCTGAGTGCATAATTAGACTTGCCTGGAAGGGGTTGCAATAAGAATAAGACAGAAAAAAAAAAAGGGAAGAAGAGCTGTTATACCTTCCTGTGCCTTTTACTTTACAGTCAGGAAACTGAGGCTCAAGGAAGGCAAGCAGTCAGCTCAAGGCAGGGAGGAAAGTCTTTGGCAAGGTTGGCCACTTCCAAAAGATCTTCTGAGCTTCTGCCAAGTGCCTTGATGTAAGATCCTTTCCTGCAGTCTTTTTGGGGGGTCACCTGTCTGCTTTATGCTTTCCCACTAGGCAAAAGTTAGAAGATAAAATGGGAATATGACGATAAATCTCTTTTATCTGATGATAGAAGAATTCGTGGTTAGAAAAAGAGGCACGCCCTAAAGAGCATTTTGCATAGATTCATGTAAAAGAAGATAAAATCTGTGTGCATTTTAATTTTAATTTGAACAATGTCTTGTCTTGAAATGAAATAAGGAAAATTTGCCTTTTTATATAATAGGAGTAGTTTTGGCATGTACTGGCCTTTTGCCCTGTCACATCAGAAGATAAAAAAAATTTTGTACAATGCTCCTAAAAGGCAGAAAGGTTAATATTTATTAAATTGGAAAAATAGGAGAGTCATGTGACATGCAGTTGGTGTTAGTCAGAACCCATTCCTGTTTAGCTTGAAAGATTGACAGGATCTTCTCATCAATAATTATTAGCTAAACTCTTCAGAAATTAATTTCACTTACAATCACAAACACAGGCAGCAGGGAAGAAAAAAAAAAAAAAAAAGAAGGTGGTGGACATGAAAGAAATTATTTGCTGCCAAAGATTGAGAATGCTTTTCTATTTCTGCTGTGCTGCCATTCTAATGTTTCCCTGAGTACCTGGAAAGCATCAGAGGGAGATTCACACTCTTGCACAAAGCCAGATTAAAGAGGCTTCATGCAGGGCTTTGCACAGAAGACTGAATTGACTTTGTGCCCTTGTGTACACTTGGTGTGTGAGCACAGGGAGGGGGCTGCAGCAGATGTAGCAGTCCCCAGAGCAAGCTGGGATAACTGTTCCAGGGGGTTCTGACCAGAGATTCCAGTAGCTTTGTCACCAGATTACTTATCTCATTTTCTGTGTGGGCCTGCAGGTGCAGGGATTGCTTCTGGAGGTGGGAAGTCACCAGACATCCCTCACTTCTATCCAAAGCATGTTATTGCAGCAGGGAAGGGTGATACTTATCACTGGAAAGGTTTGCTCTAGTGAATCATTCTTGCTAAGATCCTGTGCAATGGTGGGTAAAGGCAAAAAGCCTCTACTTTTTGGGAGCCTCAGATGTTGAATGCTGAAGTTGAATGCTGAAGAATGCTGAGATTCAATTGGGAATAAAACTAGTTTGGATTTGATTAATAGAAAACCCCTCCTTTCCTGGCTAAGAAGGGACTGCTTTTTCCTGGTACATGGGTAGTGCCTGGATTACCAACCATGTGGCATTCAGTTGTTCTGTACTTCATTCACTCTGCCATGGAGGACTCTTGATCCTTATTGCTGTTTCCACAGAATTGGTTTTTCTACACAAACAATATCTATTACTCAAAGTAGTTTCTTCATCTACTTTGAGGCCACCAGAGAATTTTATGTCAGTGAGCTGCTGAGAGGTTTTACAGCATTGCTGTCAGTACATATTTGACAGGGATCTTCTACAAATCCTGGCAGAAGAAGTGTAGCTTCTCTATCTACCTCTAAATCTGGTTTGTTTCAGTTGAACCACAGACTCTTTCTCTTTTGATGTTTAGTCAGTCTCCTCTATGACCACTGTGTGCAGTGACACTGCAATAACTCCCCTGCTAGTCACTAGGGGCCACCTTTACAGGCAATTGGACCCATCTTAGGTGATGATTTTTATCCTTCCCTCTGGAGTCCCTACCTTTACAGCTGACTTACAGCAGCAGATCACACCTGAGCTCTGTGGCTCCTGCCAGTGTCAAGTGTGCAGATTTAACCTGTCTTGCTCAGTGGTGGTTCAAAGTGCTGTGGTGTCAGTCACTTGCAGTGTTGCTCACAGGGACCTGGGCCAAGGCCAACAACTCAATTCATGTTATTGGCTGAGTAAGAAAAATGCCACTGGTGCTGACCTTGTCATAAATCCACAGCCCCAGGCCACCAGCTGCCCAGACCAGCCTTTTAAGGACTGATTGTATCTGTGTTCTGGCTGCTAAAATAGTTTGGTTTTTTTTATTTTTTCAACTCTGTGTTCTCAGAGGAGCAAATTCCTCAATAATTTTGCCTTCTCATCCCCACTGTATGCCGTGTGCCAGCAAGGCTGGAGAACAAGGCTGCCTTTAAAAGAAAAAACCCTGCCTTTTCCTCCTCACAATCATACAGGTTAAACACGACTTCTCACTTCTGTCATTCATCCTATTAAGAAAAACCCTAGACTGCCAAGTGCAACCTCATTTGCCAGTTTGCAGGGGATGGCAAACATTTATCCCTGAATCATAAACCCTGAAGGAAGGGCCTTATCTGATGTGGTACACCAGGCTTAATGGGCTCTCTGTGCAGCTGCAGCACCTTGGGTAAGAGCTTCAACAGCACCTCTTAAAAAATAACCAGCTTGATGTGTTCTGCACTGTGCCGAAGGACACGGCTGTTTGTGTTTACAGACCTTGCACTTCACTGCTGCAAGCAGTTCCTTGGTGGCAGGATCTAATTGAGCAATATCCTAAACTGGTCTGATTCAGTTTGAAATTCCAGCTCTGCAGCAAGATCAAATGAGGTTGGACCAGTTATCACCCTCTCTGGCCTCTCCTGTAGGATGGAGATGCATCAATGTGTCAATGATGGAAAGCTGAAGGAAGACTTTGCTTGTAGGCATTATTGCTGAACCAGTTGTTCTGATAATTTACTCAGAAAGCCCTAAGTGTCCTTATAAATGTAAAATTACTTTTTTTTTTTTTAATTCTTAAGCAGATGGGAGACTTAGATGGAAAGGAATAAAAACATAATTTGCCAAAGCCCCTTAATTAATCATAATCAAGTTTGTACATGTTATACTCTACAAGGGTAACAACAATGAAGCACAAGGAGAAAAGGATGCTTTCCTCAGGCAGTTCTGGAGACATAAAAGCAATAAAGAAGCATACTTCAGAATAATGTGGAGATATATGACTGCACTAAATAAAAATGCTTCTTTAACGTACTGTAAAAATAAAGATGTTTAGTTAGATTTATCATTCTTTTTACAAACACAAATTGATCCCTTGGACTACATCACTGGCTCTGAAAGTATCTGAGGTTGCAGCCCACTATTTCTGTAATTACTCAAACATTGTTTTATTTGTTAAAGAGCTAACTGGATTATTCCTTCTTTTCACTCCAAGGTTAATACATGGGGCACTTGATCATGCAGATATGGATTTTTGACTTTTACACTATATTCAAGCCGTATTTTAATTTGGTATACTGAGAGGAATGGTTTGCTTATTATTTTCGATGGGTCACATCTAAACCTGTGAAAAGACACTTTTAAAACTAGTTTTACAAATGGCAACATGTGGTAATTGAAAGTGACCCCACTCCCCAAATCCGCTCTTGATTGACTTGAGAACATTCAAAACCAGTGAGATTCATTTCTGCAGCTTCATTCAACCATTGCAGTGAGCAAATGAAACAATTGTTTTATTTGTAAGAGGAGATTATCCCTTGAAGGCAGATAGAAGGATACTGCCCACAGAACCCCATTTGCAGGCACAAAGAGCGCTTAGTCAATTTTTGGCAGTGATACTGAAGCTATTAGTTTTGGATATGAGTTCACTGATGTTCAGTGCTGTAGATTTCCAGTTAGTTCATGAAGGGCCTTTAAAATGACACACAGAGCTTCATTAATTGCTTCAGAAAAGAAGCAACAAATATCAGGCCCTTAAAGTGTGTGTGCACAGAATGGCCATTGATTTCAATGAATATTCCCCACTGGAGAGCTGGTCCTATGTCCTGGGAAGGCAATCACAGTTTGTACAGTAGTTGAAGCAGCATTGCCTCAAAGTACAAGGGCTTCTGCGGGATCAGGCCCTGGTAACTGTAATTTGTTTTTAAAATTTCTTTCTTTCTCTCTCTTTCTTTCTCTAATTGTCTATATACATGGTTTATATACATGCTCACACATATACACATATATATTCCTGATTTAGTGTGTTAAAATTGTAACAGTGAATGTGTTAAGTTAGAGACCAATGCAAGATTACAAAGTCAGGATCTTTCAAAAGAAACAGTAGAAATCGAGTTCTATGGTCTTGAAGGGTTTTTTAATTATTTTTTTCCATTTTCCATTTGATAGAATAGTGCCTGAATATTTGTTCTGCAACCAGCTATCTATAAAGGAGAATTTCCTATGCCTTCTTTGCAAATGGCACAACCTCATGTGATCCCTGATCACAACAAATTGATTTATTTAAATAAAAATAATGATCTTCTTTCCTTCCTCCAGCCCCAGCAGCAAAATCCCATGTAACCCTGATCAGCAAATTGATAGTTATCTTCTTTTGCCCTCCTTTCTCCAACCCAAACACCCTGATCCCCAAGTAATAAGAAAATGATTTATGCAAACAAAAATAATTATCTTTCTTTGCTCTCCACCCTCTGACTGTATAATCTCAGAAGCTCCTTGTTTAACAAATTGATTTATTTAAATTAAACAAATAGTGATCTCCTTTTGACCTCTGTGGAGCACCTCTGTGGCAGACTCCTACCACTGCAACCACCTTACCCCTATGCTTAGAAGGATGTATTTTAAAATATAACAGCACTTCAAACTAACCTTGATATTTTGTGACTCCTCTAATCAATACTCATGGAAGTTCTGGTCCTGTGAAATGAAAGTAGGACACGTGTCATCTGAAAATTAGGAAAAGTGAGTTAAATGTCACTGGACCATCACTGGCAAAACTTTCATAGAGGAGAGGCAGTCCTGCTTGTCAGTGGTTTCATTGACATGATCTTGTTTTGTGTTTGATAGTCCTGAGGGTGTATAAATACATATATAAATACATACATATATATATATATGTTATCTGTGTATTTTTTCCTGTGCTGGTTTTATTTAAGTTCGTATTTGCTGTGCTGTCCAACCAATGCCTCTTTTGTGCAGCTGCTACTTAAACAGTCATTTGGGCATTATACAGAATTACATAATTATATGTGCCATAAGCAAAAGTGCAAATAGTCCCACTTAGCACCTAATCAGATGATATCTGTTGTGAAATGCTGGTGAAGAAGCCAATAGATATGACTTACTTTGCTATTAGCTCTGCTTCTTTGGAGGCGAGTACTGGCTGCAGCTGGAATTTGGCAGAGGTGGAAGAGGGATTAAGTGATAGTGGGGGCCTGAGTGTGTTGTGTACAGAAACATTCTTTCCTCCACCAGTTTCTGTGGTGTGCAATGCTCAGAGCAGGACAGTGGTGTTAACCAGTCTCCCAGATTTTGAAAAGCTTTGTTTTTTTGCAGTTCATTCACACTCTCTGTGTCTGCTTCGGTTTCAGACCCACGGTGCTCTCCGACAGAAGACAGTGACACGACAGCAATGGTGACACAAGGCTCTTACTGTTACATTCAATAATTGATTCTCCTGGATGGATTGTAACTCCCTAAAGGTTGCAAAGAGAGGTAAGAATGATTGGACAGCTTCAAAAACATTAGTTCCTTCCAAAGTCAGAAAGTTTTTAACTCCCTTGCATCGTTCTCCTTCACGGTCTAGCACTCTTTGGGACTCTTTGGGAAATACATGGGAAAATCATTAAGAGAGGTTGTTTTTATTAAACAGGCATTTTCTTATTTTTGAGTAATTTTGAGTGGGTTTTTTTAATGTTCAACACTGAATTGGGAATCACCATGTAAAAAAGCTGATTGTGTCCATTTTCATGATTGCCACAAAGTCTACATGGGAAATTCAAATGCAAAGGAAAACGTTGCAAAAACTGCTCAAGTTGCAAAAAAGAAATATAGATACCTCTGAAGTTTTTAAAATTCCACCTTTTTTATTTTGTCCATTTGAAATATAATTTTTATTCTTCCAAAATCCAAATAATTGAGATTTTTACGGGTGAACACCTTTGGAGATATAATCTCAAAATATGCTTGGATATTTGTTTCAGAATATTTTATTTCAAAGTTCAGTCCTTCCCATGCATTTACCTTTACTCCTGACTTGGACAAATAAAATGAGGTAAGACTCATGCTATAACATTATGCAAAAATGCTGCCATAAAAAAAACCCAATAATCTTGTTCTGAAATTATACATGGATGTCTATTAGAGGTGCAGCCTTTTAAAAAGTTCCACCACTATCTATTGACTTGCCAGAGAGGCAAGTATTTCTACTTATTCCAAGATGGCTTGGAATTAGTAGAACATGAAATAATGTCAATGGAACTGGTAAGAGGATTAAACAGCAGTTCTGATGTTATTGAACCGTTTGCAGAGACCATATTAAACAGCCACATCAGTCCACAGGTCAGCCCTGCAGCTCTTCAGCTAAGCAAACACAGATGTAGAACTCCCTTTCATGGCCATCATTTCATGCCTTTGACATATGTTAGGCTCTTGGGACTCAATGGCATATTTACAGCCTGAACATTAAAGATTCCTTTTTTTTTTTTTGGATCCTTAGTGGACACCGACGTCTAAGTCAGCAGCAAAAGGAAAAGCAGGAGTGCAGGACACTGGGGATGGACCCCAGCAGCACAAATGTATCAGTGAAGAATTAAGCTGCTAGAAATTTCTCTGATGAAATGCTGGGGACTCTTTCAGTTGCTGACAAAAATTCTTCTTAAGAATCCAGTCAGTTTTACATCTCTTTTTCATTTGTGTTGATCTTCTCTGTATTTTGCCAATGCTGCCTATGA